>OX326959.1:72149759-72749759 GCA_946800325.1 Luzula sylvatica | reverse complement strand
GTTATTCCCGATTTGCCACGCGATTCGGAGATTGGGTTCGTATTTTGTGGAGTAAGAGAATGTTCTATCATTGGTAGTTATTTTCTCCATCTCTTCCTCGTCATTTCCATGATATGAGTCACCACGACTCACATAGAAGCGCTCACCGGCCGAGGATAGACCGAGCCATTCGATCAATTTTTCTTCGGAGATGATTAATTCCTTTCCTAGGACATAGCTTCGAATGCATTTGTTGTTGTCGTCATGTGTGGCGTGAGCGTAGAAGAGACGCACGATTTGGTTGTATACGGGGTATTGAAGACTACACAACCCGCCGATACTCCAATCGTTGATTCGATGTTGGAGGCTTTCGCGAAGCGTGATAGCCTCGGGAGGAATTTCCACGTAGAAACATTTCGCGACCGGACGCTCTTTGAATTCGTCCTGAAATTTACGTGCTCGCGTAATTGATTCGAAGAGGTAATGGTTTTCGGTGTTGTTGAACTCGAATCGGCGATTTCCGGTTGGTAACGGACGTTTCGCTCTCTTGGTAGACATTTTCGAGAGAGAGAGAGAGAGGGTTAGGAGAGAAATAGGGTTTTAGAGAGAGAAGTGGAGTTTTTAGATCTCAATGGAGTTGAGTAAAGGGTTTAAATAAGGAGATGGAGAGAGAGGAGGGGTGGTTTTACCGGTTTGGAGAATAGAAACCGACCAGGAAGTGGTGAGGAGAGTGGAGAGGGTGAAAAACCACGGGAGAAGATGAGGAGAGTGGAGAGAGAGAAAACCGTCCCTTGGGTTTTATTGCAGTTACCGCCAAGTCCGTTACAACGGAAGTGTACCTCCGTTGTAACGCAACTGTCGATTTGGGGGTATTGGACTGGTATTTCAGTAGTCCGTTACCACGCAGTATGTCCGTGGTAACGTACTAGTCCGTTGCAACGTACTGATTAATACGTTGTAACGGAACAGTCGAATTTGGGGATAATAGGACTGGATTGCAGAATTCCGTTACAACGTAATAAGTTCGTTATAACGCGTTATTTCGTTGTAACGGATGGGTCAATCCGTTATAACGGACTTCAATGTTTGAAGAGGTTTTTAGAACTCAGTTAGTCCGTTAGAACGCAGATACTTACGTTGTAACGGAAAGGGTATGTCCGTTGCAACGGATGGGTTTATCCGTTGTAACGGACTTTATGATTTCGCAGGTTTTGGCTTGGCCTCTTATGTCCGTTGTAACGTACATTGGTGCGTTACAACGGACCATTTACTGGGATGAGGAGTTCAAATTTTGCTTTTGAAAAGTTTTTGTGTGTCATAAATTCCAAAAATATATACTTTATGTAAAGTAGGTTTTATGGATATGGAAATATGCGTTTCGTGACAAAATTTCGTATGAAAAATTTATAGAAATGAGCATGAGAGTATTCATGATAATCAATGATGCGTATCTAATGAATTTTGATAGGAATTTTAATCTTTAAGAGAAAGCATACCTAGCTTTAATCGTAGGACGGAGAATTGAGCAAATGGTAGAGCTTTTGTGAAGATATCGGCGATTTGATCTAGCGTGTCTACCCGTTCGAGTTTGACGTCCTCTTTTTCCACGTGATCCCGGATGAAGTGATGACGGATGTCTATGTGCTTGGTTCGGGAGTGATGCACGGGATTTTTCGAGATGCATATTGCGCTATTATTGTCGCACAATATGGGGATTTTTCGAAAATTTATCCCGTAATCGCCTAGTGTTTGATTTAGCCATAGTAGTTGGGCACAACAACTTCCCGCCGCTACATATTCGGCCTCGGCCGTTGATAGGGCAACGGAATGTTGTTTCCGGCTTGACCACGAGACGAGTGACCCGCCTAAGAATTGGCAAGTTCCACTCGTACTTTTGCGGTCAACCCTTGAACCGGCGAAGTCCGCATCCGTGTACCCTATCAAAGCGAGATTTCCACTATGGCCATACCAAATTCCTAAGTCGATTGTTCCCTTAAGGTATCGGAAGATGCGTTTTACCGCGATGTAGTGTGATACCTTAGGGTTAGCTTGGAACCGGGCACATAGACATACGGAAAACATAATATCGGGCCTACTTGCCGTTAGATATAGTAAACTTCCAATCATACCTCGATATTCCGTTATGTCGAATGATTCGCCATCCTCATCCGCATCTAGTCTCGATTCCTTAGCCATGGGAGTGTCACTCGTTTTAGTTTGATCTAGCTCGAATCGTTTGAGGAGTTCGCGAGTGTATTTGGATTGATTTACAAATATTCCCTCGGATGATTGTTTGACTTGAAGTCCGAGAAAAAATGTGAGCTCCCCCATCATGCTCATGGCGAATTCACTGTGCATAAGAATTGAAAATTCTTCGGCAAGTGCCGGGTCACTAGATCCAAAAATAATGTCATCTACATAAATTTGAATGAGTAAAATTGAATCTCCCTTTTTACGTGTGAAGAGGGTGGTGTCGGTTTTACCACGCTCGAATCCGTTGGATAGAAGAAATGTCGAGAGACGTCCATACCAAGCTCGAGGGGCTTGTTTCAACCCGTATAGGGCTTTCGATAGTCGACACACGTGATTTGGGTATTTTGGATCTTTGAATCCCGGAGGTTGTTCAACGTAGACCTCTTCTTCGATTTCCCCGTTTAAGAAAGCACTTTTGACATCCATTTGATAGAGAGTGAATCCCTCGATGGCGGCGTAAGCCAATAGGAGTCGTATGGATTCCAAACGGGCGACGGGGGCAAATGTCTCTTCGAAGTCAATACCTTCTTGTTGTTTGAACCCTTGGGCTACGAGTCGAGCTTTGTTTCGTACCACATTTCCGTGCTCGTCTAACTTGTTTCGATAGATCCATCGAGTGCCAATTATGGACCTTGTCATCGGTCTTGGCACCAAGGTCCACACTTGATTTCGCTCGAATTGTTCTAGCTCTTCTTGCATGGCTAAGATCCAATCGTCATCGTTGTTGGCCTCTTTGAATGATTTTGGTTCGATGTGAGAGAGATATGCGCAATGAGCTACATAATTGTGAATTCGAGATCGGGTCCGAACCCCTTCCCTTGGATCTCCCACGACATTTGAGAGAGGATGAGCCGATACCTCCCTAAGAACTTCGGGAATTTGGTATTGAGGGTTAATCGATTCTTCCTCTTCATCTTCAAGATGTTCCACTTGATGTTCAACTTCATCGAGTGTGATGTCGAGGAATCTATGCTCGAGTGGTGTGGAACATTGAGGTGCCTCCGCGAGTTCTTTTTCTTGGGTACCTACATTTTGATTTCCTTTCTCGGCTTCTTTGTTAGTTTCATCAAAATGAACATGTACGGATTCACATACTATCCTCGAGGATTTAATGTAAACCCTATATGCTTTACTAGTACTTGAATATCCAACAAAGATTCCCTCAAGAGATTTTGGGTCAAGTTTGTCGATATTATTTGATTCATTTAAAATGAAACTTTTACATCCAAATACTCTCATATATGAGATATTTGGATTTCTCCCATACCATAGCTCATATGGAGTTTTCTTCAAAAATGGTCTTAGGCTAAGTCGGTTTACGACATGACACGCGGTGTTAACCGCTTCGGCCCAAAGAAATTTTGGAGAAGGGTGTTCATTGAGCATGGTACGGGCAAGTTCAATTAACGTTCGATTTTTACGCTCAACGACACCGTTTTGTTGAGGCGTGCGAGGAGCGGAAAATTCACGTATATATCCCTTGGTGTGACAAAATTCATCAAATTTTGCATTTTTGAATTCACCTCCATTATCACTTCGAATGGTGATGATGGAAGTGTTGGTTTCGTTTTCAACCATTTTGCAAAATTTAACGAATTCGTCACACGTTTCACTTTTATGAAGTAAATAAATTACCCAAGTAAAGCGTGAATAATCATCAACAATTACAAACATATACCTTTTATTACCTAGACTTGAGACGCTCATTGGTCCACAAAGATCGAGATGGATGAGTTGGAGAGGTCGTCTTGTCGTGACGGTATCTTTGGATTTGAAACCGGAGGACTTCGTGTGCTTACCCTTTTCACACGCATCGCATAATCCCTCCAATTTGAGTTTATGGGATGGTAGACCCCTAACTAATTCCTTTTTGGACATACGGTGAATTGTTTCCATACATATGTGTCCCAATCGTCTATGCCATAATCGTGAAGTGGATTCCGTTACGGTGAGACAATGGATTCCCGATGTGAATGATTCAAAATCAAAGTAGTAGAGATTATTGTGTCGGGTTCCTTTGCACACCGTAACGTTATCTATTGTTCGGTCGATTAGGCATGAGGTTTGATCAAATTTTACACAATACCCGGCATCACATAGTTGGCTTATACTAATCAAATTGTGTTTAAGCCCTATGACAAGGTAGACGTTTTCTAGGGTCCAATTTGAAGTACCTATGGAACCGATACCGACTATCTTACCTTTTTGATTACCTCCAAATGTAACATCACCTCCTTTGAATGGTTCTAAGGTTTTGAACATTTCTTGGTTCCAAGTCATGTGTCTAGAGCAACCACTATCTAGACACCATTTCGATGACTTGCTTTTGGAACTTAGGCACATCTACAAGAAATTCATATTAGTCAATAGTTCATAAGAAAAATTATCCTAATATGAATTCTTATGATTATACTCCCCCTTAATAATTGGCTTAAGGTAATTGGATGAGGGAGTATATAATCACACACTCGTTTACGTCCTAGAAGGTCCGATTCCCTTTGAGGAGGAGGGACCCATTGTGTGACGATCTTTACGCATCCACATAACCTTTGGGTTAAGCCTAGGATTGCGGAGATCACAAGAGGTAGATATGTGTCCTACTTTACAACAATAGTTGCAAAATGCAATTGTTGGTTTGTTGACGGTTTTGGAACTCTTGACAAAATGATTTGAGAGTAGGTTTGTGTCGCTTCTCCGTTGAATTAACGGTTTGGTCGTTTTGGCAAATTGATTAGTTGAAAAATGTTTGTGTGTGTTGTTGTAATGTTTGGGAGCCCTTGTTTCTAATGTAGCGTCATTGTGGTAATTTACCTCATAGAAATAACCATTTGGTCCCCGTTTGAACAAGCAATCGGATCGTCCCAAATTGTTACGTCTATGGGGTGTATGTTGTGTGAAATGATTAGTCCTGTTAAAGCTAGCATTTTTATGTTGTTCCTTTTTCACACTTTTACCCGTATTATAGTCACGGTACATGAAAGCATTTCCGTGACTATTTGTTAGATTTTTCTCCCATTTTGATTTTTGATTTTTGGATTTGGAAGGACCGGGTTTATTACCGTTATCCTTCTTAAATCCTAAACCGGATTTGTCATTGGGCTTTTGTCCCACTAATGACCCTTTTAAGACTTCATCCAATGAGGTGGAGCTTGGTGCAATTGATGCACAAGTCCTCTTCAAGGATTCATTTTCAACCTTCAAATTTAAAAGTTCGACTTTTAAGTGAGATATCTCGCCTTTTAAAACTTGACACTCACATTTTGGAAAACATTGAAATTCTTTTAATTGTGCCTTATACGACCTAATCGCTAACTCTAGAGAATCTACCTTTTCCTCAAGAGCTAGTGTCGAGCTCTTGAGTTTGCCCTCATTTTGTCGAGGTTCATCAACTCCTCTCAAGAGCTCGTCAAAGGATTCAAGCTCTAATGTCGAATCATCTTGAGAGGACAAATACGAGGTTGAGATGGGCATAATTAAATCTAGTGAAGAGTTAAGATATACCTCATGACCTAGGTCACGTGACGTGTAGGATGTAGAGGTGAGAGAGGCAACTCTCGGAGAGTGATGCTCATGGTGTTCCGGCATTGGTGCTCGTTGGAGGAGCATTGCTTGGATCGCTCTTTCCACTACATCATCCACCGATGGAGTGATTTCCGCCATTAGTGCCAAGTTGGCGATTTCTCGATCCGAGTTACACTCCGAGTCGGATGAGTTGCTTGATGCATCCGATTTTCCCCATATCCCTACATGAGCTTTATATGCCTTTTTCTTTTTACCTTCTCTACCTTTGTCCTTTTGGCGTTCATTTCGACCTTTGTCTTCACGTCGCCTTTCATGTCGTTGTTCATACCTTTCTCTATCTTTGCTCTCGTCCTCCTTCTTGTTCCATGGGGCGATTTCGGGATGAAGAGTCCAACACGTCTCGATGGTGTGACCCTTCTTGTTGCACTCGAAGCAATATGGCTTCAAGTTTTGTCGTTTTCGGTTGTCGTTGAACCGCTTTTCGTGTGACCTAAATTCACGAAATTTTCTTACCAAAAGAGCTATTTCGCTCTCATCATCACTCGCATCTACGGCGGGTAGAGCCACGGCCTTTGGGCGAGAGGTTGAAGCATTTTCTTGAGCGAGTTGCTTGAGTCGAGCTTCGAAGTTTCGGAAGTAACTTACCAATTCTTCGGGCGACATGTCTTGTGTAGCCATCATCGTCTCCAATGCCACTCGTAGAGTCTCCCAACTCATTGGCATTGCTCGAATCAATTTACCTACAACTCGAGAGTTTGTTAGGGACTCTCCAAGAGCGGTGAATCCGTTTTTGATATGATTCATACGAAGGTACATATCATCTACGGATTCGCCCTCGATCATTCGGAAACTATCAAATTGTTGTTCAAGTCCCATAAGATTGGTCCTTTTCATTTGATTGTTCCCTTCAAATCGATTTAGGAGAGCTCGCCACATTTGATGAGAGGTATCACATCCATCTACCAAAACGGAGAGTGATCCTACCATGTTGGTGAGAATTAAATTTTGGGCATAGATGTCGGAGGTTTGGTTATTCATTGAATCGGATGATAGAAGTGTTTTCCCTTCGGCATCGGTAGTAGAGTTGATTGTGAACCCATCTTCTACTATCGATTTTAGGCCTTGAATGGAAAACACATTCAACATGCATCGTTTCCAAACATTCCAATTTTTACCGTCCAATTCCTTGGGATAGGTAAGTTGCAATTTGGGAACGGTGATATTGGCCATAATCGTATACAAGTTGTCAATTTTACTCAAAGAGACGGTTAGTATTTTGCTCTGATACCAATTGTTGGTTAATTCTAACCTAGAGGGGGGTGAATAGGTAACCTAATGGGCAATTATCGACTAGGTATACAAATTCTAATTTTAGTGCGGAATATAAATTTAAGTTAATAATGAAAAGAAGATACCGAACACGCGATGTTTATTACGGAGTTCGGTAGGTGGTTGCTTTGTAGCTTTAACTCACCCTTTACTCGCTTAATTGACCGATTCAATTAATTGCGAGTACCTACGTCTCCGGGAATGCCTTGTGCCTTTTCGGCGTTCGATTGAATTCCAACTCACTCGTACAAGGTTTTGCCTAGATCGAGTTACACGTTTCTCTCGATCTATGGCGGCTTTACACTCTTGGTACTAGCCTATTACAATATCTAAATACTAACTACACGTGATCGGTCACGCAAGTTGGGAATAGTATTTGGAAAGGAAGAGGGAAATCTAATCTCTAAGAATGGTTTAGAAGATTGTTTAAGCTCAATGATATAGCAAGGTTTCTCTCTTTGGAAGTTTAGATTTGGATAGTAGAAGTGATGAGAGAGAATGAGGGAAGGATTCTATTTATATAACACATAGTCCCTTCCCTCTCTTGCTTATTCTGACTAGTCCGTTGCAACGGACATATGGTCCGTTGCAACGGAACTTTCAAAAACTAGCCGTTAAGGCTGCCGTACTTGAATTAATTGAACATTCCGTTGTGACGTAACTTAAGTCCGTTGCAACGGAACTCTGCGTTAACTAGTTCGTTGCCACGGACTGTAGTACGTTACAACGGACCTTCTACTGAGACAGCACTTCAGCTTTGAATTTAATTCCCGTTGCAACGGAGAGTTTTCCGTTACAACGGTATGAGGTGTTCCGTTACAACGTATTGGTTAATCCGTTGCAACGGACGTATGCGTAAGTTGGCACTGAAGTGAAGCCATGATGTCCGTTACAACGTACATTAATGTTCGTTACAACGGACATTCTTCTGTGACAGGCTTCCTCATTGGAAATAAAATAACGTTGTAACGGAGATAGATTTCCGTTACAACGTAATGTTCCGTTGCAACGTATTGGTGATTACGTTGCAACGGACTATACTGTCCTTTCCAATGTTAAGTAAATCGAGTAGTTCCGTTACAACGGACTGGAGTTCCGTTGCAACGGACATACTGATTTCAGCCTTTTTTAATTGAATTCAAGTACTTTTTCATTGAGTTTAATCTTTTAAACAAGTTTAGAAATACCTATATATTGTATTGATGATTAGGTGGGTATCCCAACTTGCGGAATCTTCTATGTCTTGATCTTCTTCGCAATTCTTCAACGTCTTGATTCATGTGCGTCTTGATTTTATCCATGATTCTTCAACGTCTTTGATTCTTGTTATTCTTGATTGATCCTTTCATTTTGTACCTATCTCCTACACATTTATCTTGCTAGATTTCGTTAGTAGTATCGACATTGTATTTGAGATAATCAAACAATAGGAAATTTGAACCAACATCATTGTGTATTATCCGAAACATAATTGAATATATGTTTAACCAAGATGAGATTCGTTCTTTTATGTAAGAAAAATATATTTTTCGGTTACCTCGATGAATTATGATTAAAGTGAATGTATGCACACATTCGATGAGACGCCATCGTATAGTTAATGTGTATTGAAATTGAGAATTGTCAAAATAACATGCCTCGTCATGAAAGATTTATCCTAATAATAATAATAATAATAATAATAATAATAATAATACTATTTTTTTTTCAAATTCGAGGGCTAAATAATCAATTTTCAGAAGAAGAGTTAAAATCGTTGACACCACTAAGAGAAAAAAGAAGAAGAAATGTGTATTTATATTTCTATATAATTTGTTATATGTAATTCTTTGTAATATTCAAAAAGATATTTTGCATGATTGATGAAAAATAATAACACTAATAAACGAGTGTAATAAATAACAACCATCATAAATAATAGGATAAATAATAGGGTTATAACAATCATTTGTTAGGAAACTTTTCATATTACTCTTAATTAAGTCATGTTAATTTTTATAATAACATAAAGCTCTCAACGTGTCGTAGTTTCTCGCACTTTGTAATGCATCCGCGGGTTAACTCGGTACACCTATTTCTTTTTGTATGGGTCTTGGCTCCATAATTTTTTTTTTCTTTTCGATTTCTGACTAGTGAGTGAAGCTAGACTGTTAGCCAAGAGGAAAGTCAAATATAGGAAAATAATTCTCTTTTTTTTGGTGGTAAAGGCTATTGACTCTTCATTTTTCTTCTTCTTACGATACAATATTTTAAAACAATATTGTAAATATTTATCAACCAATTAGAACTCTTTTTTTAATGAATGAATGAATGATAGAATTTATATATAATCTAACATTAGTATATATAGTTGAGTTCTTCATTAGTACTCATTAAACGATAAATATCTAAAATATCATTTGAAAACAATATACAATAAAACGAAATGTTTTAGGTGTCATGAACTCTTGATAGTAATAGAATTTTATTCTGATATTATTCATCATGCCCATGAAATTCAGCGACTCACTATAATAAAAATATAGTCGATTGTTTTCAAGGTTTCTTATTTATCTTGCTCTATTGGATCCAAATAACTAACTCGAAATACTTAAAAACCAGTTCCTAAATATGGTAGATAGATTGTTTAGCCGGTTTGGTAAATAATTAGTTACACTAACACAGGATCATGCACACACAGTGTGTTGTGTGTGTGTGTGTACCTTACACAAACAAAGACGAGTCCTTTTTGAGGGGCCAATCGAACCACTAATGTGGTGTGGTGCCATAACATAACATAATATGGCTGTTAGTGATTTGTTTTTAACTTATGAGATGATTACTACAAGTTTTGGCACTTTTACATGTATGTACCAACTACCAACCATGACAAGGGAGAAGGGACCCTTTTATAATTACAAGTGCCCACACGTGCGATATTGGTACCAGTACCAGTAATTCTTATTTTTGCTTGTACCGAATTTCATGGGCTGGTGGAGATTTTATCTTGAAGCATTAGCAGGCGAAATGGCTACTAGCCTACTAATATATATTATCATTTAAAAGTAACAAAAGTTTTCTACATACTTCTTATAATATGATTACGAGTATGATTGCGTCGTAGTGATCAATCAAAATCATATAAATTATAATTATAATTATGAATACAAGTTGAAAAAGTTAAACAGAATTTACTCTCATCATTTGTTTATCTTAAAATGATGCTTCCTCTCATCATTCACTCTTAATTTTTATGAAAAAAATAAGTGAATAACATAATAGTCATGAGCTTAATTTTTATTTGTATCAAATAATAACCCGCCATAAAAAAAAAATTTCTGTTCAAGTAAGAAAAAAATGGAGAGGAGTGATTTTTCTTTATTTTAAATTTGAGTTTTAAAGTTGAATATAAATTAAATTGAGAGCAAATTGAAGAAATGCAACATATGTACAATTTTTTGGAATAAATGACCATATTTTACTTTTAATAGAATGTGAATGAAAGTAACTTATCAAAACTATTAAAGATGTCAAATTAATTAACAAAATGGAAAATAAAAGTTTGCAATGACCAAATTCTGAAAAAGTACAAAAGTTAGTGGTTCGGCTATGGCTTTCCAAAAGCTCCTTAACTTTCACTACAGAAATTACTACTATCTTTAATCTTTAATTTATTGTGTGTATGTTAATACTTCAAATGAGACCTATTTCCATGGTGACAATTTTTTGAAATAACCCGTAAACATACACAATTCACATGCTATCAAACATTGTAAAGTAAATTCTTTCAAAAACTTATCCACAAAGGCATGAGTTTGATTTGGTTGTATTTTTAGATACAACGATAGTTAAATTAATACATGTAATATATAATTTGTGCTTTATTCAATCATGTCAGTTGTTTGATTTAGATGAATTTTATAAATATGTATCGTAGATTTTGTAAAGAGATAAACCAATTTGAAGAGACGAAAGGAGAGTAGAGCGAGAGTCGGTGTATTTTGTAATGTTTTAAGTAGTGATGTAACGGTTTGGAGTATTTTGGATACGATGTACTAGTGATTTTTGTTGTGGTGATTTATAGCGGGCTATATCATTTTAATTTAATAGATTACGGTATATTGCGTTTAAGATATATTTTTCGTTATTTGGACTATAACTGTACTGTTGCGCCATTATTTAATTCAATGATATTCCGTAATATATATTTCATAATGTATTACAAAATACATTGATTTATATTTTAAATATATAATTTCATAAAATAAAAGCATAAGTTCAAGATTAATCATCCTAAATTAAAATACAATATTTATATATACTGTTTGGCAAAAATCTTCGTGGCCGTACAAATATCCGCCCATGATCCTAAAATCCCGCATCTAATCAATGTATTTAGGTCAAATTATACATTTGAGATATAATCATCTGATATCATGCAAATTAAACATACCATCCTAAATATTAGAAAATAGCCGAGAAGCCTTTACTCGTTATTACGAATATATTTGAAAAATGTGGAATATGATGAAATAGAATAATAAGAAGTAATTAATTTTATTATTCGACCGAACCTACATGATAAATTTAACTTTTCTAGATTGTTTTTCTATGTTAATTTAAATACTATTTTTTTTTATCTTACTATTATGTTGTTTTTTATTAAAAATAAATAAATTATAAATTATTTTCTATTTCATAAATCCTTGTGAACGGCCTAAATACGGTGAGATAAATACATTATATTCGTAATTAATAATTAGCCAAGAAGCATAGATAAGTTATAGAATGAGGGTTGCGCATAAGATCCAACAGAAAAGGGAGAAGGTATGGCATTGTAATAATTCAGGTGGACCCCAAACAAGGCATTTGTCCCCACCAGTAAAAAGATCGTCACTCACTCTCTCTCATGACTCTCTCTCTCTCTCTCTCTCTCTCTCTCTCTCTCTCATGACAGTGAAATTGACGATATGCTAGTTTAAGCCCAAAAAAGTAAAGAAAATTATGAATGACGTCCAAGGAAAAAAAAAATAAGAGAGTAAAAATAAATAATGGCCCCAAAATTGCATGTGCTATATTATATACGAATACGATAGTGTTTTCAGGATATTTGCTAGGAATAGAATTTGTTAAGAGTTCAATAAATCTACTTTAGTCGTTACTATCTGAACATGTTACATGTCCACAGTTTAATCCTAAATTATTTAAGATGGACAGTACTAATAAATAATAAATAATAATTAATACCACTCATTGAACTATTCTACTAATTAATCAAGGTGTGTAACTAATCATCTCCTATCAATTTCGTTTTGCAGCATTTTCAAAGTTATTCTAATGAACCGCGTGATGTGACTACAAAATATCATACAAAATCATGTATCTTTTTCATGGATTTGGATGTCATAATATTTTGGTGTTAAGTAACCTAAGGATCTAATTGAGAAGTATCCCATATTTCTCAATTAAAAAGTTATTCTATTTCTCTTAATTTGTAATATGATTCTTATCAAATTAATAAGTAACCTAAGGATCTGTTTAAAAAAAGTGAAACTTCTTTAGTAACACTGCACTATATTTTTCATTAATACAGATACTTATAATCCGAGTTACACTTGTTATCAATACATAAATACTTGGCATTGACAATAATTTAATTTTTTTGGGACAAAATGTATATTTCATGCGCACGTCATAAATAAAAAAACACACGACAATTTTGAATTTTTTTCTATTTTGATCGTATTTTGTTCCATCATCTAATTTTTATATTTTTTAGATGTATGATATATCTTTATTTACTATACTTTACTCAATGCATTTTATATATTTTAAAGATATATCATATTTTTATTAAATACAATATATATTACATATTCGTTTACACGTATGATATATATTTATTTATTGTGTCTTTCTAGATGTATCATATATATTTTAGAAATATAATATATTTTTTTAATACAAAATATGATACATTTTTATATTGTATAATACATATTTATTTATGTATGATGCATTTTAAATTTTTTTTTTTATATTAGTAAAAATTTGATAATTTTTGACTGGATTATTTGTTTTTATAACAATTTGTATATTTTTGGAACGGACGTTTAAAATGCACAAATACGATTAAAATTAAAAAAAACTCAAACCGCCATATTTCGAACAATTGATTCGAATCTTTTTAAACGCATTCGTCGATCCTTTTTATTTTAATTAATATATAGTCTAATTAGTTAAATGCATTGCACGAGACTCAGAACAATTGATTCGAATCTTGTTAGGAACTTTATTTATTTAGTAAAATATATACTAATTCATTTCTGGAAGAAAAATAATATAATCTCTCTCCTCACTCTGGTCACTCATCAACATTACTGGTAAAAGTAAAACTCTTACAAAATAATACAAAATAAAACAAAAAAAGAAACAAACAAACAAACAATTATGCAGAGAAACAACTCGTTTTTCCCTCTGAAGAAAAAAACAGAAAATCGAAAAAAGGAAAAAGAAAACTATTTGTTTTTTTGCCAACCAATAAGAGTGAGAATATTATTCCCTACCACCAACAATTGCTCATAATTTCTCAGTGCAACTTGTTTCTCCTTTCTCCTCATTTTTCCATTAAATTATAACTCCATCCTTTCCAGTTTTTATATTCAAGTTTAAAACAAAGCTCCTTTCTTTATTCCTGTTTCTTCCTGCCCGGTACAATCATGGTGGTGATGCCTTCTTCTTATATTAACCCATCAAACAACTAGCTTCTTAAATTAATCTTTGTTCCCCTTTCTTGGTACTCACCCTTTTTTGTTCTTGTTGAAACCCCTTTTTGAGTTCGATTGATCCCAATTTGAGTGGTGATGCGAGGAAATTTTGAGGCTGTGAAGGAAGTAAGGAGAAATTCGTGATTGGTATTTTGCGTATCGTACTACCCATAGCTCGTTTTGAGGTCGATTGATCCCGATTTGATTGGCGACGAGAGAAATTTGAGTAATTTTTGAGGTTGTGAGCTGAGTTTGAAGATTGCATTCTTTTCATTTTTCGAGTGGTTGGTATTGATTTTTTCCCCTTTCATTTTGCATCTTGCTCTTGTTCTAATCGTTTTTTTTTCTTTCTATTCTGAACTATTTTATTTTTCAATTTATACATTTTTTGATGCAACTATTAGGCACGAATAGACGTTAGACGAGATTTAAAAACCCCTAATCCGTGAAAACCAAAAGAAAATACAGTTCACTGGATGATAATTATCTGTTCTGCTACTATTCTTCTTTTTAGAAAGTGCGCATTTGTTTATTTAGAAATCAAACCTAATTTCTTCTTCTATCAAATATACATTTAAGTTTATTGAGTGGGAATAAAGCGAAAAGAAAATTCTTTAACCTCGATTCTTATTCTCTATGTTTTATATTTCATCTCGATTAGATGTTTAATGCATTGATTGCATCTTATTCCAGGGATTAATATTCAATTCACTACTAAAAAATGGAGATGGAAGAAACTAACAAAGCCTTTGTCAAAGAAGAAGACCAATCTGACAACCAATCCCGCGCCGAAATGGAGGTCGATGCCAATTCCCAATCTCCTCCCCCAAAAGACGCCCAAATCGCAAAAATTACAAAAAAACCCAGATCAAGAAGTTCGGATTTCACAGAAGAATCAGAAATCATCACGAAATTAGAAAAAGAAGCAATAACGCAAGAAAGAAAGCTAACGAGACAAGATCGAATCGAGCTCGGAAAATTGTTTCAAAAGGCCGTTAACTCTCGCGATTGGGCGAAATCAGAAGAATTGTTATCTTTAGCTGATCGTCAAACCCTAAATGACATGCTGTGCATGGCCGTAGACTTGATTTGGTTTCTAACCTTGCTAGAAGAATTACAAGAAATTACAGGGTTGATTAGGAAAATTGTAGATAAAGGTGCCAATGATTTCACAAGAGCGGCTTTAAGGACTTCATTTCTCGCTTCGTGCGTCTCGGCTTGTCAGGGTCGAAATGTTAGCCTTGCCGATGCAGTCAACATCATGGGCCAAAGGTAATATAATATTTTTCTTTTTATTATAAAAAAACTAAAAATTAAAAACTAAATATTAAATATTAAAATTATTTTGAAGATTACACGAACGACTCCAAGAATGTCACGGAGACGAGTTTTTAAAATCGGAAGTAACATCCAAAGTGCAAAAATTCACGGAATGGGCATTGAGATGCATCGGGTCCCACCACTCCAACAAAAAAAACCCTCATAATTCCTCGCAACAAACAACCCTTATCGTGGTCCAGCGCCAGCTCATGGCCTTCAGAATATTTCTCGAGTTGGCAGATTGCCACCTCAGCGGAAAAGACTACACGGAGGCATTCGACGCGGCTTGTTTTCCTCTCACTCTTTTCGTAAGTGTCGACGGGGAAGGATGGTGGACAGGTGGCAGTTCGGGATTGGTGGAGACTCTTTTGGAAATGTTGGTCGAAGGAGGCGCCGATAACGTGAACCAATGTTTTCTCGAGGCTTCGAGATTCGGCAGCACTCAACTCGCCAGAATACTCTTGGACGTATGTTATATTTTTAAATATTTGCTTTTGGAAGGGTAAATTTGATATTTTGATTCTCTATCCATCCAGATTGCGCATCGGAACAGTCTTGACATCGACGTGGATCTCGCGTTGGGATTCGCATCCCATTTCAACAAAATCCAAACCATGGCTTTCCTCGTCGATTCCGCGGGCTCATCTGCATTTCTCGGCCCGCTGATGCGGGCCGCCGAACGCGGGGCCATACCCGTCGTGCAGTTCTTCGTCTCGCGAGGATGTCGCGATATGGAGTTATGTCTCGCTCTCGCAGCTTCCGCCGCGTCCTGTCAGTTGAAAACCGTCGAGTTTCTTCTCCCGCTCGTTCCCAAACACGTTTTGACGGCTTTGAGCGTCGAGATTGTCAAAGCCTCCGCCTCCGCCTCTTGCTCTCGTAAGCTCTTTATTTTCATTTATTTTATTTTATTTTATTTTATTTTCATCTTTTTATAATTTTTGTTTTGATGTTGGTAGCTCAAAGTAATAACTCCCTTAAAGGAGTGGAGTATTTGCTGAAGATGGATTTTTTGAGCGATTCGGAGGCGACATATAAGGTAGCGGATAGTATTGCGAGGTCGGAAGACGAAGCATTTTCGCCCGAATTAAAATCATTTTTTATAGAAAATTGGTCGGAGGAGGCGTACGATAAGGGAGTGAGGAGAGGAGAAGATCTTTTCGTGAATGTAATGAGGATTTTAGAGAGGGGAGGAGATATGAAGGTTGCGTTGAGAGACTTGCCGAGAGATTTGGTGGTTTCGATTGCGTATTTGGGTTTGTACAGGGAGTGCGTGAGGAACGGAGGGCCGTTGTTGAATCAAAGATTGAGAGGGGAGTTGGTCGAGGCGGTTAGAAGGTTGAGCGGCAAGAATGTCGATAAGACTTGGGAGAGTACGGATTTGCTCGCGATTTTGGAGCATCATCTTCCTTTTTTCTTTATTTGAAAAGAAAAAAAAAAGATGTTTTGTTTATTAAGAGGGAATTTGGTGATTAGTAGGGGATGGTGTCAAAATGCATTTGTTGTATAACGTGACCATGTTTCTTCTTTATATGTGAGGATCTTAATGCAATTTTTGAAATGGGAATATATAATGCCGGTGTCGATTATTTTTGTTGTTTTTGTATTGTGTTTTAATTTTGCATTTCTTGTAAATTAGTTTAGCTTTGTGAGTTCTGTAGAGATGAATATATCTAGGAAAATTCTAATTTCCCCCCTCATTTCCTCCACACTAATTAGTCCTATAATTAATAAAGTGAATTAACATTCATAGGTACTAAAATTTATGATCTGTAAATATAACTCAGCCCCTGTGAAGTCATTCACAATTGGAGTCTCGTCTGAAAAAATCATTGCTAACTCAGCCCCTGTTAAGTTTTGGAGCGTTGTGACAAGATCTCGTTGTAGTCTCGTTGTGAAGTTCGGCGCAAGGGCAGTGAGCGCCGGTGAAGTCTCGTTGTCGCTAAGTTAACGAAGGCGGTGAAGTTTGGTTCCACGACAAGATCTCGAGGATGACATGATATGGTGAAGAAAACGAAAGAAGGAAGGAGGTGAACCAGGGTTAGAAGGTAGAATGATGGTGAAGTCTGGAGGTCGTGGAGAATGAGATAATGGAAAAGGATAAAAGTGGGAGAGAAAAGTATGCTCTTTATTTTCACACATAGATGATAGACCTAGTATTCTTACGTGGGAGAGTGATTAGGCGGGATTCATATCCACCTCATCTTCGGTAAGACTTCCGTGATTTATTTCCTGCAGTGTAGACTTTTTGTAATACAAATTATTCTCATTAAAATATACGAGATGAATAAAACATGAAGGACGCCAAGTCGGCTTTCACATCCTAGTGTCATGCAATTATGCAAATGCGACTTGGCGCAGGGCCGAGAACATGGCCGAGGCTCCGATCAAATTGATTCCTCACTCCTCCCTAGCTGAAACATGGATGTGAAATATAGGAAGATTGGAAGAAAATCAAATGAAAATTTGGGACATGACGTGGACGGCAATACTATGAACTATTTGACGAAAGCGAAATGCAAAAAATTTCAACTCCAAAAACATCGGATTGGATGGCCAAAAACGCGACGGAGCAAGCTAACACTTGGTATAAGCTACTATCTAAGAAAAACTTCACAACACAATTAACCTAAGAGTGTAGGATGGATAGGGGTGTCAATGGGGCGGATATTGCCCGAACCGAACCGAACCGTATCCGAAGAAATATCCGGATCCGGATGGAACCGGATCCGGAACCGTATCCGTTTTTGCGGGTATGGATCCGAATCTATGAGCTAATTTTTTGATGGATCCGGATAGTTTTGATGGATCCGGATATCCAAATATAATTTGTACACGGGTAACCGTTTTGTTGAAATCATGATCAAAATCATAATAATACATAATAGGCAATAACTATATTTTAATTCATGATAATACTTAATAATCAATAATCACTATATATATAATTTGTTTTAAAATTACAAAATAATCAAGAATTGAATTCTAAAAATATTATTATATTATTATATCATAGTATCCGTTTTAATATCCGAGTAGGATCCGTATCCGTATCCGTTTAATATCCGAACCGTATCCGGATCCGGGTAATATCGTATCCGGATCCGTATCCGAAAAAAATATGAATATGGTTATGGTATAACCACTATCCGAACCGTATCCGAACCGTTGACACCCCTAAAGACGGATCGATTTGGCCGTATATATCTCAACCTGTAATTTCTTTTAATTATGTACTCTTTTCCTTATTTATAGAAGACAAAATATATTCCTTTCAAAGTAACATTTGAATCAATTTAGTTGTCTATTTCCATTGGGCAACTCTTTGATATTTCTAATAGTTATATGCACCATTCAACCAGGTCCGCTACCATATTTTCAAGTACCCATAACGTAGTTTGAAAGTATACCTCGTATACAATTAAATTATTTAAAAAAAGTTAAATAATTATAGTCACAATTGATTGTGTGATTTATTGACTGAGGCTCTAATTTTTTCCAATAGATCCAAAGTTCAAATCTCGCCGAAAATGATTCTTTTTCATATTTTCATTATATTTTGGAAAAAAAAAAATCTAAATTATAACTTGTGGGATGTAATTGCTTTACCATTGAACCACAAGATTTTTTATGATTTTTAACAGTTTTATTGTAATTTAATTTATTTTTAACTTGATAAATTATATTTTTCGAAAATTTTGGACCTCCTAAAATTTTGGATCCGAAAATCAGGCCTCTTGAGCCTATAGCTGGTGCTGGACCTGCATCCAACTAAAATTTACCTAGCAACACTGAAATCTGAATTTGGAAATTTCATGTATTAATATTGAAATTCCATACAATAATTAGCGTATGGAACTTTTTTTGAGAGTAAATAGAGATGATTCGACAATTTTTCATCAAGTGATGTCAATGAGATTCGAATTCACAATTTTTCATAACATATGATTTTTTTTGTTCAACACGTACGCATCAATTGTTCTGCGAGGTCATTGACTAATGCATGAAACTTTCAAATTAAGATGTGAGGATTGTTTGAAATTTTTTAGTTCTGTGGTAAGTATATATGTATTTTTCTTTGGCAAGTATAATTAATGTTATTATTTTTTTTCTTCTCTCGTGATAGTGTTAATGTGTTATAAATGGGGATAAAAAATAGCTAGATGAAGTCGGCATCCCCATTCACCAAATTAGCTTAGTAGTATACAGGTAAATTTTGTGCAAATTATAAATGTCGTAAATGTCTTTGTAAACCGGTCCAGTATTTTTAGAATTAATTTCTCTTGATCCTCTCTCTTCCTCTTTGTTTTTTCTCGCTGTTAGGGTTAATTTCAGTCCAATTAGGGTTAATGACATTCCAATTAGGGTTAATTTCAGTAAATTAGGGTTAATGGCATTCGAATTAGGGTTATTTTCAGTAAATTAAGGTTAATTTCAGTAAAATAGGTTTAATTTCAGTAAAATAGGTTTAATTTCAGTCAAATTTTTGCAACCAGATTTTTTGGACCTGGCATTGGTGCAGGCAGATTATTCGCCGTGTTTGGGAAATTTGGCCTTTAGGCAAAATGGTGCAACAATTTATGAATGCTTTCACCGACCATCCCGATTCTGAATTTATCATCATCAGGTACACTATTTATTACGAAAATACCCCTAGGGACCTTTTTGAAATAATAAAAGGGCTTTTTGAAATTATTTTGTTTTCAAGGTAATTTTGTAATTTAGTAGTCCTTATATATAGGTTGAGTGGGCGAATGAGTTTAATAGTCTGCATCCAGGGTGTTCGACAATGTGTTCACCCAATGTAATTTTGTAATTTTTCAACTTTAAATCGATTGTTCATTTTTTCTTAAATTTGAAATTTCAGGGATATGTAGGAGCAGTCATGGCCTGGCAGGAAGAGTAATTACCCAATGTTTCGCGAAATATATGGCAGCGTGAGAATTATGAAGAATTAATTAAAGAAAAAATTTGGAATTTTCGAGTTAAATTAGGCTGAAATAAAATGAACATTTGTTTATGAAGCTTAATTATTTTGAGATAAATAAACTTTCTGAAGAACCAAATTTTTGAATATGTTGTGTGAGTACTGTGATTAAGCAATTGATGTATATATATTTTGTATGTAACAAGTGGTATTTTAATGGATTGATTTGTACAAGTTAAATGTGTATATCGAGATTTATGTTGTGTTTTAAGTTTATGTCTTAGTATTGTAATGGATTGATTTGTACAAGCTAAATTATACATCACATTCAAAGTATTGCATTTCAACATAAATGGTACCAAAATAAAACATCAAGCCAGTGGTACAAAAATGGTACCAAAATAAAATAGAATAAAGTTGGATAAGAAAAATACAAAAACCGGTACTAGTAATACATATACGCAAAAACAAATACAAAAACCGAAATAAAACACATTCAAAGTATTGCATTTCACCCGATCCGATTCATCGACGTTCACATCCATACCCGATTCCATTCTTGATCCAAGATTCAAGTTTCGCGGATCCAGATTTTGTATTAATCGAATTCCCGATTTCTCGGTCCAGATTTTGCCGTAAAATTCCTTTCATTCTCGATTCCTGGCATCATCAAATTATGAAGTATAATTAAATCGAGTCCCGAGTCTGAAATAATCTGCAAATTATGCCATAAAATTCCTTTCACAAATCCTAACACAAATTCCATACCCAACTTCGAGTATAACCCAACTTAATCACTCAACTAAATTGATATCTGACAGGACTTCAGCGTTTTTCTTCCTCCAATCTCAATCAGATCACCTAACAACAAATTTAAACATGTTATTACAATTTATACAAACGAAATTAAATCCTAATTCGGTCAATTTGACAATATTTCAGCCCTATTTAACAGGAAATAAAATTGATTATACCCAACCACAAAAATCATCGAATCGATCAAAATCAGGAAATAAAATTGATATCTGACAGGAAATAAAATTGATTATACCCCCCTCAATCGAGAGAGAGAGAGAGAGAGAGAGAGAGAGAGAGAGAGAGAGAGAGAGAGAGAGAGAGAGAGAGCTGACCTGATTTGTGACGGCACAAGCGAGAGAGAAAGCAACAGCACACAATGTCCAGAGCGAGAGAGAAGCAACGGCAGAGAATGGAGAGTCGCGCGAGAGAGAGAGAGCTCTGGGCGTCGAAAGCGATAGAGAGAGACCCACAAGCGTCGCGAGAGAGAAAGAGAGCCCAACAATGGCGTTAGCGTGCAGAGAGAGAGAGGGGGGTTTTTAAAATAATGGGTTTGGGTTTGGGTTATGATGGGTTTGGGTTTAATTATTTAGTTAATGGATGTAATTTGTGTGTATAATTTTATAATATAAATTTTGTCACGTCATCAACAAAATCATCAAAAATTGCCAAGTCATCACAGTCACGTCATCACTTAACTGCTGACTGGGCACTTAACTGATGGAGGAGGCAAAAGGGAGCAAAAATGAACAAAATTAGAGTTTGGGGGGCAAGTTGCACTTTTTGGAACACTTCAAGGAGCAAAAGTGAGTTTTTTTTCAATAAAATAAATTATTCTTTTAATTAACACCTTGACATGATATCATGATGATTTGAATTTGGGGAACACCATGTATGTCCCCATAAATTTTTTAATTTATTTAGGTGTGCCTTAATTAGAATAGTTACGTGACTATGTCATCCATGAACTGGTAGGTTTCAGGGAAGATTTTTGCCAAATTAGAATCACCTACTTGGTTGAAAGTGCACATTAGTGGAACAATGTTGCTTTACTGCATTTAATAAAATAATCTTAATTCGAATTTGTATTCAAGAGAAATTCCTTATTTACCCAAAATCAAAATTCTTGATCTGATTCACACAAATTAGCACCAAAAGAATTTACAAGTATGAGGGAGTCATGTTTCTAATATCACAATTAGGCATAAACGCCACTACAACCAACAAAACAAAAATCCCTAACGGTAGAAGTAACAAGAGAGATGGAGGCGGCGGCAATGGCGGTAGTATCAACGGAAGTATTATTAGCGATACCGTTAGAATCGTAAGTACCAAAAATGCCTCGGGACTGAAATAACTCGAGTCTATATTCTTCTTCCGCGTCGTCGAAAGATTTCTGGCTTCTATGCCTCTCATTTGATAGAATGTTTTCTCAGAATTCAGCATTGCTAAGAATTCTGTATCCAATTCGATCCTCGAACCTGAAAACAAAAGGAATCAATGAAAATTAAGAAGTTGAAGAGCTAAATAAAAAAGTTACATACCTAGAGGAAGAAGATGAAGAAGAAGAGGAAATGAAGAATGGTGGAGAAAGAGAGATTGAAGTGTAGTGAACGCTTGAAAGATTTATCGAGATTAGATACAATGCATCCTCTCTCTCTCTCTCTCTCATGCCAAGTTGCTCAGCAAATTTGATTTTTGTGGGACCCATAAGGGCCGGGTTCATTTCCCTTTACCATTTTTTTTCTTCCTAAAAGGACTGGTGAATGGTGACCCCACAACACAACAACAGGTACTAAATCAACTGTAAGTAGTAGGTAAGATCAATATCATTTAGTGATAAGTAAAAAAGAGTTTGGGCCTATCTTTCACTTTCACTTTCACTTTCACTACATAATACTTAGGCAAATTCTACTTTTTTTTTCCTCCCCCGTTTCCCCACATTTAACAATTTGGGGGGAAATGATACTCTCCCCCATTTTGTATCTTCCATTATATTAGCGATTAATTGTGTTTTGAATTAACGGTTAATTCAAATGTAATTAACGGTTAATATAATTATATTAGTCATCAATATAATTAATAATTTCAATTAACCATCAATTCAAATGACGGGGTATATTAATCGGGAGATATATATCATTTTCCCCCAATTGTTAAATCTGGAGGGAAATGGTGGGCCACGGTAAATGGCCTCTAATACTTAATAGTCTTGAGAAAAGTTTTTACAAATTGAGTATAATTATTTTTTCATAATAAAAAGAAATATAATTCTTATTTTCCATTTTTTGTAGCCAAGTTGGAACTCTCTCCTGAATTTTAAGTACCCCTTGTCTAATCTATTAGGTGTTAATCATTTTTTAAAGGTAAAAAACTATGGTATACTATTATTTGAATATATTATTGTTGGGAGTGACTTGGTGTTTCATTTTTGAATGGTATCCGACAAACGATCGCTTTCGTTACTGATATCTAATTTTTTTGATGTCAATGAATATCGAATCCACAATCTCTCATAACATATGATTTTTATATTTCACACTCAATCAACAAGGCTATGGATCCGTTGACAGACTTGGTGTTTTATTATTTATTAATGATTGCATAAAAATGATTTGAAAAATATGATATTTTTCAAGTCTTGAAGGAACACCGACCGTACATACATGTGAATATTCATTTTGTTGTCACGGAAAAGTCTAACTTTAATTTATACATATTTTAATTTGACTAATATTTGACATTCATAACTAGTGTATAATAGTTTTCAAATATTAGTCACATTACCATTCTTTTCTCTTGGTCAACGAGATTTATTATTATTATTATTATTATCTATCTACCTTTTTTTTACTTCAAATGCTACGTTTCTATCATCGACACATGCATAGTGGCGGATCTTGTCAGAGTTTCTTGAGAGGCAAATGAAAGACTGATTTTGAAATTATACTGTACGATTTTTTTAGAAGACGAAATAGTAAATTTTACATTGTCATACTGATAAAATATACTGAATCTAACTATATATATTATTCGGCGAAAAACTTGGGTGGTGGCGCCCTCCTGATTCCTATTAAGATCCGTCCTTGCACATGTATACGTTGAGAAAATACTAAAATGATTAGTAATTTCTTTCATAAAAATAGCGTACATAATTAATTATATCATTATATGTACATTGTTCAAATAGGACAATTAAAGCAATGAAGAACATTAATTTAGACGCACCTAAATTATGTGAAGAGATGCCCACAAGAAGCAAAAACCTTTAAGCATAAAACATTGAATGAGTTTCCCAAATGCAGTGTACCGATTATCGGTACGTAATTCATAATGTATCAAACTTGCAACGAGCATGGGGGGAGACATGGAAGTGGAAGAGATAATAAGCTGGAATTTTTTAAATATGTGGCAACTTGCTTGCATAGATCGATGGATTCCTTAAGTTTAGACTTTAGACCATTCCTTCGTAGAGAAAATATATTGATTTTAATTTTCGTGCAGGAAAAAAAGAACATGTAACGTGTTAATTATTGTCCTGTTGGTACTATATGTGCCATAATTTATAAAACAACACCCACTCAACAAGTTGTTAAATTATTTTTTACTTTTTCAGTTTCCTCTTTTAGGTCATTCCAAAGTCCAAAGTACAAACGAATTTAATTACCAAATTGCCACTCATTATCTTTTTCGTTTTTCACTTTCTTTAATTTTTAATAAAAAAAAATGGGATCTCTTATGTGCATGAATGATCCATTAGAACAAGTATCTTATTTAAAAGAGGGAAAAGAGAGCAAACGATATATAAAAATTAAACAAATAATGTGGAAAATATGTAAGACAAAGATGAAAAGAAAAAATGGAGAATAAAGGAAGATGTGATCTTTATGGTCACTCAACTCTTCTAATACATCCATATGCACAATAATATTTTAAAGCGGCAATTTATCCTATCGATTCCTGCCTAGGGGTGCAAACAAATCGAGCTCGAGCGAGCTATATGTCAAGCTCGAACTCGGCTCGAAACTCACTCGAGCTGGATCGGTTCGTTTAGATTTAAGATTCGAGTTAAAAAATCTAGCTCATGTTCGACTCATTCTAATTCAAAATAATCCGACTCAGCTCAACATTAACTCAATTAAATAATAATTTAAATTTAACTAAAAAAATGATAATACTTGCGAATAAACCATAACATTTTAAATACCAAAAACTAACACAAAATATCTTAAAACATAACAATAATAAACCAACACAAAAACAAACATAATTTTCGTATCTCCGAACAAACATCAAGATATCATCCTCTAAATAAATGAAATTGAAATGTTACATCAGAGATTATAAATCAAATAATATAAATTTAAATATTGTACCTCGTAAATAATAAAATAATCCATTAACATAGAACTTCAATAAGAACTTTGAGATCTTCAAATTGTCCGGCAGATCTTATCATCTTTGTTGTTGCCTTTTGCGATTTTTGGCCTAATTATCGACAAATGAAAGGATTTAGGGTTGCCTTGTTAATTCACGACACAGGAAAATATCCAAAATTTCAATTTCTTGTCTTGATTGTCCATTTGGTTGTTTTAGTTTAGTTTTCTCCATTTGAGGCTTTTGAGAGAGTCACGACATGGAGGCTCGAGGACTTGAGCCGTGTAATAAGTTCGGCTTGAGATTAACAATGAGATTTTTTTTTTAATTATAATGGTATATACATAATATGAATTAATTATGATAAAAATATTTAGTTTTTAAAGTCGAGTTCAAATTTGTTTCGAGCTTAATACGAGCGAGTTGGGGCTGGCTCAAGCTCGGCTCGAATAGATTAATTTCGTGTTAATGTATAGCGAGTTATTGCCGAATTATTATCGAGTCGAGCTCAAACGAGTCACGAACCACGAGCTAAAGATGCATTCCTATTCCTGCCCCCATATTTCATCACAACATTAACATATGAGGCATAATTAATATACAAATCGTATTAATCAATACGTGTTAATTAATCAATATTATCATATGCTAATTAATATGTCAATTACTCTGATATAAAAGAAGTTTTTTTTTTTTTTTTTTTTGAAGGAGGTTCGACAATGTGTCGAGGCCTCGAATATATTTAATAGAAAAAGTGTTACAACAGTACATTGGAAGGTTGATAGAAATACAAATTATCTAACTCTACCTTCCTATAATATCATATTAATCTAGGCTACTTGTAACCTAAATGACTAATCGCAATACTTGTACCAGGCAATCGTATCTTGTAGAGCGTGATTGAAGACGTGAGTTGAGGATTGAGCTTTGTCGTTGAAAATCACGTCATTTCGGGATTTCCAGATATTCCATATGACTGCAAGCCAGGCAGTTTGCCATAACTTGGTGGTGAGAGTCGTAGACCAGAATTCGAATGGATCTGATATTTCAGGTGGTGTGTCGTAGATTCGGGAGTTCAAGTGGATCCATATTTCTTTGGAGAATGAGCATTCGTACAATAAGTGTTTGGTTGTCTCTTCTTCTGTTTTGCATAGGGGACATAGTTGGTTGTTTGGTCATCCCCTTAATTGTAACTTATCGCTCGTTAGTATGCGAGATTGAATTGCTAACCAACCGAAGAAACGCACTTTTAGTGGGGCTTTTGCTTTAAATAGCGGTGTGTTCCATGGACAGATAACTCCAGGGTTAATGAAGAAGGAATAGATGTTTATGGATTTGAAGGTTTGACTTTGTTCATTTGAGTCATCGCTTGATGAGAGGGAGACGAAAGTGTTGTATAGGGGTACCAGCTTAGCCAGGTCTTGAAGAAAGAAAGAAGAAATTCTTTTTTGTGAGATTGATGTGTGTGAAGGATTTCATGACGTTCGTCAGAGTAAATATCAAAAATTTATTCCAACAAAGTCGGGAATCATCTTACTTAAGCTAACTTTCTACTCTAATTTATTTTATTTATCCTACAAGAAGGATTAGAATACAATACCGAAGATCTTTAACGTAGGTCTGGTCCTCTTTGGTTCACCCTTGAATCCGAAACAAGAACGGCGTCGAGTCCATGCTAGCGTCCTCTTGTCCGCACCTAGCTCCGTCGCCCGTTTCTGATCGATTGCTTAATCAATCAACGTTTCAACAAACATTTCAAGAGAAAGAGAGACTGGCTATAGAGAGAAAATTATTGTTATATTCATATACTCATGTATATTTTTCTTTTTCTATATTTTCAAATGCATAGCCAGGTCTCATATTTATAGTCTCCCAACATTATATCAAGACCCTTTGAAATTCGTATGACATTTAAGGCATGAACAAAATTCGAAGCAGCACATTAACTTTTGACCATTGTTCATTGTTGCTGTCATAACTTCTTCTAGAAAATTCCAGATGACTTGAAACTTTCACCATTAAAAACTACATTCGAATGGCTACAATTTACATAGGTCATTTGTACATAATGATAAAGTTTTTATATTTCAAATATCTGTTCAAACATGCCTCAAAATCTGTCTCGAATTTATGGTCATGATCCATGTTAATTTGGATTTCTCAAGTTCTCTTCTCAATTTGATTTGGGCTTGGGCTTGAAACAAATTATGATATGTGCTACATATATTATTCTCATAATATGCACATTTCATTTAATTTATTTTCATGCTAGATAGTCATCTCATATGACATAATATTTTACATATTTCTATTTGTATCTCTATTTCATACAACATGAAATCTTTATACATAGAAAATATATATAATATATTTCTTGTTTCCCGTTCAGTTGGTGTGACATATATCGAGGATCTATGTTATGTTGGCAATGGAATGAAACATTTTATTCCATAAACCGTAAGCGGTATTCTAGCTATACATTACGGTTACCCAAATAACTTAGATGTTTAGTAACCTTTTTTACGAAACGTAATCCTTGTGATATTGATTGTGTCCATTCCTTGCCTTTATGATATTGTGATTAATATACAAAGTAGTGATGTGTCATCTTTGTATTATAATCATTTCTTGATCTCTATTAAGTAAATTATAAATATATAACTGCACTTCAGTTATATTGGATCAATTTATAATTCTACTTTATCAAGGGGCCCATAATATCATTTCTCATAATGAATGAGTGGCAACGATGTTATTGATATGTACTCTCTTTCCAGCACAAGTTACGTATAAATAACTATTACTTTTATCACCACTTATTAATAAGCAGCTTTTAATAATAATTACGTTATGCATTCCTCATGTGAAAAAGATGCATCTCTCAATCTTAGAACCAGAGACACGATGAAAACATTAATGACACTGACACAATCCATATAATGTTTCATCTATTAGGTCTGTTCAATATATGAAGCTTTTCATATATTCGTGTTATTAAATGATAATCTTTTATCAACGTTTGCAGAACTGCAACGTACTTTTAATCAACACGACATTCTTATTATGTATATTAGTGTTCCTGCTAATATCCAAGACATGTGAACATTTTTAGAGTTCAATATTTATTATCACTTAAAGTTCTGCAGTTCAAGATCAAGTGCATCTTCTTGAACACATCTAAGTGAAAAATATAAAAGCTCATGGAACAAAATGTAAATAACATCCAATTCATAAATATAACATTTAAAAATTATCCTCATATGATAACTTTTAGAACACAAATCTAACAGTGTGAGATAGGTCTCTTGAGTTATATAGCTCTACTAGCGTTTGAGACCAAAGAGAAGAGTGGTCATTAATAGCATTGTGTATCCATTTCATCAAGAGAGCATCATTTTGTACCTTTAAGTTTGCTAAGCCAAGACCTCTGTTAGATTTAGGTAGGGTGACTTTACTCCAATTGATGAGACAATGTCCTCCGAGACATTTTTGTTCACCTTTCCAAAGGAATCCTCTAGCTATGGAGTTGATTTCCTTGATGACTCATTGTGGTAGTTTTAGGACCTGCATATAATGAACCGGTATTGCGTTGAGCACAGATTTGACCAATGTGAGTTGTCCACCCGATGATAATAGGAGGCCTTTCCAAGAGGAAAGTTTATTTCTCATTTTTTGGATTAGGAGAGCAAAAGCTATTTTTGTTGGTTTTTGGATAGAGAGTGGTATTCCGAGATATGTTATTGGAAGGGATGTTATGGGACATTTGAGGATATCTGAGAGGACACTGTGAAATTCATCCGGTATTGCGATAGGCACGAAGGATGTTTTTGCCCAATTTATTTGAAGTCCGGATATCTCGGAGAAAATATCTAGTGCGTGAGAAATGATTTTGAGGTTACTCGGTCGCGCTTCGATGAAGAGTATCGTATCATCAGCATATTGCATGGCTTTGGGTGCAAATTTCATTGGAACCGATAGATTGGGTTTAGAGCTTCTAATAGTTTTTGAAGTGCGTCTACCACTAAGTTTAATAAAAGTGGAGATAGGGGATCCCCTTGTTGTAGTCCTCTGAGGTGTTCAAATAAAAAGCCTCGTTGACCATTTATTCGGACTCTAGATGAAGATGAGGAGGTTAGCAGTTTAATCCACTTTACCCATATTTCAGGAAAGCCCCTAGTTGAGATTAGATTATATAAGAAATCCCATGAGACCGTATCAAATGTTTTTCGAAAGTCTATTTTGAGCATGATTGATGGTATTTTTGTTTTATGCAAGTGTGATAGGATTTTTCTTGTGGAGATAAACATCTCCGCTATGGATCTTTTACGAATAAAAACGGCTTGTTTGTTTGAGATAAGATTTGTTGAAAAATGGAGGCAAAGCGAAATTTCCCTATTTTGCCCATTTAAAATACTTTCAAAACTAAGAAATTGATCATAGTTTTCATGAAGGGGAATTTTATTTTGCCCCACAATTCACCAAAACATCTGCTCTTTAAGCTAATTGCGTATGTTAATCATCATATAGATGAACTTATTAACATATATATGTTACATAATTAGCATGTATAGATGAACTATGTATGACATGTTAATGTTAATTACTATGTTAATCAGTATGTATAGAGGATGTTTTGGTGAAATGTGGGGCAATGTAAATGGCCTCTTTCATGAATTGGCTTAAGCAGTAACTAGCAAATCCTCGCGCAATTGTGCGAGAATTTCATTATTTGATTCTTTAATTGTGATATTCTTTAATTTTGTTTAATGTTGTAATCTGTGTTGAGTTTAATGTTGTAATCTGTATTCATTTCGGTCAATCATTTTTTTTATCAATATCTTTTTAAAACAAATTATTACGTACTTGTTAAACTACATTTAAATGAAATCATTTATTGCACAGATAACATCCACTTCACCGCATCACATCAACAAAATAGGCGAATAAAATCAACTACTTCAATTCAAGTTACGCATACTAATAACCATACCAAAAAAAGATCTGTTACTTGTGCTATAGAATTTTGTCAGATCAATATGGGCTCAATTGATTTTATAGTTTTTCATTTTCTCGTCTTTTTTTTCTTCTTATAGTAAAGGATTAAGATTATTCGGCACTTCCTTTCCGATAATTTCGGTATAATATACTTCGTCCATTTCAGGGACTAAATGGCATAAAAATAAAAAACAACTTTCATCAGAAAATAATCCAATTTTTATTTTTATTTATGTTTAACTTGATATATATATAAATGACCCCATGATAAGTATAGAATATCTTTCATCTATATTTTCAGGAGTAGATTCCTCAAAAAATAATGTGGAGGTGTCTGCATTATCTTGTGTCCCATGTAAAAGTAAAACAAAGTTGAGGGAATCTCTAGGCTAGGGTGGTTGCCTCTGAGCCGCCCATGGTCTTCATTGACGTCATCTCTCCGGTGCTTTCTTGTCTTCTCTCGGCATCGAAATCTATGATATTACATATTAGTGTCTCAAATCATTAAAATTACAGATAAAATAGTATTTTTGTACCTCGTTTCTAGCGTTTAATATCTGATTCGACTGATAAAATGTCTAAGCTACCTAGCTTTCGTTTTCGTCTCTGTTCTTGTTGGTCTCTTTGTCGACAAGGAAAACAGAACGATACAAAATGGCCGAATCCAGCGAATCAATGAATAATCATACTCAGGCCTGAATTTTGAATGAAAAAGACATCAAATTAGGTCTTAATATCACGAATTTAACGTCCTGTTGGGCTATACATTTCGAATTTAAGAAAAATTAATGAATACCTTGTCAAATGATTAAAATTTGATGCATCCACCTCTTTTAATATCAGAATAAACAGAAAGCATAAGGAAACAACAGCACAAAACACACGACAATGATTCAAAAGGAAACATCAACTAAACAGCATAAGAGAAACAATAAGAATGCGAGAAATTGTAAAAAGAGCATCGCCAACATTTTTTAGGAGCACTCATGAGTGTGAGATAAATTTCCCCTCCATTAAATTTTCACCAATTTAACTTAAAACTAGAAGGCCACGTCGCGTACTGTTCATCTATTTACTGTTCATCATATTTACTGTTCACACGTTTACTATTCACAGAAGTATTTTTTGTTAGCCTGAGTTGGTATTATTGTTTTTTGGTGCTTATTATAACATTTTTTATTGCTACAAAGCTGCGTCTTTTATGCGCCTATGTACCAAGCTGCGTTTTTTTGTGCTTATTATAACAGTTTTGATTGGTACCAAACTACGTCTTTTATGCGTCTATGCACCAAGCTGAGTCATTTTGTTAGCCTGAGTTGGTATTATTGTTTTTTTGTGCTTATTATAACAGTTTTGATTGTTACCAAGCTGCGTTTTTTATGCATCTATGTACCAAGCTGCATTTTTTTGTGCTTATTATAAGAGTTTTGATTGGTACCAAACTGCGTCTTTTATGTTTTTTTGTTTGTCTTTTTCAGAATTTTATTTTATTTGACATGTCTGGTATTCTAAATAAAACATTTGAATTTTTCTTTTGGAACATATTATATGCTTTCAGGAGGAAAAAAGTTTGTATTTATTGCATAATACTTGTGAGACTATTTAATATCAGATTTTTTTTAAATTAACATTTATGAAGATTACTTTTTATTTGTACTTGTAACGTTTTAGATAAAATTATTATTTTATGATCATAAAAGATTTTGAAAAATCGCAGCGAAGCGCGAGAAATATTTCTAGTCAGGAGAAAGCAAACTCAGTAAAACCCTAGATACCAATTTTATTAGGTGATGAAAAGAAAAGAACAAATCGCAAAAACGATGCTCACCAGCAGAATGTAACGATTCGACCTCGAATCGTTACTAAAACAACCTCAAATTAGGATAAAATGAGATCAAGATACAAATTTTAAATGAATTCGAATTCGATTCATTAAAGTATAAAGAGACAAAGTCTCGATTTCTTACACGAAGAAACAATTACATCAATATATGTTCTAATTCTCTCTCTTCTCTCTATTTATAATGCGACAAAGGTATAAAAGAAAATATTAACTAGACACACGGTGCACAATGCACCTCGTGAACCAAAAGCGAATTTGCAATTAAACCCCTCATATTTTCTTAAAGACTCATGTACCATCGGGTCATGACAATACCGCCTCCTTTAAAAATTCTTGTCCTCAAGGATCAAATGCAAAATCTATATTACCTATATTCGGTTTTGGTGGTGGTCTTTTCAATCTAACACGAATCACCACCCTCGAAGATTCCCCACCGTACCTTATATTTGATTTCGGAGGTGGCCTTTTCACTTCATCATCGAACCCCCCCTCGAGTCGTGCTTCGAATGGAGATAACCGCCCATCGTTAAATGCACACAATACTCTCAAATCTTCATTCACGCTTTTTTGATAATTATCACTCTTAAAATGCAAATACGGATCCGCATACGTTTTACCTATTAATCGCATCGTACCCGACTCGAGCATTTTTAAAAAATAGTCATTTCGCCTTTTGCGACTATGTCCTCCGATTCAATCTTTTTCGAATCCGATTTGCGCGCACCCGAATCCGATTCGCACTCAACCGGATCCACTTCGATCATGTCCGAATCCGATTCACGCTCAACCCGATCCGCTTCGATCATGCCCGAATCCGCTTCGATCATGCCCGAATCCAATTCATGCTCAACCGGATCTGCTTCAGTCACGCCCGAATCCGATTCGATCACGTCCGAATCCGCTTCGATCACGCCCGAATCCGATTCACGATCAACCGGATCCTCTTCAATCACGCCCGAATCCGATTCACACTCAACCGAGTCCGATTCCCATTCATTTGAATCCACTTCATTTGCCTCGCAATTCGACTTATCATCGATACTTCTAACTTCACTAGAAAATTGAGTCGAATTCACTCTACACAACATATGATCAATCTTCTTTATGATTTCGTTAAAAATCTTGTTCCTCTCCTCAATTTCTTTCTCTCGACTATACCTCGCAATAGCTTGTCTCTCCTCCCAAGATAATGAATATAATCTATTACTCACATTACACCGAGAGAAATCACGATTATACAAAACTTTTTGATCACACCATTCATCGCAATAATGGGCCGCATTTTCTTTTTCGCACCAATACCAACTTTTCCCCTCATAGATTCCTTCTCCCAATTTAATTAATCGATGCGATGATTCGGGATATACAATATCCAACAAATATACTATTTTATTACTCATCGTATCGGCTCAAAACGTTTCAACAACCCGCAAACCCGATTAGATTCAAATCAGACCCGTTAAAGAATTATGGATTTTACAGAACTCGAATTGAATTCTGGAGTCTTAACAGAATTGGGAATCTTGGTGCAGACCTTGGTTTCTGGATTCTGCAGAGTCCAGACTTTATTTCCGAGTTTTTGTAACCTGATTTCCTGGGAAACCGGAACAAACAATCCAGGAATTCCAGTCCACATTATTTGGATCAAAAGAACCCAGATCCAATAACACGATTCGGATCCTTCTTCCTCGCTCGCTGGAGCCCGACTGCTCTTCTCTTCTTCTCGCGATGAAAAGGAAATGGCGACTGGTGCTGGCTTGGCTCCCTTCTGGCAGTTCTTGGCGACTTCGAATGGATGCTTGGTCCTTCTGTTAGGGTTGCGATGATTCTTGACCGTGGAGCAGGTGTTAGGAAGCTTCGACCGGCGTTTCTTCTTCTGCTTCTTCTTCACAGGGGTGGTCGTCGGAGCTCTTGCTGCAATCTTCTTCACAGGATTGGATTTCTGGAGATTTCGGCGAGGTTGCAAATGCTGGAGAGGTCTGCAAGGATTCTTCTTGCCGAGTTCTGGATAAATTGTGAATCGATTCGAATTGGTTCTGAATCGCGAATTTGGTCTGAATCGAGAATTGATGTCGAAATTGAGGATTTGTGTCTGAATCGAGAATTGATGTCGAAATTGAGGATTTGTCTAGTGCTGCTCCTCTTCTTCCCACAATTGAATCGAGGATTTGTCGAAATTGAGGATTTGCGACTGGCTCGTGTTGGTGCAGATTCGATTCAAGTGACTCGCGTTGAGGTTTCCGCGATGTTGCGAGATTTCAATCGGCTCGAATCAAGATAAACAGTGATACGATCTCGAATTCAGAAATTAAGGTTTGAATCAAGAAATCGCCTCGAATCGGATATGAGAATCAAGAAACTCGTTCTTCAATTTGATCTGAAATCGGGTGATTCGTGCGATACCACAGCAAAGAGAAACGAGCTCAACGGCTCGCAAAAGAGAATCGTATCTGGTGACAGAGAATTGGATCTGGATCGATAAATCGCCTCGAATTGGATTGATTTCTCGAATCAAGAAATCAAGATCTGGTGGCGAAATCAAGATCTGATTGAGAGATGCCGCGGATCGGATCTGGTTCGGCTCGACAGATATAACTCGAGGAGATAGTCGTGGTAGTGGTCGGAGAATCGACGGCTCTGATACCAAATGCGAATCGTTACTAAAACAACCTCAAATTAGGATAAAATGAGATCAAGACACAAATTTTAAATGAATTCGAATTCGATTCATTAAAGTATAAAGAGACAAAGTCTCGATTTCTTACACGAAGAAACAATTACATCAATATACGTTCTAATTCTCTCTCTTCTCTCTATTTATAATGCGACAAAGCTATAAAAGAAAATATTAACTAGACACGGTGCACAATGCACCTCGTGAACCGAAAGCGAATTTGCAATTAAACCCCTCATATTTTCTTAAAGACTCATGTACCATCGGGTCATGACACATAATCCGCGGAGAACACGAACACATCCGAGCAGAGGCAGCTCTTTTTTTGAAGACCACGGCTCAAAAATCATCGGCGCCGTACCTTTTAGCGCATACAACAGGGGTAAGCTTACGAACCCGACAGGGCGAGCGCCACTTCTGTCTCTCGCTTTCGTCTAGGGTTTGCCTACGAAATGGCCCATCAGGTGTCTAGGGTTAGGGTTTACGTCGCGCAAGAGAGAGACGAGCATACAGAACCCAGATCGAACGGCTCTAATCGCCTGGTAAGTTACCAAATCTAACACCAAAGAAAGATGAAGCGTGGAAGAAGGAAATAAATGCCCGTTGTTTAACTTTAGTACAAAGAATAGATTTCTTTCAAAAAAAATAAAATAAGGGCCGGGTTCATTCCTCTTTCATGAAAAAAATGTTCACTTTAACGGAAATAACTATATAGTAAATGAGAAAATACATGATTAAATATATAGAAAATGAGAAAATAAATTCGATTTAGCACATAAGTATATATCAAATAAGTATATAAATTCAATTTAGTGTATACAAGATTTTAATTTAATACATGTATTTGTTTTATTTGTGTGGTTTATCGTTAATTGTCAATATATCAATTGGTGCGAGAGCACGAATACATTTTATTTTTTCTTTTTCGTATTTGTGGCAGTCCGGTAGAAGGGCTAAAAGTTTGGACGCTGAAATCTGATATTTTACCCGTATTAGTCAGGGAACTAACTGTTCAAACTATGATTGCACACATCAGACATACTAGAATAATACAAATGAATATGAAAAGTACAGGAAAATTCTTCAAAAATTCCCTAACTTTTCTCGAAATTATGAAAAACCTCCTGTCTTTTTAGAAAAACCCCTACTCTTTTAGATTCCTTAAAAAATCCTCTATATTTTTTGTTTCTTCCAAATATCCCCTACAGGGGCGGCTCAACTATTTTCGAGGCTCTCGGCGAAGAATATAGAAAATTAAAATTTTATTCCAATTAAACTCAAATTTTTTTTATTTCACTTAGTCAACTGAAATCTCAAAAGACTTCAATAATATATAAAAAAACACAAAAAACTAAAAAGAAAAATATATATTCACTGTTCCAAACACAACAAAACATTCTTCTACTAAACAATTAATGTATACTATTTTATATTTTAATTAGCAAAATAACCATGTTATATTAATCAATCAAATGAAAAAAAAAATAACGTAAATCCTTGAGCTGAAATAACTAAAGAGTGAAGAAGAATGACTCAAAAAACTTCTAGAGAATCCTCTCGAAGTTGAGATTATTCATAAATCAGATTACAAAAGATCAAATGAAGAGATACAAGTAACTGTATTTCTCATATTCTTTTCATAGCTTGAGGAATACAATTAAAAGATAAATATAATGTCTCAACAACTGATCAATAAGAATAAGATTCAATAAAAGATATGCGCCTACCAATCTTAAATCTTTGAAGTTATTACATATTTAACAAAACTTAGAAAATAAAGAGAAAAGACAATGCTCATAACACATAAGGAATGATAAATGACAATAATATCTAAAAAAAACATGCTCAGCATATAGAAGGGCAAATAGCAATAGTGTTTAAATAAGAAAGAAAATATTAGTTAAAGGTAAAGAATTTGCAATGCATACTAAATTTAGGGAAGAATGCAATTATGACACTCTTTCTTAATTAGACAAAATCACTTAGTTAAGAAATCTTAATATAGAATTGAGCCACAATTCTGGCAATCTAAATATTTGCGAAAATTATGGAATTTAAGAGAATAATACTGAATTAGATCATTTGGAGTTGATTGATTGGTAAGATTTCCTTCTAATTTCAGATTTTTGCTTGTTTTTTAAAAAAAAGAATTCAGACCTAGGTTATACGCTAAATATGGGGGCTTTCGAAATTTTAGGCTCTCGGCCCAAGCCTAGTTCGCCTAGGTATTTGGGCCGGCCCTGATCCCCTAACATTTTTAAATTCCCTAAAAAAATTCCTATCCTTTTGTTATGTTTTTAAAAATGATAACTATACGCCCATAATTTTATTTTATAAATCTCAATAATTTTATAAATAATAAATGGATATTAAACTATTATAAAAAAATGTTAAAAAATAAATAATACATATATTAAAATATTATAATAAATAATACATAAATATTAAAATATTATGATAAATAATATATTTATATTAAAATATCATTTTCAACAATTATTAATATTTGTGTCTCTATGTATTATTTATTATAATATTTTAATATGTATATATTATTTATAATAATATTTTGATATTTATTTATTATTTATTATAATATTTTAATATCTATGTATTATTTATTTTTATGTTTTTATATCTATTTATTATTTATTAAATTATGAATATTTATAAAATAAAATTATGGGAAGGGGTATAATGGTCATCTTCAAAATCATAACAAAAAGATAGGGAGATTTTGAGGGAATCTTAAAATGTTAGGTGGTTTTTAGAGGAAGCATAAAATATAAGGGTTTTTTTAGGGAATCTAAAAAAGATGGGTTTTTTTCTTAATTTCCAGAAAAGTTAGAGGGTTTTTGAAAAATTCCCCAATTGTATATTATGATAATATCATCTTAAAATAAAATTAATTGATAATTATTAGTCTAATCATCTTCATATAATTCATTTATGTATATCATGTACATATTTCATGATTATTTTACGTTAAAGTAACAAATAACTCATTTTTCTTAATCAAACAATAATATATATATTAGTACAAATGTATACTAATATCCGAGGTATAACATATTTTTACGAACAACATGTTAAAATCTAAGGATTAATTTACGTTAAAGAAATTAGGGCCATAAAAAAATGGTCCATATTTTACAACATATCAAAATTTAAGGATTACAAAATTTTAATAGTGCGGCACAAACATATTGTAAATTTAGATTAAAAACAAGAGTTTGGGTTACTAATGACACTAGGTTTATGAAATATTTAAACAAATCTATTGAGAGAACGTAGAGGCAAAAGTTTTCTAAGATTTTGGACAAAAACAATATATTTATATATATCTTATTTTCTATTGTTTTTCTAGAAGGATATTTTCATATGAAAAGCAAGTTAAATCGATGAAAAATAGAAGGGAAATTGGAAAAAAAAAAGAACATAACTTTTTTCAATATTTTGAAAAAGCCCCTCACTCTTGAGATACTCCAAAAAAACCCCTTAAAACAAAATTTTATTTTCAAATATCTCTCTATAGATGTTAAAAGTTAACTTTTCTTGATGCTAATTTTTTGGACCAAAATATCTTTCTATTCTTGTAATATACAATTTTACTAAATAACATTTGGTATTTTTTATTTTAAAAAAATCATAGGTATTTAATAATTAATTATATATCAGTTCATATATTTACAAAACCATACATTGCTTGACATATAATTTATTTAACGAGTAACAAATAATAAATATATAAATAACAACAAATTAATTTACTTTTAGATGAATTTTTATATGAATGGTATAGTAGATCATATATTTAGAATAAGTTTTTTTTGCACGTACATGCATTTGTTCTGGGGTGAAAATAAATCGTATTTAATCACATTCGCCAAGTTGTCTGGAGAAAAAAAAATGTCTATATAAAAGTAATATACAAATTCAAACATATCAGTGCTAATTTTGTGAACTGTGTTTTGGATGCCTTATATCAAAAAATGTTTATATAAAAAATGAATGTACATTAAAACAAGATGCTAATTTTTTTTTCCACGATATTTTTTAGGTGTTGAAATTTTTTATATCATTGTTTATTTTTTATCATTTGATGTTAGTTTACAAAAAATAATATATATGATAAATTAAAATTAAAATCAAATGAATATTGCATATAATTTCATTTGTGTTTTTTTAATAGATAGTATATGTTACAAAAATATTGTGAAGTTTTGTTAAATAATAAAAAATAGCAAAAATAATTTAATAAATTTATTAACACCAAACAAAATTAACTTTAATACCTCTAGGTATATTTGAAAAGAAAAATTTGCTTTGAAGGATTTTTTGGAGTATCTCAAAAGTGAGGGTATGTTTACAATATTGAAAAGTTAGGAAGTGTTTTAAAAATTTCCCAAAATAGAACAACAATTTACGACGACTAGAAAGAAATTCAATTTTAGAGGGACTAAAAGTGAAAATATAAAAATATATAGTTTTTGACTTGAGTAGTCAAAATGTCATCATTATCAAAGTCTGCACGAACACGCTCCTCGTCATTTTGCTTATATGTCCAGAACAATTTTACTCACTTACGACTATGTTTGAACAAATTACATAACCTAATAATAATTATTATTATTATATTCTTAATGTCATATTCCTAAGTTGAATATATTTGTAGAGGAGAAATTTTCAAAAGATTAAAACATTAAAACAACGTTATTTATTACAAGAATATAAAATATAATAACCAATGGACTGTTTCACAAGATTATATTATTATTCAAGGGTGTATACGTAAATCTGCCTTCCTTCTTCGTCGTAAATCCTGCCCCGTATCGCGAGAAAGAGAAAATTTCCCTCAAATCTTTCTCCTCCATTGAAGACAACATGATTGAGAATAGCTCTGATAATTTGAAGCGCTACTCTCCTCCTGTTCACAGGTAATACCTTATTCTTCTCTTTTATCTCATCTCAGAACCATTAATGAATAATTTGCGAATGATAAGGTGCTTTTGAGATATTTCCAGCTTTTTTGCGCTGCATATTGCTCGAATGCTGCCTGTAGAACAAATTTGTTCTTTCTTTTTTTCAAAATAAAGTGCGAAATAAGTTGTTTTAGAGGGGCGAATTGAAAAATTAAAACGAACTAGTTCTGAAATGAAGTGAATTGGGTGGCCAGATAGAAAATGTGCTAAACAACAACAAAAATTATACATTGTCAAAATAGAAAAAATTGTTTTATACAGTATTTGACAGAAAACATGTTTAATTTCAGGAATCGTTCTAACCGGCGTAAATCTGGAGGTATTTCATCTTTCTAAATGAATTCCTATGAATTCGTGGGTATTTTCATATCCTGACATTTACTATAATATTAATTTTGTTAAACAGGTGAGAAAAACAATATCTCAGGGGTAGAATCAGAAAAGCGCCATTCCTCTCTGAGTAAACATTCATCTATTGCCTCTACTATACCAGATCAAGGTGACACTAAACTGGTACCGCTCCAAGGATTATGTACCAGCGAAGCTGTTCAGTTCTTAAATGACCGTACGGAATATTTTGGAATGATTAATCTTAAATTTAATTTTAATTTTAATTAATGTAATTTATTATTGATTTTGTTTCTTCTTTCTTTTAGGTTGGACTGTTACCATGCAATTGCATAATGACCCCTCTATTGATCCAGCTGGTGAGTTTTTTTAAATTCAGAATTTCAAAATTTGCATATCACGTTTGGTTTTCTTTTTTCAAAATATTCAGAAAAAGATAGGGGGGTTTAAAAATACCCTTAAATAAAATACATAAAACATAAGAACCAAAAGAATTTAAATTCTTTATTCTTTTGATCATCATTAGCAATGTAGCAATTCAATTCGGTCATAGTTAATCCAATCATTTAAATTCTTTTGACTTTGATTTGGGCTTCTCTTGACTTCCCTTCTTAACGGGTCGGATCGTGTCGGTAGTGAGAAGACCCGTTCCGGTCATTTTGATCACAGTCTAATTGAAAAGGCACCTTTTGGACATATAACCGAATTTGACTGCTCATGCTCTAATGGACTAAAATACCCTTGTACAGTTATTTCCAAATAACTGCCAAATCCCCTAAATTCTTGAAATTACAAAAGAGCCCCTCTATGAACTTTATTCTGTCATAACACCGAGGGATAAAAATATTAAAATTATGTTATTGATGGCCTTTTTAGTTCTTCTAATTAAAATATATATACCTTTTAAACTTGTAGTAATTAAAATTTTAAATTCTTACATTAATTAACTTTTCCAATTTATTTTAAGCAGAGAAACCAACAATATATACAGGAGCCAGTGGTTCATCATGGGGTCACATAAAACTTCCTCATCAGGTATTTTTTCTCTTAGGTCCCTATTAAACACTTAATAATTGTTTTTTCCTCTAAAAACCTAATTATGAAATAACAATCATATTAATTTAAAAATCGAAAATCTTGAAATATATGCACTTAATTCTTTTTGTGGGGTTATATCTACACTTAAATACTTGATCTAAGTTATCCCCCCTGTAAAACACCTAATTGTTTACATACCCCTAAGAAGTATTGAGTTGTAATTAACATCCATTTATTATTATTTTTCGGTCTCTGTGTGTGAATTAAAAATTAATTGAGAATGTTATTTATTATTATTTTGATATGACGTAAGATGGATTTTCTCGGAGAACTGAGACGCATGATGATTGCTAATACAAGTACGATGCCAGCTGGCACTGAGCCGTAATTGAATCTCAAATAATGCGCATTTTTGATCTTCTAACTTATTTAATGTGTGCCTTGATGGACTTAATTTTGATATGACCTAAATATTGCGGGTTCCAATATGTTTAAAATTCTCTAAAACAGTGCCGAAACTCGTATTATGGTAATTCGAATGCTTTTGATGTCTAAAATTCATTGTTAATACATTTGGCCCGTGTAACAATATGTTGCATTTATATTTATCTAAATTTTCTTGAATATAAACTATGTTAAAGAAAGAAAACGATGTTTAACGTAGAAGAAATAACATATTTTGTTGATAGGAAAGAAAATCATATTTTGTTGTTACTTTTTGGGTGAATTCTTTAGAAACTAAACTCAAATATCGACCCATTTTTCAAATTTGATCCTTGCAAAATTAAATAAAAAATAATGCTATTAGCATGTGATGTGAATATGATCTACAGAGAAGTAACAAAAAATCCATTCTCCTCTAATCCTTTGATCAATTATTTGCATTAATTTGTCTTCTTTGGAATAACTATAATTATTTGGTAATATTAAAGAGTTTTTACTCGGAAAAAATAATATTAATGATTTTGACCTTTAATTAAGTGCAAAGGATAATTAATATACACGTACTTATTATTTGTATTGATATCGCGAGATGATAAATGTTGTGAACATACATTTTTTCAAAACGTTGTGTGAGGGATTTTATTTTAATATCTCGAGGACAGTATAATGAATTTTAGAATTGGCTACATTTTGATTACTAACTGTGGAAGATAAGTACTGAAAAAATTATCAGTCATTATCTTTTCACATCAATAAATTATTTTGTTTTTGTAAGAAAAATATATTATTATTTTATATATTTATGCATAAATCCAATTATTATGAATAAGATTGACCTAACAAATATTTATTGCAATATAATATAGATTAAAATATTATAAATGTGTATTAAAAGAAAGTAAAAACATTACAAGAATATCAAATTCACTCCACAAGCAACTCATTTTTTTATAATAACAAATATATTTTAGCACACATATGACCTCTATATGTTAAAATATCTATACAATATCATTCGATCATTAAATAATATTATCTAATAATACATTTACTAATTTAATATTTTCAAAAGTAAAAAATTATGTTAAAATTACTATTATTCATTAGTTAATAACAAGAAGGAATCTATTATTTGCCGCTATATAAATCCCCGACCCCACAAAATTACTATTATTCAAAAGTAATAACAAGACGGGATCTATTATTCATTAGTTAATAATATATTATTTGCTCACTAATCAATTAAATTATATTACGTGGATTGATTAGCCTCTCTAATTGACTTAATTAATTATTAATTGACACGTCAATAAATTATATTAGTATTTATTAATTGACATATCAATTCAATTAAATGATCAATTAAATTGTTAATTGAATCAATTAGAGAGGACTAATCAATCAACTTAATCATCAATTGGTATCTCATCATGGCTACTTTCTGGTGTTATGACTGAATATAAAATCGCATTTTTGAAATCGACTTTGTAGTAATTACGTAATTTAGCCCATTCGGTTAGGTTGCTCTCTGTCAAGCTAAAGGTCCTCGGCTTTATTTCGGTTTTGCACAAGCATTTTTTTAGGAGCATTTACTGATTTTCTTTGAAATTTTTTTCGAAAAATAATTCGATTTCAAAAAATATTTCATAAGTAATTCATATCGGATTTTAAAAATCCGATACCAACTAATTTTTAAAATTCGATTAATTAGTTAAGATTAAACAATGCTTAATTTACAATAATACATATAATACTATATAGTTATATGAATTTTATAATTATCATATGATAATAATTGTTAAGCAATCTAACTTTTTTATCAAATTGGGACTTTATTTTGAGAATATTACATGAAACAAAAAAGATTCCAATTGTACTAATTCCACTAATTCTGTCATCCAAAATTTCACCATTCAAACAACCCGTAACTACACGCATTAATTTAAAATCTAGTTGGATTGTAAATAATCACCCACATTAAGTTTTGGATGAACCAGAAGAAAAATCTAAAACGAGGAGACAGTTTGTTCGTAATTAGTAATTCGTATGGATGGTGGAACAAATTTTGTTTTTTGTTATTTGTGAACTGAAGCATTCAATAAACAAGTCTACCTTTATTAATCCTACGCTAATCTAATCTAATCAAAATCCATAACTTACGTAGCGGGTCATTTATCATATACGTTTCATCCATTACGTATATGGTCCAATGAATTATGACTTGATAAAATAAAATCCATAACGCTAAACAGTTGTTGTGTACCAATTTCTTGACTTTTTTGACAGGCTTATCCCACAACGATCCATCGTGTAATCCAATTATATATTCAAAAGGTTTGCCAGGTTTATCCCACCATCAATTTCTTAACTTATTATTAGTCTAATTTCATTTTCAATTCAATTGCATCAATTCAATTGAGTCCTCCCTCTTGCCAACTCTTTTTCATTTTCATTTTCATTTTCATTTTTCTTTCATAGAAAAGGCAGGAACAAACAAGGGGCAAATGGAGATCACAACTAGCAAATCCATGGCAGATTATCCGCTCAAAAACCCAGGTTAATTTTATCAAATTTTTCAAACAATATTGTGCGCATTTTTCTTCTTTCAATAATTTGTGTAAACTTCTATTCTAATTTTCTTCAAATGCATGATTCGTGTCAGTCCATGGCAGATTCTTTTTTTTCTCTTTCTAATCATTCATTTTGACAATACTTCTTCTGGATTCATCTATTTTTCTGGGTATCTTGAATTACATTTTCTTTTGAGCATCACATTATAGTATTTTTTTTTTCATTCTAAATTGAGAAATTTTTATGTTTATATCTCTAATTTCTTCATTTTTGATAAAAATGTGCATGTTCAGATTCTTCAAATCCAAACGAAAGATTGACAGCAATTTCGAAGCAACCAGATAATAAATTTTGTGCTGATTGTGGTTCTTCTGATCCTAAATGGGCGTAAGTTTCACAATTCTCTTCGTTTTTCCTCTAAAAACTTATATTAAATTTAGAAGGCCATTTTACCTTGCCCCAAGATTTCACCACCACATACTCTATATCCTAATTAACACATTTAATTAAGACGATAGTTAACGCATAACATGCATTAACAATTAATCAATATATATAATTAAGGATTTTTAATTAATTAATACATAATTAACATCCATATGAATTAACAATTCTTAATTCATTTCAATTAGTAGTTAATTATGTATTCGTTGTTAATTACCATGTTAATTAAGTGTGTTAATTAAGATATGGGGGATGTGGTGATGGAATATGGGGGCAAAGTAAAATTTGCCTTAAATATAGGTCCTCGAGAGTCGAGACTAACATGTTACCAAATTGTATTTAGGTCCGTGAACCTCGGTGTGTTTATCTGTATCAAGTGCTCTGGAATTCACAGAAGCCTTGGAGTACACATAACCAAGGTAACTAATTAACTCAAACTTTACTTTATTCAAAAAGCCCTTGAATCGTTGACAATCGCGAAAGAGACCCCGAATGTTTTTTTTTTTTATTTTAGGTGTGTTCTGTGAATTTGGATGATTGGACGCACGAACAGGTGGACACTTTGATCGAAAGTGGTGGAAATAATGCGGTTAATGAGAGATATGAAGCTTTCTTGCCAGCAAATTACAAAAGGCCTAAACCTGATGGCTCCTCATTTGATCGATCTGATTTCATCAAGTATGCTTCAAGATTTTTTTGATTCTAATTGTAAACACATTTGAGACTCTTAAATCAATTAATCATCTCGAATTTTAGGAGAAAGTATGAGTTCAAGCAGTTCATGGTACCAGAAAACTGTTGCTTGTTGGCTCACGGACCCAACGCCCACGGAAACGGAAACGGGTCGAACAATAAGAAGAACACCGGTATTCGCGCTTTCAGGAATAGCTGGAGAAAAAAAGAGTCCGAGAACAAAGCCATTAAGAAAAATGTACTTGCTTCTCTTTTCTTTAAAATTTGATTTAAAATACACAACATTATAAGTGCATAGTGGCCTTTTTGTTGCTATTTTTACTTAAATTCGTCCCTCAAAATAGATATATATTATGCATATGATGATAAATTCAGTAAATTACTTTCGTATTACAGATGGGAATGGTTGAATTTGTGGGATTGATGAAGGTGAATGTAATAAGAGGAACAAACCTAGCTATTCGTGATGTCCTCACTAGCGATCCTTATGTCATCGTCAACTTAGGACACCAGGTAAACAAAAAGATATGGAACTTTACTTCAATTATATTATTTCAAGGAAACGCCAATATTTTCCTATTTAAGCGAAATATGTTAAAGTGGCAAGCGAAACTTGTTACCCTTCAGCATGTATTATATGATTCATGTTTACTTACCACCAACCTGTTCTGCTTTGTAGTCAATGAAGACAAAGGTGATAAATAGCAGTTTGAACCCGGTGTGGAACGAGGTATTAATGTTGTCGATCCCCGAACAGATCCCTCCGTTGAAGCTGGTATGTTTATCGTGTCTTCAAAGAAATAATGTTGTGTCAAGTAACAATAATAGCATTCCATACATTTTCACTCCAAGTCCATTTTTTTAACATAAATATAAGTTTGATTGACACATGAGTGAATTTTACTATTTTAGTTTACTTCATTCAATAATGCATGAATTGTTATCTGCATATGATTCTTGTTTTGATGGGCAATTTTATGTGTTCCTTTCCAAACAACTAAAACTTGCCGATAACCTTTAAAGATCACTGCACATTTTTTGTTGATTTTATAGTGTATTATTTTTCACATAAGGTGTCTTTTGTTATTGTTCTATCATTCACATAGTTTTTATTTCATACAATATACATGAAACTATAGCATGATATAATTCTCCACATCTTCCTTTAATGTTCCCTCTCTTTATATTTTCCTCTCATATTTCAGCAAGTATATGACAAGGACACATTCTCCGCCGACGACAAGATGGGCGAAGCCGAAATCGAGATCCAACCAATACTCGCTGCTGCAAGAGCATGCGAAAGCTCGAACATAACCGACTCAAAGCAGCTCGGTAAGTGGTTAAACTGTGCAGATAATCCGCTAGTCAAAGACAGTGTTATCTCCTTGGTCGACGGCCAAGTCAAGCAAAACCTTATTCTTCGCCTTCAGAATGTCGAGAGAGGGGAAATTGAGATCGAACTCGAGTGTCTTCCTCTTAGTCAGTAAAATGGATTAGGGCAAAAAAACTCGAAAATAGTCGTTCGTTCGAACTCGGCTTGAAAAACGCACATTCGAAAATTGGCTCGGACGAACTCAACCCTAGCTGAGTCAGCTCGAACCAAAGTCGAGCCGAGTTTCAACCGTGTCGAGCTCGGCTCGAGATAGGTCATATTCAAACATTTTTACATATAAATCCAAAAAACACAAATTTGTTTCGAGCATAGTCGAGCCATCTGGAGTTTGAACTGAGCCGAGCTGGCTCGAGCTGAAAAAACGAGGTCGGACACATATTTCGAGCTAGGATCGAACCGAGCTCGAGTTGGGTTCTGTTCGTTAAACTCGGCTCATTGCCGGTTCGAGAATGGACTAATGAATGAATCAATGGATACTTCTTGGACAAAATATTTCTGGTCAAGATTCTATCAACAATGAAAATAGGTTTTTAAGTTTTATTCACACGAGCAAAAAAAAAATATTTCAAACTTTTTGTACAACTAGCAATACCCTGCGCCATTGCGCGGATTTTTTTTCTAATTCGTAGATAATTTTGTCGCAGAGAAAAATAAAGAAATGCATTTTTTTTATTCATTTTTTTAGTGCTTAAGTCATGTTGTGGTGTGTTTTTTTTTTTTTTGTTTCTTGTTGCATATAGATGTGGGTGAATTGTGCAACTTTGTTGCAATACTAGCAATAGCCCGCGCAACAATTGCGCGGGACTTCATACCTTTTTTTTACAAATTTTTTTATAATTTGTTTAAATAGAATTTGCACGGGTACATTTAAACTCAATTATATTATCATGATATGTTTGCAAATATAATGATGTTAATAAATGTATTATAATTAATAAAAGTTCATGAAATTTGTCCATCATGGATATATGCATTATAATTAATAAGAGTCCATGTAATTGGTTCATTATTATAAATGCACACAAAATAAATAAAATATAACATGTTATAATTAAAACAAAATTAAAGTTTCAAAACAAATAAAAGAAAATCGGGAATAATACATGAAATCGAAATATATATTTAAAATATCATCCATTAACATAAAAAATATAATTTTTTTTAAAAAAAAGAACACAATTGTAAATTATAGCATAAGAAATCAACAATTGTGTCATAATTTTATACGGGGATTATATATGGAGCCCCAACAACACAAAAATAACATCATTTATGAGACAGCAAAAGAGGATTAAGTAGGTTAATTAGTATTATTATAAATTATTGATGTGTTAATTAAATGTGTCAATTAATATTTAATTGAGTCAATTAAAATGCTAATAAATTCAATTTGTTATCTCATAAAGGATATTGTGATTAGTTTGAGCATCAATTATATTTTTCTTTCATACATGGGTATAATTTTGGGTGCAATATAAACAAAATTCAAAAAAAAAAGAAAAAAAAAAGAGACAAGTGTTTGATTTTGATCATATGTATAGAATTATATCTATTGAAGGATAGTAAGGATATTGATAATTCATTGTGGTGGAAAGAATTTTTTTAGCATCTACGGAAATAAGAAGTTAGGAACACTTTTTAAGTCATACGAAAACAATACGGCAAAATATAAATATTTAATAACGAAATAACTTATAATGTTACATAATGTTTCATAACTACGAAAAATCTATAAAAAGTACTACAATACAAAGTCTTAATGTTTATTAACCGATTTAGTATTGTAATGCATTCGAAACAATGAACACTTTATTTCATACATAAAATTTGTTAGTGTGATGAGTTTGTTTTAGTAAATCATGATTTTTAAAAAATTTGGAACAATCACCGCTAGAATTGTTCAAGAACCGTCTTTTATGAACAATTCAAACGGTTCTTGCTTTAAAATGTGTCCATTTTGTATATATTATCGCAAAAATTAGCAAAAATAAAATAAATAAGTCATAATTTATTTACAAAGTACGTAAGCGTTAATCATTCATAAATTTAACCAAAAATAATCTCATAATAGGCAATTTTTTTATAAAATTATTGTACACGAACGAATGCATAATTCATACATGTGTGCATGGAGTTTTGAGGATTGGGGTTTGGGTTTTAGGTTAATGGTTAGGGGTTTGGGGTTTAGGGTTTGGGTTCTAGGTTAATGGTTTGGGTCTTTTCAAATTTAGGTCTATTGTGTGTATATGAAAATATTTAAAAAGACTTGTAAAATCTGACGTGTTTCCAAAATGTTCAAAATTATATAATACGAAAGTAGATGAATATGCGGTCAAATAAAGAAATATTCTCAAGAAAACTCCGTAATAAAATACTAACATATGTAAATTTCTGTTTTTAACAAAATGCAAAAATGCAAAAACTTAATTCTAATATCTTCAAGTAAATCAATTATATGTTTTCTACAATATTCCAAAATTGATGTATAAAACGACCAAAATAATTAATTTACATGTTTTTTTCTCAAAAAACAAAACTCTGTAACTGAATACTAACACATGTAAATTCGTATTTTTTTTCAAAAAAATTGCTTAGAACTGAAATATATATATTTGTAAATACGATAATGGAGGCAATCAAAATATTCATTCAGTCATTCTGAATAAGTTGATTGTATTTTATATCGCAGCTAGAATCAAATTGATCTTTTTGCATAAAAAGTAGGCGTATTAAGGAACGAATTGTGGTGCACTTTTTATGAGTAATTCTATACAACATGCTCTCGCAACATAATTGACAACATGATGATGACGTGTAAGATGTCGATTGAATTAAGTTAAACTAAATGTATAGTGTGAATAATAAATTTTTTTACAGGGTCTTTTATACAATTTTTCTTTTGTTTGAATAATTGGGGTTGAGATGCTCTTTGGAGTCCAAGGTGGTCACGTGCAATCCTTTGAAAAGGCGAGTATAAATAAGTTTTTATCGAGTCCAAATACAATTTTTCTTATTGTAATAAGTTTCTACCGAGTTCGTTATTGAAAAGGCGAATATAAATATACCATAAATGTTTTGAGCATTTTCTCGCACAAACACACAAACCTAAGAATTTGATTGAGATTATTTGTCGCGAAAAAACAAATTTTTATCTTGTTTTTATGACGAGGTGAAAGATTCCGTCATAAAAGTCGTGAAATAAATTTTTTGAAAATACACTTTTCGAATCCCCAATGCATAAATAAATTTTTGAAAATAGACGGTGTGAATGTTAAGAAAGAAATTTTTAATTTTCAATTGTCAATACAAATGTTAAGAAAGAAATTTTTTATTCTAATTGTCAATTTTTCTGAATCATTGTATTTTTCTTTTAATGGTGGCAAATCGCTAACCAAGGTTTTTTTGTATATTTCGAATGAATGAAATAATTACAATACAAGTGATCGGTAAGTAAAGAAAAACCTATCTGAGGTATCTAAGGAACCTTACTTATTGGATGCTTCTAATTAGGTAGCTTATTGGATACTTCCATTTGATCTAGTACCCAAATCTTTTGTACTTGAACACATTGAGAAGCTTAATGTTAGAAACAAAAGGCATTCACCAAATGAATTCCTTAATCGCCGAATAAAATTGCACGTTCAGAGCTTCACGTTACAAAATTTACAGCTTCGTTAACCCAAATACAATATTCATTTGCATGAACCTCAAAATTCATTACATCATATGAATATAATAACAATAATAAAAGTAAAAGAAGAACACTTAAATATTTGTTGGTATTATAGGTCCTCTCTCGAAACAAGCAAGGAATTCGATGTTTCCTTCGGCACCCTTAATAGGCGATTCAATCCACCCTTTGTTTTCAAATCCAAATTCTACTACCCCTTTTATTATCCTCTCACGAACCTGTTAATTACCCCAAAATAAAAAAAATAAAATCAATAAAATCATATTCAATAATTGGCTTAATTGATATATTTTGTTCGCATAAACTTTGTTGAAGTTGCAAAAAAATAATACGTACTTCTTGATGCACCTGAGGATCTCTCACTATCCCACCGCTCCCTACCTAAAAAAATGGAACAATAGTAATAAATAATTAATAAATCAAAATACTAAAAAAAGACATACAATTACAAAAATATTATTAACCTGATTCTTACGAGCCTCAAACTGAGGCTTGATTAATGTAATTAACATAGATTCCGTCTTCATTAAATTTATTACAGCCGGCATTACCTACATATTATACCATTACAAAAATTAAATTATCATAAAATACTTACAATATAAAATTAAAACATATATATAGTACATAATTTCTCAACTACCAGAAGTATAGAGATGAAGGATAAGTCTAAAGTCACCAAATCAACTTTTTGAGGCAACTCATCAAGGTATCTTAAGTTGGTTCGCTCAATTATTGTCACTCTCTCATCCGTCCTAATTTTCTCAGCCACCTTAAATAAATAAATAAACAAATTAATTAAGAAGAAATAATCAAATAAATGGTCTGAATAATAATAAAAAATATTACCTGTCCATAACCGACATCGACACCGTAAACGTGTGAAGCGCCATTTTGAAGTAAACAATCAGTGAATCCTCCGGTTGATAATCCCGAATCCAGCGCAATTTTTTCTGTGCAATCTACTCCGAAATCCTTTAGAGCTGCCTCTAATTTGTGTCCTCCTCTGAATTTAATAAAAAAAATAGTCATCGCAGAAAATTAGTATGTAAATTGGCGGTATATTGGTCAATTGGTTAATAAAATTTTAAATCGAGTATTGGTTGGGAGTAAATTGGGGGCATAGTTGAGGTAAATTAGGTTAAATTGACAACGATTAGAGCTCAATTTCACAAATGAGGGGAAGAATTCTTTTGAAATTGGAAAAATAAATAAGCAATAGATAAATGGATTGATTTGTTTATATATGATATGAGCATCACCTACATACATATTTAGGCACCACTGCCTTTATTTCTACAATCGATTTGTTAGATACAGGCGTGCCAGCTTTATTTACGATTTTGCCATCCACTAGAACTTTCCCTGCATTTCAAAAGAGTAAATTACACAAAAGGTCCCTAAACTAACATCTAATTTTATTTAAGCCCTTAAATGTAATAATACCTTGCATAATCCATGATTGGATATATGTGCGACTATACTGTTGAAATCTCTCGAGACATATTTCATCCAATCTTCGTCTCCTAATAAAATTACAATCAAATTGTAAAACCATTATTTAGTAATTATAAGAAAGAAAAAGAGTAAAAGAATAATAACTAATGAGAGGTTTACTTCTTGGGAATTTGAATTCGTTCAGATTTTGCTGTAAAAGCTCTGAATTTGATCTCATTTGATGTCTTACTCTTGCCAGTCCATCTTGCTACAGTATGAAATATTAACTCGAATGAAACTAAAATTTGTAAACATGGAAATTATTTGAAACCTAAATCCAATAATAAATGCAACCATGCTGAGGAATTTTTTTGTCAGTGTGAAGTAACTTATAACAAGAAGCAATAGTTATCGCGCTAACAAGTCTCATGAGTGGTACCACAATTTGATAATAGCGTACCAATATCGACTTAAGCTACACTCGTATTTGAGAGAGAGAGAGAGAGCATACGTTGATTCATAAAAACCGGGGAGAAAATGGAGGTGGCACGAGAGCAGCAAAATCGTATTCTAATCCCGAAAGACATCTCTTTTCACCTCAGTCGCAAGAAGAAGATGAAGATTGAGGGAGGACTCCATTGATTCATAGCCAACAAAGGCCAAGCCCAAATATTGACATTGTTTGGGCTGGGCCTCGTATAGTGGACAAATTAGTATAATAAATTCAATTTATATCATGAAAATTAAACAAGCAATAATATGCCATATAATTTTCTATGCTTATTGCTCATTCAAAATGAAATAAACTAGTTAGTTTCGTGTTATACATTAACATTTAACATTTAACGGGGAGATCCACAAGAGGGGGTGACTAAATATTTTAAGATAATTAGTGCATTTTTGAATGAAATCATTATAGATTTTTTGGATAATTAGTGCATGATTCCCAAGTTAGAAAGCAGGTTATGAATGATATATGATCATTCAGTTTACATTTATTCTCTAATTATATATAACAAAGGGGGGTTATAATTTGTGAAAATTTAATTGTAGAGTATATATACGATTTAATAGTAAGGAATAAGGATACCCTTTTTATAATAAAATAATACTTACAAATTACCAATAATATTTTTATGTATGATAATGGAGGAAATCATGAGTATTCAACAAAACGTAATAAAATTATTGAGTAGTATCCGTTTGATAATTCCACCCCCAAAGACCAAAGAGATCATGCAGATCATGCTGAATTCAGAGATGAGTTGAAAATAGTATTTGGATACCACTATTTTAGAAAAAGTAGTGTTTGGATACACCAAATTATGTTCCAGAATGATTCGATTCTTATAGTTTGGATACACCAAATTATATAAAAAAGACTATGTTTATTACCGACAATAGTATATTCCACGACTCCTTTTTGGCTGCTTGGCCTGTACTTGTAGTAGGTATCTGGTTTTATACACAAACATCCCCACACAATCTCCAAAATCTGGTTTTATACACAAACATCCCCACACAATTTTAGAAAAATCAGGAAATATGATCAACTCTGCTGCATTTGATACAAAAATGTTGTAATAAAATGAACTGTTTCAAAAACCTAACTTGCAAGTCCCAAAATCAAAATTCTGGCTTACACAACCACAATGTACATTTTAATTGTCTCCATTGTTGACCTTGTATAGGTTAACCCGAATGTGAGTCAAGAGATGAACTCACTCATCAATTGATTGGTTTGTATTCATACATTACATAGTTCTTTTAGAAATCGATAATATTTGAATTTATCCAGATTTACATTGTTCACAGCAAAACACCATAAACTAATTAGTGTCTTGGTCCGTACCAAAAATCACATACCAATACCATCCCCAGTCCCCTTACTAATAATCCATACAAAATACCATATAACAAATTTGTAACTCAAAGCATGATTCGAATCACAATTATTAATAAGAACAGATTTAATTCTTTGTAGATTTAAAAGATATTAAGTCATCAACAAAACTTTGGGCTATAATTATTCAAAGAACCATTTTTGTTTTCTCCAAAAAATATATGGCAAAAGCTGCCCTTTACTTGTGATATTTCCTTTTCAAAACTGGATCTATGCCACAATGAACAATACTGCTTTTTATGTAATGCACTAATGTGGATGCCACGTCTCATGAAAACAGTCAAATCATAAAATACACAAATTTACCAAAAACTAATGGAAATGTAAAAATGCACAAACTCAATTCTGCACCAGTAATGGACCAATGGTAGCTCCAAAAGACATTGCAAATACACATGTTTTTTTTTAACAAACAGAAGGTTTTTTGCATTCAGTAATAATGTAGTTTTTTTTAACAAATATCTAAAATTTTAATAATACTAAATTACCTGGCAGCAAAAGTGGGACTTAATTAATTAGGACGAAGTTCCTTAAATATTTCCCAAGCCTAGGATTGTTCTCTTTTTGACTCCTATTTAGTCTGATTTTTCACACGCATCCCTAAAAACCTCAAAATATCATATTTATCCTTCCAAAACAAAAAATTCCAATTTTGTCTCCTAAAATGCAAACTTTGTCAAATTTACCCAATCATTAACAACATTTATCTTAAAAAGTATTTTTGAAACAAATTTAACAGTATTTGAGATCACCAAATAGTATTATATCACCAATAACCCTCATTTCATATTTTTGGAAAAATGCATCAGTATTCAGTATTTGATCTTAATCCCTAATAAGTATAATTCATTTCATTTTTCTCATACAATTTATTTATGTCAGAATTTAATATTAAGCAGCAAATCAAGTAATGAGACAAAGCCTCGTCAAATGAAATTTTGCAATAAGGTCCCTGCATGAAGTAAAATTTTGAAATTCATAATAACCTTTTAAAAGTGAGATTGGGCAAAAAGGTCACTGTATAAAGCAAAAGTAAAACTGATCATAAATAACCAGAAATTCATGAAATATGCAAAAAGACCCCTGCTTTTTCAAGTTATTTTCATTTTTATGAAATATGCAACATGATAATTAACCAGAATTCAATCTAATAATTAAAATAAACCTCAAAATATTAGGATGAAGTTCTTTGATATTTCTCGAGCCTGGGATTGTTCTCTTTTCGACTCTTGTCAGATTTTTCACGCGCATCCCTACAAAACCTCAAAATATCATATTTACCCTTCCAAATCAGAAAATTTCAATTTTGTCTCCTCAAATGCAGACTTTGTCAAATTGACCCAATCATTAACAGTATTTGATCTTACAAGTATTTTTTAATCAAATTTAACAGTATTTGAGATCACCAAAAAGTATTATATCACCGACACCCCTCATTTCATATTTTGGAACAAATGCAACAGTATTTGATCTTAATCCATAATAAATATAATTCATTTCATTTTTCTCATACAATTTATTTATGTCAGAATTTAATATTAAGCAGCAAATCAAGTAAGGATACAAATTCTTATGTAAACAAAATTTTGCAATAAGGTCCCTGCATAAAGTAAAATTTTGAAACACATACTAATCCCTTTAAAAATGAGATTGGGCAAAAATCTCACCGTATAAAGCAAAAGTAATAACTGATCATAAAAAGGCAGAAATTCTCTTTCGTGAAATATGCAAAAACGCCCCTGCTGTTTGAAGTTTTTTCATTTTTGTGATTTATGCAACATGATAATTAACCAGAATTCAATCTAATCATTAAAATAAACCAAATATTATATTACTTAACCAGAATTACTCTTTTACAATATATCCTTCCAATAAACAACAGATAACAAAACTCATATTAATTACTTACTGGTATATAGTGAGAGTAATTATATGGCATATGTTCGTAATTTATATCATCAAGAACCTTATGAGTTGTTTTGACTTTTCCAGCATAGTTTGTATCACTACATGGTCACGCACAGTGATTCGGTGTAAACTATCTACTTTTATCTAATTTAGCACTTATCAACAAACCTATCATAAGTAATATTCACAGGGGAGTTAATTGTTAACCATGTATATCTTTTAATATTCAATGCTTTCAATATACATATATAAAATAAAACAGAAAATTAAAACAGATAAATAATTTTTTTGTCGATTTAATTAATCTACAAATTGAATATAATTCTGCAATTGAAAATAGGAAGTGGTACCTGGAGACATTTCATCGAGCATGTCTAGGATCTTTAATCTGAATAATTTTCTGCAATTAAATTACACATTTCTAAAACATAAGTAATTTCGACGAACAACTTATGATCACAAAAATTTAACTTTTGAATTACGATAACCTCTTAATCAAATATGGAAAAAATAAGTAATTTTTCGACAAACACCTCATGATCAGAAAAATTTACCTATTAATTTTGGCGAACACCTTATCAACACAAGCCTTTTCCTTTCAATTTATGAAAGCCTATTCACCTAAATCAAAAAAACAATATATCACTAAATTAAATTAAAAAAAAAAAAAGTAATTTCGACGAACACCTTATGATCAGAAAAATTTACCTAGTAATTTTGGCGAACACCTTATCAGCACAAGCCTTTTCAACTATCTGAGAGGAAGGTAACGATTGTAAGTAAATATCGAAATTGCCAATAAAGACGATTCTAAAAAATAAGTACAAGATCATACTTTCTGAACGAAGAGAAGGAAATTGCAAATCGTGACGAAAAGGGTAATTATTCCCACCAGCTTCAATTCAATGTAATTGTTTGAGTATTCTCTACCCAACAGGAACAAACCCCTAAGGAATCGGTGGAAAAAACAAAGAAATGAATATCGACAGAGAAGGATAGCGACTGTGAAACCAAGATAAATGGCGATAATGTTCTAAATCGAAAGAGAAAGAGAAGTACAAATCTGAGATTTTGAGCGTGAAAAAGGAGTTGTCTTTCCCCTTGAGATTCTGAGCTGGTGTCACTTCCCTTGAGATTATGAGTGTCAAGAAGGGGTGTCTTTCCCCTCGAGATTATGTGAAGAATGTGTACGTCTGAGGGGGGACTTTGAATGCATCTTTATTATGGGGGATTTACATATTAACCCTTTGTTAAATTTAAAATTACATATTTATCCTTCTTAAAATTAAAACATCATATTTACCCTTTGATAAATCTAAAATATCATATTTATCCAAAAATTAAAAATCATCCAATTTCTCCGTTAAGCTTAATGGTCAACATTTAAAATTATTATTTTATCCATCCAAAAATTCAAAATATCATATTTATCCCTTTAAAAATAAAAATATCATATTTACCCTCTCAATAGTAAAATAATATATGTACTCTTATTTACCCGACAAGAAGAAATTACGTCATACAATTTAATAATATTTTTAGTTATGGTTATCTTTTTACTATGAAGCTATATTTTTTACATTTTTGTTTTTGTCATTTGAAATTGGTAGAATGATTATTTTTTGAAATATAATTGATGTATTTTCATTTATATTGTTATCTATGAGATTATATTGTTATCTATGAAATTGGTAAATATGATATTTTATTTTTAATGGTAAATATGATATTTTTGGATTTTTAGAAGAGTAAATATGTAAAAGGTAAAATAGTAATTTTAAATGTTGACCGTTAATTTTAACGGAAAATTTGGATGGCTTTTAATTTTTTTGGGTAAATATGATATTTTAGATTTATGAAAGGGTAAATATGATATTTTAACTTTAAGAAGGATAAATATGTAATTTTAAATTTAAGAAATGATAAATATGTAATTATAGTTTAAGAAAGGGTAAATATGTAAATCCCCCTTCTTTTTTTTATAAAGAGACGTAATTCAAAAGACAAAGATTTAGCTACAGTTTTATTTGACATCCGGTTGGATAAGAAAAATTACGTGGCACCATTCTATTGCATTAAATTATTTGTAAAATATTATAGTAGGATTAATATCACCAATAATAATAATAATAATAATAATAATAATACAATAATATTATATAATATCAAATTATACAATTTGTCTCGAAAAAAATAAGCGAGAGAATAAATATTCACATTTTTTTGCGGGAAAAAAACTAGAAAAATATATCTTAAATTACATGAGTGTACTTTTTGAGCGGAAAATGATCGAAAAGAGAAAGAGTCGAAAAAAACAAAAAAAATTACCAGATTTTATAAACCCTGACCAAAAAAGAGCACCCAAATTGAACATCAGTAGCTCATCATTTCTTTTGTCTTTTAGTGAACGGATTTTTAAAATCCGGTTCCTTAATTTGGCTTTTTGTGTGCCGGGCTTTAAAATCACGTTTTTTCAGTTCATTAAGTTTAACTACTGAAACTTGTGTTAATTAAGGATTAACCTACGGGATTTTAAAATCCGGTTGTTAGAGTTAAGTATAGTTACAGGATTTTAAAACCCGATTATTAGTGTTAATTAAACATACGAGATTTTAAAATCCGGTGTTTAGTAAATTTAAAGGTACGGGTATTTAAAACCCGGTGGTATTAGTTTAATACTGTAAAAGCTGATACAACACTTTTTTTAAGCTAATAAGAAGATCGGGATTTTAAAATTTGGTAATTGCGGGATTTTAAAACTTGTTTCAGGTTGTATTTGGAATATTTTAAAAAAAAAAAAATTGTATTTAGCTTCCAAAAGTAGCTCCCAATAATGTAACATCTTCAATGATAGATGTCACCAACGGAGTCCCCATAATATGAACAATACCATCTCTTTATGGGCTTCCTAGATCTCTCTCCCTCCCTCTCCCTCTCCCTCTCCTCACTTCACCACAGATCTCTCTCTCTCTCTCTCTCTCTCTCTCTCTCTCATATCACACTCCCGCACAAGAAAAAGGGATGGGAGAATTGAGGAAATTATCAGCTTCTCAGCTGTCTCTTCACACCACGAAGGATGATTGCTGGCTCCTCATCAATGGCAAGGTTTGTTACCAAATTCCATTTTTCTTTTCTTCCCCCTTTTATCCTTTTCTCAATTTGTAAACGTCCCAAACTAGATCTGCCTATCCGCTGTGTAATTTAGGTTTATGACGTGACCAAGTTCTTAGAGGAGCACCCAGGAGGAGAAGATGTTCTTCTTCATGCTTCTGGTACTAATTTCTTACCTTATTGAATTATAATTATACTTGATTAATTAGTTTTTCATCATTTTTCCTGATAAAATGTCTTGGAAAATCATGAACTGGATCATTATGTGAGAATGAATGAATGATTGAATTCGAGTCTTCAATTTTAGACTGTGATGATTTGCAATTAGGCCAAATTTCACATCTTTCCCAATAAGACCTCAACATTTGTCTTATACCCCCTCCAAAACATGAAATATCATGAATACCCTTACAAAACAATGTGATTTAGGGAGACAATAAGAATGGGTTTCTTCTCGGAGATAATTTGTTGTTTCAGAACCCATTTATATTTTAATTAAATAAAGAAAATGAATTGCAGTTCAAATTCAAATTTCTGTATCCCGTATTCTTGAGGAGACTCGTTTTATATATGGAAACTTTAAATGAATCCCTATCATAAATTGAGATATATTTTTAATTTCAGTAATTAGTAACATTAAATTCATTAAATATTTTATTTTATTTATTAACTGTTCTCGATGATAATTAAAGACAATGACGTTGCTGATATTTTAACGAAATTGATAGGGGTATTCGTGATATTTAGTTATTTTCCATCTGTATTAACGGCATTTCAGTGCTTTTGTAGGCATATTCATGAAATTTGGCCTTGTAGTCATTATAAATATTTTCTATAATTGTAATACTTGGAAATTAAAATCATTTTCAAATAATTTACACATCCTAACCACACAAAATGCCACACGGAACTAACCCACATAAAATCCTATTCAAAGCCTCCGGAGACGCGACAGATGGATTCGAGAATGTGGGTCACAGCTCATTGGCAATGAATTTAATGGAGACATACTTGATTGGATCAATCGAAGGCTACGTGGCCCCTCCCGCGCCGTTCAATGAATCCTCGAATGCGACTAGTTCGACCGAACCAACGTTTTCTCCGGGTTTTTTCGATTATTTGTTCGCTTTTTTGGCCCTTGGATTTGCGATTTTTGGGTGGTTTTATCTTACTTTTATCGCTGAGAAAACGGAATAGGTGTTCTGATTTGGGTATAAATTGGATTAAGTGAATTGTTTGTTATGGAATAAATGATAGGTTAATTAGAATAATTGTTGCATGACTATTAGTTATGTGTTTTATTATGTGTATTTAATTATGGAGTTCGTTTGGTTGGATTTTTGGATTGTAGTGGAATTGGTGTTGTATTTTTTTTACATGCGTAATTGGTATTATTTGGGTGGTTGAATAAAATTGTTTGTTTGGATATTTAGATGAATATTTTGGCCCATTATTAACTATAAATTCCTCAAAATTTTGTATATTTCCGAAGTGTGAAATATATCACCATATTTGTTTTTTTGTTGGAATTTGAAATGTACTACATAAATCAAATCCAATCTTAAAACCCCACAAATTTCCAAATTAACTAAATTATCACAAACAATATTTTTTGTCAAACCCATTTTTATGTCAATATCATTTCAAACATCATTTCATTAAAATAGAAAATTTAAGCACATCATGATTCATGGACACCACTAAGATATGTGACCAAGTCCAGTGCTAGCTAATCCACAATGTCATCTTTTTAACTCTCATTCTCTTTCTCTCTCTTATTTCTAATTCTTTTTAATCTCATTCTCTTTCTCTATCTTCTCTCTCAATCATGGATGGGTTGATACCAATGGCGATCAAAGCGATGAAGAAGAAGAAAGCCATGAAGTACTACGACTCTCTTTCGTCTGGTTCAAAACTCTATATCGACACAGGATCAGATATTAATACAAATGCAAATATGAATGATCGATTTTTCATGACGCCTCAACCACAGATCAATACAAAATCGAATGATAGATTTTTCTGCACACCACAGAGGGAGAATTTGCGTAGCAACGGAGATAATAAGAAGAACATGGATGGCGGAGTTATGCAGCCGGTGCGTAGAGAACCTTTTTCGCCAAGAAAACGTGGCGATGTGTCTAATCAAATGGTAGATATTTAATCTTCTTATTTTGTGGAATTATTATTTGCACAATTGAAAATTTCTATGAGTTGGCATTTGTAAAAAACAAATTGGTAGTGATGTTACTCAAATTGAAAATTTGTTTATTTCTATGCTTCGTATTATTAACGGTTCGCGATTTTTATTTACTTACAATGATTTTCCTTGTTTTTTGTTTGGTTGGAAATATTTGATGCATGATCAAGACTAGAATGATTTGCGTGTATTGTTGCGGTTATCTTTCACGTGACTATACTCAAAAATTTTGTAGAAAATGTCCTTAATGAGATTCAAAATGTTGAAAAATTTATATTTTATTTAATAAACCACCATATTTACTTATTTAGAAGGTCGAAATTGAATCAAGAACAAGAAAGCAAATAAAGCAGTTCAGTACAAACAATACTAAAATGTAAATTTTAGACTCAATACAACCATAAAATTAAGTTGAGGTTCCTACTGGGTATGTAATCCATGGATACGAAATTCAAAAAATAAGCTGGTCTTGAATTCCCGTGAATTAATTCGGTGAATTAATTAGAATTAGAATTAAAATCAAATCTTTGGCAGTGAAAACATTTAACAAAAAGTAACTGGATTTTATAATTTCCCGTGAATTGACCAATCCAATAATTTAATACTTGTCCCAAGATTTTACCACCACACCCTCAATGGTCAATATACAAATAATAGGGGAGTTCTATGATAGACCAATTTTTTTATCATGGATTCATTTTAAAATAAAAAAATTCGAATATTTGTTAAATAATGATTTTTTTTTGTAAGATTCTAGTATATATTTATCATTTAATGCTATCCAAAACATAAATTTTGTATAATTAATTAATAAATAGTTAAAATTCTTAAAATAAATTTTTGAAAAAGGGTCCATGATAAGAATTTTTTTTTGAAAAAGAGTCCATGATAAGAAAATGAGTGTATCATAGAACTCCCAATTATATGTATTGTAATTATCATGTTAATTAAGTTTGTTAATTATAATATAGAGAATGTGGTGGTGAAATCTCGGGGCAAGTAAAATTTCTCTTTATGAGACTATGCGTGGAAATAAAATTAAATAAAAAAGAGAAATAGCATTTTGCCCCAACATTTCACCACCATATTCTTTATATTCTAATTAACACACTTAATTAACATGATAATTAAAAATACATCATTAATAATTATTTAATACTAATCCAAATTTATGAATTCAACTGAATATTAAATTGTATTTAACAAATTATTAGTTATATGGCATGTGTTAAATTAACATGTTAATTAGAACATAGAAAATGCGGTTTGGTAAAATATGAGGACAAGTATCTATTTATTGGATTGGATTATTCACCGAATTTATAAAATCCGGTTATTTGTTGCTAAAATTTTTCACCGCCTAAGATTTGAATTTTTATCTAGTTAAGTTAACCCATCGGATTCTAAAATCCGATTTGTATCAGTTATAGAATATTTTTCAAAATTGAATTTTTTTCGAATTTTATATCCATACGTGATTACGTGCATAAATGTTTATAATTTTATATCCATACATAATTTTAATAAATTGAATTTAGTAATTAAAACAATAAATAAGCTTATGCCAATCTAGAAAGCATTAATAATTATAATATATGGATATGCGTATGCATCAAAATTTCTAGTCTATGGATAAGCTTGAAAATAATTGCTATAATTAACTAATCTATTTTTAATATACATAATTCGGATGTCAACCCAGACCAAACTTGTAGAGTCTAGGTTTGCCGACAGAACAATAATATTCAACAAGCAGGCCAATCCAAGATGCTAAAATATATTTTTTCATCATTGAATTTGTATCGAGATTTGTGTTTTTTCATGATGATCATGAAAATTTGTACACATCATTAAATGCACAAATCTCCATGCAAATTCAATAATGAACAAATATTAAGAAACAAATTTTTAAAAAACAAATTTTTGATACTTAAATAAGTAGGTTAGGTTCTATATATATATATTAAGAATTTTGGCAATATATTTAGCAGAGGCCGTTTTGAATACATGACCTCTAGAGTATAGAGTTGTGTATCTTTGTTTATTAAAACATATTTATTATGAAATGATTCTTCTCAATACATGACAGGAAGTTATATATTTTTAGTACTATAATATAAAATTTAATAATATTTGTAATATTATATTACCTGTTAAAGAAAATTATGAAATTCTATATCAAAACGAAATATTTAATAACATATTAATTAGTTTTAATTTAACTAAATATTTTCAGTACTGAGTTTTTTAATTAAGCCCATTTAGACGGCTAAAAATTAACCCAACTGAGAACCCAAAATATTTCACCTTTCTGGGCTTTGTTGAATCTCGATCCATATTAAACATTTTCGTCCCTATTTTTTGTAAATCCCGATTAATTATTTATTAATCAGCAGTTGGCAAGTAATTGGTGGTTCGTCGACCCGATTATATATCATATATGTAAATATGTCGTCTGGATAATGATTGAGTCATAGTTGTTCAGTTCGCGAATAATACCCGAATAATTACGAATAATTAAGTATTATGAATAATACACATATTAACGTACAAATTAAAAAATTTCAAGTGCTTGATGTTTTTATATGATTAACAATTAAAATATACTTCATGACAGCTTGATTTGGAGTCTGGATCATAAAATACACAATTAAAATACACAAGTACATATTGTCAACAAAGAAATTATTGAGAAATTTTACTTATGCACAATTTGAATTGATCAACCAAAAAGAGGTATATTCAAACGAAGGACAAAAATTAGCCATTTTTTTAGAAAACACTTGTCCCTACATCTTCAATAGGATTCAAATTTGGCTTATTTTTTGTAGTACTGATGAATTACAAATTAATTTGATTGAACAAAAAAAACTAATGAATAATTAAGTCGTGATGATTGAAAATGCAAATACACAAGCCTTAGTTTATTTCCAATAATTGAAAATGCAATTTTCTCTGAAATTACAATAATACATAAAAATTAGAGAAACAAATAATAAAAAAGATGAAAATTAAAACCTAAAACTAAAACTAAAACTAAAACTTAATAAGTTCATAAATCAAACAATTTATTCTGGTACAAAAGCTTCCAATCTGAATCATCTGAAGATACCGACTCATCTTCTCCTTTCAAACAAATCGACTCTGCAAATTCGCATTTTGCATTTCGGTCCCTCGAAATCTTAGCATTTACCTCAAAGAGATCCTTCTCTATTTCGGCCAAATCGTCATCGTCACAATCTGACAACCATTTGCAGCAATCGACCTGACCCGTTTGACCCATTTCAAAAATTCTACTTACCAGCCCTTCTCGCCATGAAATTCTTTTATCGGATTCGGGTGTGATCGAATTAGGGTTTCTGAATCTACTCAAATCAACCGAGTTTAGAGGACGAAAATTATGGCCAAACTCGAAACTTACGCCATTTTTGCTAGTTTTTGATAGATCCATTGATTCGAAAATCTCTGTAAAGGACATAGTTTCTCTCTCAAATGTTTCCTCGTTGAATATAGAGGATTTTGATGCCCTTTTCAAAATTACAGAGAAGGGACTTGTACTGCTATTGCTACTCGGTGTTCTTCGCACAAATGGACTTGAATTAGACCTAAAGGAAGAAGATTTCTCTGCAGGAGACTCGGATTTGAATGTAGAAAAGTGCCGAGATTTATGATCTGATGAATTCTGGTGAGGAGAGAGAAGCCAACCAAAAGGAGGTTCTGCTTGGCATTTCGTCGAACAGGTTTTGGGATCTGAGTTGCCGCTCGTGATATCTGAAGGAGAAGATAGCCATTTGACGGAGGCAGAAGTGCCAAGCGGACGCAATGAAGGAGAAGAGGTAGAAACTCCAGATTTATCAAAACCATCATCGAAATTTATCTCATTTCCTATAGTATGTATATTTCTCGGCTTGCATTTTCTCTTGTCCGTCACACCAGTAATCATATGGCCAGCCGCAAAACAAACCGGAGTGGGTGCCAACAAAGATCCGCAGGGGATTTCAGGTGAAATGGTTGTCTCGATCGGAGGTGTATTCCCTGATTTCTCTTTCACCGGAGTTAAACCCACAAAGCATTGATGGGTCTTCGCAGGTTTAGATTTAGCTTCATTTCTATTTGGCTTCAAACCCTTTGAAGGGTTTTTGGGCGGAGCTGAACTGGGTATGGGTTTCCTCAATCTCGGCCGATCTGAGTTTGAATTGGAAGTCGAAGTAGAACTGGAATTTGATTTGAGGAAACGGAAACAACTGGTGGTGTTTGTACCTCGGTTTAGATCGCTTAATGGGCTTCTCGTCTTCTTCTTTTGGTGCTCCGTTTCCATCTTTGTTTTCGTTCTACACAATGGTTTCTCGAGATTTGGCTTGTTGTTCATGGCTTCTGATCTTTGAGAGAGAGAGAGAGGAGAGAGAGAGAGAGTTTGAATCAGGAAAGAGGGAATGTGACTTAACGTTAGAATTTTCTTATTTAATCAGAAATGATATGAATACTTCCTTATTTAATGATACAAATATTTCTGTATTTAATCCAAAACTTATTAATTGTTATAGCTGAAGAAATGTTCGAATATAATTTAAAAATATATTGAAGTTCAAAAAATGTTCGGAATATTGTGACCGTCGATAATAAAATTTAGGTTGAATACTATATATTTTCCAAAAAAAAAAGGAAATATTTGTTATAGCTAATATATAAATATTTTGAGAACAAATGTAGAGCTCCAAAAGACATTGCGACGGTTTTTTAATCAAACTAATTTTTTATTATAAGCTATGATGGTTATATTATTTTTTATTAAACAAACTAATTTTTATTTTTTAATAGTATCTCGCAATTAATTTTTTAAATATAAACTCTTATGACCCGTGCATTTTAATGAATTTTATTATTTTCAAAGGTGTTTATAGAAAAACTACATGCTTTTTTTGTTTTGTTTAAAATAACATTTAGTAAACATTATGAAATATTTTTTTTAAGAAAATACAAGCGTGATACGCGCCCGATCCAATCAGTTTATATAAAAACATCATGGAATATATTAAATACAAAAATAATCCAGGTATTCTTTTATTTCATTGTTATGTAAGTAATAGATGAAAATTGTAAAAAAAAAGAATAAATTGAGAAGGTTCGGTGGTCCTCCATTCATTGATGTCAATTAGACTCGAACCCACAATCTCTCACGACATATGATTTCTTGTGTTTCACACCCAACCACCGGACCATAAGTCTATTGGCATAGATGAAAATTGTAACCACACTGTTGTTTACTAAGCAAGAGATGAGAATATAGATGAGAATATATTAAATACAAAAATAATACGCGCTCGATCAAACACCGCCACTCTCTCTCCGGTCTGGCCCTTCTCTCCCTTTCGTCCTCCTCGTTCTTCCATCCTATCGATAAAAATGATAAAATGATATGTTTTACCACTTCGATTCGATCTATTTTTTAACCCATTTAATTGTATTCAAACTCAATTTTGCATGATTTTTATTTTTTTTGATGAAAATAAAGTAGGCTCATGAGTCCTATTTCTATTGATTTATTAATATCCAATATTATTACAATACTTTAAGCAAGTTTTTTGAAGGTATTTGTCCTGTACCAGCTAAAAATCACTAATTCCTAAATTCCTTCATACTAAAACTTGCTTTGATCTCCTATTACTATAATCATTAATTGCATGATTTTTATTAAAAAGAGAATTTCGTAGTTTTAACACATTCTTTTAAATCTGCCCAATTCCAAAGTCGTTTACTATTTCAAATATGTTCAGTTTTCAAATTTGCCCAATGTACGATTGAATTCAAACGATTTCAACTTCCGAAAACAATTATGCAATTGAGTAGAGTTCCGAAATTGAGCCAATTTCAGGGAAGTCCGTTTTTTAGTAGCCTATTTCTTTTACGTAATGAATACATGGTTCAGTGTTAGAAAAGAGAAATTAAAAAGGAAGGATGAAATGTAGTATGTTTTTGTCAATTTTGTCGATCAATCAAACGGTCAAAGAGATCGGCGAAGAGAGCAGAGAGAGAAATGAAGGTGTTACTAGTTTAGGAGAGAGAGATGAACAAAAAGAACTGGATGGACCGTGTAAAAGGACGAGAGGAGGCGATACATATACTGTTAGAATTTGGGCTTGAATTTGGAATGAAAATGGCTCTTGCCTTGGGGATTAATATCAATGAGAAATTGAATGACACGAATACAACAGAGAGAAAAAGGAATCTTTTCTTTTTATTAATCTGCCTTTATAATCTCACGACCAGGAAATTGGGCAAAGTTTTTTTTTCTTTCTTCTTTTCATTATTTCTTCTCTCTATTTTTCTGTGGAGATTTTTCTCTCTCTTAATTAATCTAGACACTTCTAATAATTATCCTGCCCATTAATTAAATATATTATTATTAATTAATATATTAAAGCATTAATTTTAATACTCCCCCTTAATGCTTTAATTGTTATTTGATCTTCTTCCTTTTTTTTATTTAATACTCCCCCGTGATATTTATTTCCGTCATGCTCGTCTATATATATATTTTTTAATTGCCTTTTTTTTTTTTTTTTGAATCGTCCTTTTCTGGATCATCTTTTTCGAATCGCCTTTTTCCGAATCGTCCTCTTTCCGGATCGTTTTTATCGGATCTTTTTTTTTCGTCGAAATTGGCTTCTTTCTTCATCGAATTTGAGTTGCAAAATTTGTGGGAACCCAAACATACCGTCTTGGATTGTCGTGGCCTTCTCCTACTCCAAATTTCTACTAAACCCGATAAATCGCTAATGAGTTGTGAAGTTCGTGTGAGCCCAAGTACGTAACCTCCGTGGTTGTCTTGGTGACTCCTTTTTCGACTTCTACTAAACTCGATAATTCGGAAATGAGTTGTGAAATTCGTGTGAGCCCAAGTACGTAACCTCTTTGGTTGTCTTGGTGACTCCTTCTCCGACTTCTACTAAACTCGATAATTCGGAAATGAGTTGTGAAGTTCGTGTGAGCCCAAGTACGTAACCTCTTTGGTTGTCTTGGTGACTCTTTCTCCGACTTCTACTAAACTCGATAACCGTCGTTTTTTTTTTTTTTTATAACCGTCGCTCGATAACCGCCGCTCGATAATCGTCGCTTTAGATAACCGTCGATCGATAACCTTGGCTCTGGTACCATGTTAGAATTTGGGCTTGAATTTGGAATGAAAATGGCTCTTGCCTTGGGGATTAATATCAATGAGAAATTGAATGACACGAATACAACAGAGAGAAAAAGGAATCTTTTCTTTTTATTAATCTGCCTTTATAATCTCACGACCAGGAAATTGGGCAAAGTTTTTTTTTCTTTCTTCTTTTCAACACTCATATTTTAATTTGAAAATAATATGTAGCAATTACTGCAATTTCATGCATTAATCAATGCATCAAACTTTCAATTGGATTGCGGGCATTGCTTGGGAGTTTTTTATCGGGTGTTGCGTATACCTATTGGAGAGGAGGCAACAAATTACTATTTTATTCTTTTAATCAAATTTAATCATAATTTTTAAATTAACTTACATGATTTAATCTTGTCCGTCCAAAGAAAAAAAATACCTACTATAATCACCCTTATTTATTTATTTATCTCAGCTTCAAAAAAAAAAAAAAATGAAATTTTGGCATCTTCAATTCTTTCTAGGTGAAGGGCCTTTTCCAAATGCCTTTTTACAACGTTTAAAATTTCCAATCATTTGCCTTTGTGGTTACAGTGAAAGGTTTCATTTGAAATAAATAGTTCAGAAAAAAAAACAATGGAAGTAATCAATACTGAATACGTTCCAAGAATAATTAGGTTGCGATCGAAATGCTTCAAGAATTCTAGCTTTGTGTTGCCAGCATTCTAATTGGGCTATTTGGGTTCATTATTTCCATCTCGTTTCTCTCGTTCTTCCAAGTCGTGCTTATCGTCGAATAATCACTCGTCAGATACGTTATCTTTATCGATCTTCTTACAATTATCGAGATATGACGGTTAATTTTATTAAAGAAACTATAACTTTTATTTTTAATGTTATCTCGAGGGGATTTAATTTTCTTTCTTATGTGAAATCTTAGGATATATGCAATTTTTATGAATTTAATTATTTTTTAAGGCGTGTGTTCAAAAAAAAAAATCTCACTGCTTTATTTTGTTCAAAATAACATTTATGAAGCATTAAATGGGCAATTGAATTTAACAAAAAAAAATATTCAATGTTTTCCTATTTCATAATTATGTATGCAATAAACTACATACACTCACCCCTTCGTCAACTGGTGCACTCACACCACTCACTGATTTCGGGCTCCACATGATTTGCGTATTGTGGGGCCCACAAGTAAGTGAAATAGTTTGTGAGCATAAATTTGTCGATATGTACAATGTAACAGTAGGCTTTGACAAAAGACATGGTTCCATGTGGCAGCGTGGCAGTAGTTCGACGTACGTTTCGCTCTTTCCTCTTCTGTGTTATTTCCTTGATATTGCCGTCCGGTTGTCTTTCTCAAATTTCAATCCCTTTTTCCTTTCAAGAAAAAAAAGGAAAGTAGGCTGAGGAAGGCGGAGATTGAAAGAAGAAACGGTGCTACGACTAGGTAAGTAATTTTTACGATATTCCTCGCCAATATAGTTCGATGAATATCACTAAAAAAAGGTTCAATAAATAGAAATTACAAATTATTCTTTAATTTCTAACCTTTTTTTGAAGGGTTTGATTAGATTAGTTGCAATGTATCTTATATCTTTCCTCAAATTCGAAGAACTAAAAGCCAGAACATTGATCTATTACAAAAACTGGGGTTTGAAATCTTCATTTCTCAAATTTCATCTATACGATTTTAGATATTTTTGATCGATTTTCTTTTAATTAGTATGCATACTAGTTCAGCGTTTAGATCCGATCCATATATCCTTGATTATCGGCATTCTCTCACATTCATATCTTTCTGCATTGTTTTTTGTAATATTTCACAATTAACAAGTAATTTATGTTTAATTTATTTTCAAGCTCAGGATTCAATGGATTCTGCTGATTCACCGCCAGTGTCAGTCCCGCCATGCAGCGCGTGCATTCAGCTAGGGTGGAACTGTTCCCCTACTTGCGTGTTCGCGCCGTGTTTCCCTCGAAATCGTCCAAACAAGTTTGCAATTGTTCAACGTGCCTACGGCGCACTCAATGTGATGAGCTGGCTGGCTCAGTTTCCTGCGGAACAGCGTATTTCCGCCTCTAATCAACTCGTCCATAACGCTAGCTTGCATCTTCGCTCTCAAGCTAGAGGCTCTCGTAACAATAATAATAATTTTATATGTCCGGTTGTTTTTGTTAATTCTGATATTACTGAAGAAGAAGCCAGGAGAAGATTGGGTACTGCCAACGAGTCGGTGAGCGTCACTGCTACTCAAATTGAGGATGATCTTCCCGAGAACCCGTTTTACATGATATCCGAGAATTTTCAACCGGCGGAGACCTCGGGCTCTTGTGCGGATGATGACAGCAAATGAAATAAGGAAGGGTCATGCATAATAATAATAATTATAATAATAATAATAACGGCTTTCTTAAATAGTCGTTAAGCATGGTACTCGTTCTCGTTTATTTGGTGTGTTTTGTGTTGTTATTTTGCTTGTTGTCGAATCTGAACTAGACTGAGAGTTTACTTAAATGTTGTTGAAGTGAACTAGTTTTTGTTTAATAATAAGTATCTTTCGAGAAATAATCGGTGATAGGGTATGAATAACAAAATGCTGGTTTTTTGTTTGGAGAAAATAGCCGTTAACGATATTTAAAATGATAACCTAGAAAATAGCCGTTACTTTCGTGGAATGTACGAAATCTATTACGGTTACACAACATTAAATATGCTCCTGCGTATTTGAATACAACGGTATATTTTCTGCGCTCCAAAATTCAAATTCAAGTATTATTATCCTTGATTTCAAATCATACTGTTCCGATTGCAAGATAAAGGATCAATTCGAGACAGTTTTCAGGAGCTTAATTTTAATTCATAATCCTAGTAACTAAGATAAATTTAATCTTATTCAATTACTACCATGATACAAACTTTACTTCTAATTAGGTTTTTAACTCACAAATACTTCCCATTTCTTCTAAGCACAATTCAATTCCTTCTCTATTTAATCATTCAAAAAATTAACTTTGAAATTTCTATTCCTTCAAAAAAAGAATACTTCCCATTGCCTACAAATCTAGACAAAAGTTAGCCCAATTTAGTTCAAAATACAAAGAAAAATTTGGCCTTTAGTAGCCCAAAACTCTTTTAACATTTCCATCCCCCCAATTCTTATTTACAATATATATTTTTTTTCCAAAAATAGATAAAATGAACTGAAAAATACCTGTTTTCGTATGATACACTATTCTCCACACAAAAAATGAAATGACAAAGAAGGAAATTTTTCATAACTAATTCTCAAAATCACAAGACATCTACAACCAAACTATTACCCATAAATACACCCTCAAATCCTCAATGAACTAGACCAATAAAACAAAAAATTCAATCCGTCTCCATCTACAAAACAATAAATAATTACCTGTATTTCCAAGGTCCGATTCGTAAAAACTTCCACCGCTCCGGTTGTAAAGGCGTCTTATATAAATACTACTCCGTCGGATTCCCTATCGTTTGAGAAAAAAATCTTCTTTCTCCGACTATTCTCCGCCCTTGCCGGGCTTCTCTCTTCTCAAACCCTAACCCTAATTCTACGATATTAACCTTAACACTACCATGGCGCTAGAGAATTCGGTTTCCCAACAGATGCAGGTCGAGTCGTCTTCCGAGCCGGAGCTGTCGCGGAGTGGATCTTCCAGAGGTCTTAATGCTAAGGCTCCGAAATTCGTTCCTCGTGTGACGGAACGGGTTGTTGTCGTACCGATCCATCACCTTCCGCTTCCGCACGCGGTTCCGATTCATGTGTATCATCCTGTCCCGCCTGCAGGCACGTTTTTCGCGGCGGCTCCTCCTCCTCCGCAGTTTGATTATTATGCCGGTTATGTGGATCACGAGGCGCTTGCTGTTGTTGTTGACCCCGATCCGGCTCTATCTTTGCTGGCTTCTGGAAAGGAAGGAAAGGATTTGGTTGCTGATGATGTTGTACATAAGATTACTAAGCAGGTATGCTTTATTTCGTTGTTTTCTTGCTTGATTTGGTCTCAAATGTTTGATTTCTTTTTTATTCTCCTTGATTGATTCAGTTTTATGTATATATCTTATTTAAAATCAAAGAAATATTGATGATTTCTAGCCTAATTGATATTATTTCTCGGGTATTGAAGAACTTTTCTGTACTTCTTGATAAATGACAATTATATTTCTGAATTATCCCCCCCCCCCCCCCCCCCCTGAATTTCTAGCCTAATTAAGCTTTTTGATTCTGCCTATCATAACAAGTAATTTACATGATACAGGTGGAGTATTATTTCAGTGACATTAACCTGGCAACCACTGAGCACTTGATTCGGTTTATTACCAAGGATTCTGAAGGATTTGGTAATTCATATCTCCAAATTACCTTATTTTTCTCAATCAAGATTCACAAAATAAATTTCATTATTTGCTATTTCTCTTTTGCAGTGCCAATTAATGTAATAGCCAGCTTTAAGAAAATCAAAGCTCTGGTGACTACTTATTCCCAGCTTGCCAATGCTCTCCGTTCATCCAACAAGCTCGTAAATTTCTTTGTCATTTCGTTTCATTTTGAGTTTTCCGATTAAATAAATCTCAGAATTATAGTATCTATTTATATTCTTTAATGCTTTTATTTGTGTTGTTATTTACACGCAGATTGTGAGTGATGATAGCAAGAGAGTCAAGCGCGCGGTGCCTTTTACCCAGTCTGATTTGGAAGCACTTCAGGTACAAATTAAACTTAAATCCTTTATTAAATGATTCCTTTTTTGGTTTATTGAATTTTTATTTACTCTCTCTCTCTCTCTTCTAGTCAAGGATTGTGGTGGCTGAAAACTTGCCAGAAGATCATTGCTACCAGAATCTCATGAAGGTTTTCTCAGCTGTTGGGAGGTAAATATCAAATGAAGTCGATATATATTTCGAAATGTGATTAATTAATAATTAAGGGTTATTAACTTTTCATTTAATTTAACTGCAGTGTCAAGACTATTCGCACATGCTATCCCCAGACTCCCACTGGCACTGGTCCAGTTACAAATCGCTCTGCCAAGCTGGACATGCTTTTCCCCAACAAGGTATTTATTTATTAAATCACAAAATATTATACATTAAATTTTTTTTTTCATGTTGGTTTCTTTTAATTTTATTTCTAATTAATTAATTGTTATATTTACTTGAAATAGTTACATGCTTTTGTGGAGTATGCGTCTGTCGAAGATGCTCAAAGAGCGGTGAGTATTAAAATTCGTATATATTTATTCTATATATATATATGATTAAATATGCAATTTATAATGTTTACATTATTGCAATGATAATGTAGATTGCTGAGCTGAACAACGAGAACTGGAGAAATGGGCTTCGAGTTCGTTTGTTGCATGTATGCGTGGTACGTTACTTCTCCCCCTCGAATGAATTTCCATATATTTCATTTGCATTTATTTGATTATCACTTCCAAAAAATTATTCTAATATTTTGCATGATTTTTTGGGAAAATTGTAGAAGTCAGGAACAGGAATGGCGAAAGGGAAAAAGGACGCAAATGGAGAGGTCGAGGATGCCCCTGAATCTTCAAGCCCACCATCTAACGAGAAAGTGCCACATCAGCAATTCCTCGATGATTTCTCCCCTCGTGCCCCCGAATCATCTCATCTCGATAATCTGGTCCGTACATCCCTAACATAATTCTCGATAATTTCTTAAAACTCGGAGGGCCTTTTTGCAATTAATGCATAATGCAGGGGCTTGTTATAAATTTCCCAATAATAAATGTGATGGTCTTTTTACTAACAAAATTGTATGAATGAATAGGCTGAGGAGAACTCGAACGGAGGAAAAAGAGGTGGTGGTAAAGTGAACCGAGGCCGCGGCAATAACAACAACTATAATAATAAAGGGCGTGGACGAGGTGGAGCCCAGAATCACAATCACCAGAACACTAATAACAATCACAACCATCGTTCTTCTCCCAATGTGAACACGCAACAAAGCAACTCGCCAACTCACAACGCGGAGAATCCGCTGGGAGCTCCGAAACTGCCCCCAGGTCCCCGCATGCCAGATGGCACGAGGGGATTCACCATGGGCAGAGGCAAACCCTTGTCTGCTCCTGCTCCTGCTCCTGCTCCTGTCGCCACCTAAGGTTGACCCTGAGTTGAGCCCTCATCCCGTCATCTATGCATATATGGATCACTAGTCTGTCTGTCTGTCTCTGTCTGTGGAGTGTGGAGTGTGGTGTGTGTCTTTGTTTTTTGTTAATTTGGAAGGATTGTTAATTGTTACGAATTGCGACTTTTGGTAGTGTGTCATGGGAGGAGGCTCTGTCTCTGTGCTAACTTGTCATCATGGAGCATTTTTGTCTAATTGACAAGTTTCGATACTATATATAATATTCTCTAGTTCCTGTTTTAACAAGTGCCTAGTCTTTTGTCTCTGCCGCTTTTGGTTCTTCTCGGAGGAACCCAAAGCTCGTGTTTTTACAAACAAATCCAGATTACCTTCTACTTGTGTATAATGCAATTCTTTCAAGTAATTATTTATTGTGTGCTCCTACAAATTCTTATAATATCATTTATGCCCTTGCAAAATATCATAGAGATACAACTACAAAGCATACCAAATATCATAAGAGGTACAACTAAAAAAAACATAAGAAGAATAGTGAAATTTTGCTAGAGTATAAATGGCGGAAAGATAAAATCACGAACTACACGCAACACAAGTATATGAGTGGAAGAATTGCGTCATTAATATAGGAATTTAATTGGTATACAAGTTTGTTGCATTCGACTCGCAAATGGGACTGAGGTTGAGTCTTGTAGTATATGCATGCACAACAGTCCATCCCTCCGAGAGTAACGTAATATAGAACCCTGTACAAACATCTAATAAACATACGAATAAACATGTAATTTCTCGTTATTATATCAAGAAAGAAATAGTGATCAATGGGAGAAGAAGAGTCAAATATATTTCTCATGGAATTCATACACTTCTAATAGATCATATTTACGAATAAGGTTTTGATATAGGCAAGACGGTGTTGGGTCCACATTGAAAATAACAATCAATTATGCATGCTCGTATGGTTTAAGATATAATTTCGGTTTACATTTAATTCGATAGAATTCACATAGTTACGAGCCTAGCGGTATGTACATAATTGTTACGATGTTGTTTATATTGTTACTACAAAAATCTATTCAACAAAATAGAAAATATTTTAGTACAAATATAAATTGCTATTAAAAATATATATGTATATTCAAAAGGATATAATAGTCATGTAAAAGGATATTATGTTGTTCAGAAATGCATATCACACACATCTAAAAATATTATTTGAGTAAACATATAAATCGTTATTAAAAAATATAATAATCATGTATACAATTCTATTCATAAAAAATATACATTTATATTATAAAAACATATATTGGATATTCTTAAAAAAATACATTTTTATTCAAAAATATATAATGGACGTTATTCAAAAATATATATCGCACATCTAAAAAATTATAATTTTCAAAATATATATTATAGTAAAAAATATATTAGAAAAAGATTCATAAAGATATTGTTATTGGAAAATGTATATTTACCTTCGAAGTCGACTCACTTGTGTGACCTTAACGATCCATGACTCGAACGATACCAACCAAAATACCCCGCCAGCTAATTATGACCTGTACATGCTAACATATAAAAGAAAATCCAGAATGATATAGATTATGGTTAATTTATACCTCCAAATGTAATAAAAATAATAATAATGTGAAGATGGAGGCCTAGCATGGTTATGTAAGGGTCACTTTGCATAGACAAGGAAACTGGCCCATGAATCATGATTCCACATTCCAGTCTCTCACTGATCACTCAGGTAAACCTGTATTTGTTTTCCAGGTTTTAAATCACCATGAATAAAAGGACATAGGCAAGTCATCCTTGGCTACCATAGTTTTGACTCTCATTTCCATGCAAGAACCCCTCTTCTACTTCGTGTTTGTGTTTCGTAGTAGTAATAATAATAGTGTATACTGTAATAATAATACTAAGACTACTAGTGCTTCTTTACAAGTATTTATAAAGCATAAAAGAGGAGTGATAAGATTCTCAAGCCACATTATATTGTCTTTTGAGTTTTGATTGATTTTCTCAACCTTCACAACTATACTTGCTTTTTTGTTTATTTGGAGAACATAACATGTCGACATTAGTATATGTTCTCAAATGCTCTCTCCCTTCTAAAATTCTAAAATTTATACTAAATTTGTATTGTTAGGTTTTACATAACTTTCACTTTATTTATTCAAATGTTTCTATATTTATTCACTTTTCCAGAAAGTTAAAAGTATTCATTTTTATGTTTCCATTATCTTTATTAAGTATAAATTTGTAAGTAAAGAAACTCTAATTTGGGGAGTCAAAGGCTCTCAAAGCAACCAATATATCCAAGTTGAGGAGGATTTGACATTGCTTTATTTTGAGAATAACTGCTCTCAACTAGGCCCACCAGTGCTCCAAGTGTGTGTATTAGGTTTAGGCCCATTAGGCTAATTAGGTCAAAGAATATATCCAAGGGGCAAGGGTTATTCTAATGGAGGAGAGAATAGGAGATTAAAGAGAATGTCAAGTTAAGACACCTTTGATAAATATGAATGTAACCTGTGGTTCAAAATGCAACTAGCTATTTCACGTCCAATTTTGGAATAGTTTGGCCAATTTGCAAAAAATGTGTTTGGATTCTCTTAGCCCTCCCAATCCCAATTTGCAATTTTGTTTAATATTTATTATTCTTATATATTTGTATAATTTAATTAGCTCCCTATTTCCACAGGTTGAGTTGAATGCATTTTTGCTTTTACTTAATTTGAAAGCATCGTTTTAAATTATACAAATCTATACTATATACTAATTCAAGGGGATTTGCAGCCCCCTGGTGCAGCCACGTCATCAGGGGCCTATTCGTAAAATTTTTTTTTTTTTTACATTTTGGTCCTTTTTTATTTACAAATTGATCTTTTTTTTGAAAAAAATTTACATTTTTGTCCTTTTTTTCTTACATTTTCGTCCTTTATATTTGCTTTTTGGTCCTTCGAAGTTTTGAAATTTACATTTTAGTCCAGGGGTCTCAAATTGGTCCTATTTTTTTTTTAAAATTACATTTTGGTCCTTTTTTCCACATTTTGGTCCTTTATATTTGCTTTTTGATCCTTCGAAGTTTTAAAATTTACATTTTGGTCTAGGGGCCTCTTTGTAAAAATAATTTATTTACATTTTGGTACTTTTCTGAAAAAAAAATACATTTTGGTCCTTTTTATTTATATTTTGGTCCTTTTTTATTTGCATTTTGGTCCTTTTTATTTACATTTAGTCCTTTCAAGTTTGAAAAATTAAACTTTGGTCCAGGGGCCTCTTTGTAAAAAATTTATTTATATTTTGGTCATTTTTATTTACATTTTGGTCATTTTTAGTTGAAAAAACTATATTTTGATCATTTCTATTTACATTTTTGTCCTTTTGAGTTTAGAAACTTACATTTTGGTCCTTCATATTTACATCTTCATCCTTTTTTACATTTTTGAATTTATATTATAGTCCTTTTTATTTATATCTTGGTCCTTTTCAGTTTTACTTCACACTTTAGTACTTTTTATTAACATTTTGGTCCTTTTTAATTTAAATTTCGGTCCTTTTTTACATTATTAATAATTTCTCTCATCTCATGCGTCCACATCAACACCTTATTATGCCTCCCTATCACCACTTTACTTGAAATTTTTTCAAAAGACTCCTTAAATTTTTAGATATTGTACAAAAAAATTAATTTACATATGTATTCATTTAAAAAAAATGCTTTTTTAATTTTAAAAAATTCTTAAACTTTTTTTAATACATAATAATTAAAAAAAAATTACTATATGTTATATGTTATATAATTTTAATATTTCATTCATTACAAATATTCAACTTATGTATTATTTTTCTTGAAAAACTAAAATAAAATTATAATAAGTTGAACAATATTAATAAAAGAAAATCTTGCAAATATTTAAAAATAAAATATCACAAAACTATTAAAAAATACATAAAAGGAAAACGAAAATAAAAAGTAGATGTTTAAATAGATATTTTCTATGAATATATTTGCAAGATGTTTATTTATTATTATTTAATGTTAGTTTTTTTATGAATAAAGAATGGAATATTAAAATTATATAAACAAAATATGTAATAATTTAAATTTTTTTAAATCACTATATGTTAAGAAGTGTTTATGAATTTTCTTAAAATTAATAAAAAATAACAAAAATAAGTTTTAATTATTACATATGAGATTTGGAAGGTATTTTGAAAAAAAAAAAAATTAATATCATCCATAAGGAGTATTTTAAAATAAAAGTTTGGTAAAGAATTTTTTTTTTGGAGTTTACGAAAAGATAGAGGATTTTTTACAATATCCAAAAAAAATTAGGGGATTAAAAATATACCAAATCACGGATGTGCGAATAATCATGACATAATTTAAATTAAAGGTTCGAACGAAACGGTTAGCGATGACATCGTGAAACATTGTTGTTGGCCGACCACACAAAGGGCGAAAAATATTTGTGCTAAATATGTAGCGAAATTAAGGATTTGTGAAATTAAGAACACTCTTTTTTTCAGCAATGTTTTCTGATCTATTAGGTTCTTAATAAATTTCATGACGACTCATTCGTTCTTTTTCCTTATTTTGCTTATGATGTATAAAATATAGATAATTTTTTTAGCAATAACCGTTTGAATTATTCAAGAAATCCGGCTCTTAAAATATTCAAACGATTTTTGCTACAAAATTTCACTCGCACACAACACACTAAATTACACATATAATAATGATTACAAAAAGAAATTCACGACAACAATTTTCTTCAACTACATTACTTATAAACCCGAACAACCCCGCGCAATTGCGCGGGGGTCATGCTAGTATATTATAATTAAGGAGCATCGGTTGAGTTCAATGCATTTCTCTTAGTCCCCATCTCGTTGCATGATTGACAACATGATAATGATGTGTAGTATTTGGATTGAAATAAGTTAAACTAATTTCATGGTGTGAATATAATATCTAACGTAGTGTCAATATGCTGCCGACAATCATGCAACGAGAGCATGTTCTGTAGAATTATTTTTTATTATGACTACGATATGTTTTTTTTTCAAATTCTAAGAGTAACCCTCTCAAAAATAAAATTCCAAAACTTACCCATCGGCCATAACTCATTTTTAAAATGACGTGACATTGATACTTCCAAATATCCACTGATTTTTCAAATGAAATCAATTTTCAAAGCGTTAAACATGATTATATTACATAATAACTAATAATTTATTTTCATTTAAAATTTATAACTTATTTGATTTAAAATTAATAACTTATTTGAATTTTAATATTTTCTGTTTCATATTACATAATAATAATCATTATTTTTCTGTTTAGTAAATATTTTTAAATAAATAATATCATTTTTGTAATAATTAATTGTTATTAGTTCCATAAATTTCATTTCAATTAGAAATGAAATTTTTTACAACTAAATTAAATAAATAAACACATTTTTGTTTTTAAATAAGGAATGAAATTTTTTCTAAAAAGAAGAAATTAATTTAGTTGTTAAAAATTTCATCTTATAATTAAAATGAAATCTATTGAACAAACACCAATTAATTATTACAAAAATATTATTTATTTAAAAGATATTTACTAAACAGAAATATAATAATTATTATTATGCAATATGAAACCGAAATATATTAAAAGTAAAATAAAATATTAATTTTAAATTGAAATAAAATTATTAGTTATATTATGTAATATAATTCTTTTAACCATGTTTAATACTTTGATTACTGATTTCATATGAAAAACCTGTGCTTATTTGGAAGTATCCATATCACCTCATTTTGAAAATGAGTTATGGATTAGTTTTGAAATTTGAGCTTTGAGAAGCGTTAAACATGATTATATTACATAATAACTAATAATTTATTTTCATTTAAAATTTATAACTTATTTGATTTAAAATTAATAACTTATTTGAATTTTAATATTTTCTGTTTCATATTACATAATAATAATCATTATTTTTCTGTTTAGTAAATATTTTTAAATAAATAATATCATTTTTGTAATAATTAATTGTTATTAGTTCCATAAATTTCATTTCAATTAGAAATGAAATTTTTTACAACTAAATTAAATAAATAAACACATTTTTGTTTTTAAATAAGGAATGAAATTTTTTCTAAAAAGAAGAAATTAATTTAGTTGTTAAAAATTTCATCTTATAATTAAAATGAAATCTATTGAACAAACACCAATTAATTATTACAAAAATATTATTTATTTAAAAGATATTTACTAAACAGAAATATAATAATTATTATTATGCAATATGAAACCGAAATATATTAAAAGTAAAATAAAATATTAATTTTAAATTGAAATAAAATTATTAGTTATATTATGTAATATAATTCTTTTAACCATGTTTAATACTTTGATTACTGATTTCATATGAAAAACCTGTGCTTATTTGGAAGTATCCATATCACCTCATTTTGAAAATGAGTTATGGATTAGTTTTGAAATTTGAGCTTTGAGAAGGTTATTTTTGGAATTTTGAGGAAGAAGCATATCTCTGTCAAAAATGCCAATGCTACACATCCGGAAATCACTGATTTAGTCCCGAAATAAACATTTGCATATGAATGATATTAAATGCCAAATGGGACCCACATCAAATTGTTATGCCAAAAATCTGTTCGGTGGAAAGCTTATGTGAGAGTATCATTTTTGAAAACTCTTAACTGTGTTGATGGTACCACTGTACAATTAATATATTTAGTAGTTTTTTCTTTGAGATAAATAAAAACAAAAGGGAGTTCTACGTGGCAGGTTAATTTTCTCGTGGTGTTTTTTTGTTTTTTGTTTTGAGAGATCCAATCATTTTCATTAAACTAAAAAAAACTAAAAATAATGAAATTAGGATATTAGCCGCGAGGTTTCCATTGATGAACTAAATCGTTTATGGTCTTGGCCGTTATGACTAGCACATGCATTTTTTTTCTTGCGTTGAAAGATGTGATTGTTACGTTTTCTCCAAATAGTTCAAATGACGGCCAACCATTTAATATCCCATATTTTCGCATCTATCTTCGTTTTCGTCAAGCGATAATTCCACCAAAAATGATGGATAGAGGTCGATAGTAAGTTAGCTCCCGGCTCGATGGCTCGCCCAATTTCGATGGAGAACGGACACACTAAGAAAAGGTGGTCTACTAACTCTAAGGTTGCGGAACATAATGCGCATGTAGAGTTATGGGGCCAACTTTTTTTAATGAGATTGTCCGCCGTTAAGATCCGGTAATTTAGGGCTAACCATGCGAACTTTTTTACCTTAACCGGAACCTTAATTTTGAAGATAGTAGTCGTCCAATAGCACTCGTTATCCAATGCGCTATCCGAGCATACATCATAATCGTGTTGTAGCTTAGGAGCTCGGGATTTGGGTCGGCCCCGGTTATCCTTAGGCCACCGCGTGGGAGACAAGGCTTTAGCGCTTCATACATTGGGAGTAGTCGTTGTAGGTCACGTACGTAATAGGATGCAAGATTGGTTGCAATATTGTCAATTTCGCCCGCATTTTGTACGTTATATAGAGTCCGAAGTGTCGTGGACCATTGACACTTCTTATCAAAATTGAGTTAAAAAAGCCATTTCATGGCTACGGCTTGATTTTGTTGTTCTAAATTAATGATACCTAGTCTCTGCGTTGTTTCGGAAAGCAAATCTTCCTCCAATTTATGAGACAATTTCCTCCTAAAATTTTGTCTCCGCTTTTCCAAAAGAAAGTCCACATAATTTTATTTAATTCATCAATTACTCCTCTTGGTAAAATGAAATTGTGCATGTAAAAATTAGGAATCACTCCTAAAACCGATTTTACCAATGTGCATCTTCCTTCTAGTGTAAGCAATTTATTTTTTCGTGGTATGTCCTTTTTTTTATTTTTTTGAAAAGAACCTAGAGCACGAATCGTGTTCATGGGGAGTTCTTTATTGATATTAAATAAGTATACAAGTATTACAAGATCATTGCGCATAAAGCTTGCTATCCTAATTTCCAAAAACTCAGTAACTTTAATATTTTCTGGGACATTAGAATAGGCATTCTAGCTTTTTTTTATTGAAGATTCGATTATTTCTCTCCTTCCAAATGGACCATACTGTGGCTGCCAAAATAATCGTTTCTTCATAGTCGGCTTCATCTCGTTGTTGGGATTTTGTTTTTTTATGTATCTTTTCCCAATTTTCTATCATACTTTTGTTTTCTTCGATTTTTATTCCGACTCGTTGATAGCAATCCTTCGTGAAGACACAACCAACGAATAAGTGATCAACCGTTTCTACATTTTCTCCGCATAAGATACATGCAGATATGTGCTGCCATCCTCTTTGCATTAATGCATCCTGTGTTAAAATCTTTTGTCGAATTGCCAACCATAGAAACATCCTAACTTTCAGTGGTATTTTTAGGCTGAATAATTTGGGTACCCATGATACCCGGACTCCCGGATTTATAATGAAATTATAGATTTCCTTGTTTTTAAAGATTGTGGTTGTTTGTGTCGTGTTTGTTTGATTGTGAGGAGCAAATTTAATGCTTTTCCAAGTTTTGTATATAGAGTTTAGTTTAGCAAGGTCTTTGACAAAGTAAGAGACAAATTTTGAAGAGTTCGGTTGGATAATGTTTGAGTCTGTGATACCGTATATTTTCTTTATGTATTCAGTCCATAAGGCATCTCTTTCAAAATCTAATTTGAAGAGCCATTTAATCAAGAGACTCTTATTTTGTGTATCTAAACACGTGAGCCCCATTCCTCCATTTGCTTTCGGTAAAGTTATATTTTCCCATCTGGCTAAGCATTTGCCTCCCAGTATTTTATCTTCCCCACCCCAAAAGAATGCTCTTATTAATGAGGTTATTTTAGTTAGCAACCATTTTGGAAGTAAGAAAACCTGCATGTAGTATGTAGGTAGAGCATGTAGAACTGCTTTAATTAGTGTAATTCTGCCCCCCAAGAGATAGAGTTGAGCATGTACCACTATATTGAAAAGCATTGGTGACAGAGGGTCACCTTGACGTAACCCTCTCTTGTGATTAAAATATGTACCACGAACACCATTTGTCTGTATACATGATCTAGAGGTTTTTAGTATGAGGAGGATCCAATCAATCCATTTCTTCGAGAATCCCTTTTGACTTAAAATGTATTTCAGAAAGTCCCAAGATACACAATCAAAGGCTTTCTTAAAATCTAATTTTAATAAAATTGTGGGTATTTGTTTTCTTATGATAATTAGATAGAATTTCCCTTGTTACTAGGAAACATTCTACTATCGATCTACCCTTGATGAAAGCAGTATGGCATTTGGATATAATGATCGGTAATATAGATTGTCGTCTATTTGCCAGAACTTTTGTTATGAATTTAATTGGCATCGAGATTATACTTATAGGTCGAAAGTCGTGTATTTCACTTGGATTGGGTTTTTTGGAATTAAGACAATGACAGATTTATTTAATCTGCGCATGTTAATTTTTAACAATGCAAAGTCATTAAATAAACCGTATATGTCATATTTCATAAGATCCCAAGAATGCTGGAAAAACTCGACTGGTATGCCATCCGGTCCACACGATTTACCCCTTTGTAGATCATGTACAGCTGCGTCGATTTCCGATGTGGTAAAGTTGGCATCGAGGTTAGAATTGCATGGAATTCTATTATCAATGTTCCGGATTGAGAGATTTGTGAGTTGAGTGGAAAGAACGGAGGCTTGGCCTATTAGAGTGGAATAGAAGGTTGTGAAAATGTTATTGATTTGCTGATTGTCTTTGATAATAAGACCATTATGAGATAACTCATATATAGCATTTTGGTGTTGGTTGGATGATGCTAAAGCGTGAAAGTACTTTGTATTATTATCCCCCATCTTTAACCAATTGCAGCTAGATCTTTGCTGCCATTTGTGTTCCTGAATCTGGCTAAGGTAATGAGCTATTTTACGTAGTTTATTTCTTAAATCCAGTTCAGGTTTATTAAGTAACCGAGTCTCTTCCCATGCCTCTAAAGTTGTAATACAAAGTTTACAACGTTGGGGATACGTATCTGAGTTTTTGAATTTATCTTTGGCCCACAATGTTAGGTCTCTTTTGGTCTCATTGAGTTTGTTAATGTATATCTCCGTATAACTGGCTGTATTATCTTTCTGTGTAGTAGTCCATGCTTTTTGGAGTATCGAGTTGTATTCATGACTCAGCTGCCAGTACCTCTCAAATCTGAAAAGATTTATTTTCTTCTCATTACGTTTACAGCTGAATTTTAGAGGTATATGATCAGATGTGAGACCATTAAGAGTGAAAGAAATACAGTTTCGGATCAACCGTAAAAGTGTACACAAGGATAAACGAATGTAGTCGTACATTCGTGGCCATAACTTTCAGTGGGAAAATCCAATTAGAATGGTTCAAATTGGGTTAGATAGATAATGAGATTATCTACAACCTTCATATAGAAATATATTTCATATGAACGAAGTATAAGTGTCGTTTATGTGAAATACCGAAAGGGTGCAACAGTATGACATACAGTTAGTAAAACAGTCATAACTTTTGCATACGAACTCCAATTGGGCTGGGCCAAATTGGGTTGTGTAGATAATAAGATTATCTACAACTTTCGTGTTGGTTGATTTTCTGTCAGAGAAATTTATCAATTTCGTCTGGACAGAATACGGAACAGGTTCATACAGTTTTCTGTGTGAAAGGGTGTATATTGGATATACATGCCTTTTGGCTAATCCTTATCCTATTTAGGTATAAATAGGATTTTCTCTCTCATCTTCACTAAGCAATTCAATCAGTTGAATCATTCTAAGCAAGTGATTATTCTGCCCAATATACACAAGAAAAGAGCAAATTCAGATTTGATCTTTAGTGAGTGAAAGGGTGCGAAGAGAGAGAAATCGAGAAAGGAGTTTCTCGAGTAATAGAGAATCGATTAGATCGAGCAAGTTCGCCGGTGCATCGTCTAGGCAGGTGCATCCGCGACCGACGTCTTGCGACTCACGGTGGATACAAGTAGAGGAGCGACAATTGTGGCTCTTGGATTGTGATCGACTCAAGGAGTGAGAAGACGGTCAACGAACGGTGAAAGACGCGTGGTATGGGACGCGCGGATTGTCACCAACGTGACAGGAGATAGAAGGCGGCGATCAACCCTTCGTGCGTGATCAATTTCACGCTGGTATAGATCTATCCTTCTATTCGCATCGTACCCTCGAAGTCATGGCGTGATCTCGGGAATCGGGGAATCGGACCGGGCCTTCATTCCGCTGCGCGGGCCCGGGGTCGAGGATATTCTCCTTCAAAGAGGAGATAATAGCAGAGTGTAAGATGAATTAAGCCAGTGTTGGCTTGTAAGTATTATGTCTAACTTTGAAAATGTGGGATTTTGTCTTTTGTTATTATAGGTGAAACTTCTGCCTTGTAATTGAATTTCTGTAAGTCCATTATTTGCTATGAACTCATTAAACAGTGATGTTATTTGAGGGGGATGTGGTTGACCCGTTGTTTCCGAAGATGAACGTAACAGATTAAAATCACCAACTATCAAAAGTGGCTCAGATATTTGGGATACTTGATTAGATAAATCTGAGATGTACTCAAGTTTTAGATCATATCTCGTGGGCCCGTAGGTGTTGATAATAGTGATTGTATTTTGATTTTGTAATTGTATTTGAGTGACTAAGTTGTATCTGGTATGAGAGCTATTTAAGATAGAAAACTTTTTGGAGAAGGCAGTTAATAGACCACCTTTAGTATTTTCAGCAGGTAAAAAACGGACTTGCCTGAATTTATATGTTGCGACTGTTTTGAGATCAAATATTGTTGGCTCCGCCCATTTGGTTTCTTGTAGGCAAATGATTTCAACATGTGCTTCTCGTATACATATGCCTTGATCAAATTCCTTTTATGACTATCACCCATACCACAAACATTCCATGAAAGCAAATTTAAATTGTTGGCCATATGTGGAAGTATAAAAGGGATAAGTTAGATTCGTACTCCAAAGATACGTCAAAGGAGGTGCAAGTGTGATAATGGTGGAATGGTGAGCTTATAAAATGTTAAGAGGAGGTGTGTATTTGAGAGACTCGTTTCTTGTTGGAGATAGAATGTGTTATGAGTTCAAATAACTCCTTATATAGATGAAGGAATCAAAATGAGACATAGCCTCATATCATATTTTTAGTGGGCCCCCTGGGGATTAATATATATATATATATATATATGAAATATGTTATATATTATTATTATTATTATTATTATTATTATTATTATATATTTTTTTTTTGTTTATGTATAGATTTTTTTTTTTCAAATTAATATCTATATATAAGTATAGACATATACTAATTGTTTATATATATATTATTTTATTTTATTTTTTAATTAGGATAACATCTGTGATGTTTAAACCCTTAGAAAAAAATAAATAATAAGAAGCAGGCCCCTTTTTGTTATTTTTATTTTTAGAAAATACCAGATCCCTCATTTGCATTTTATGTCGGTATAGGCCCGTGATTTATTTAGCGGGCTCGTTCTTTCACTCACCTCCCCCTTTTTTATTTTTTATAATACATGGGCTATTACTGAGAATTGGCCTGATAAATGGGCTAGGTCAAATATGTAAAGCAAGAAGAAAGATATTAATTAAGAGTTCATAACCAGAATTAGATCAGATCTTACTCAGATCTTAGCATAGTAATTCAAACAAACACATAACAACTTGAACTTAGGCAAAACAAAATACTAGAAAAACATGAATTAAAACTACCAAGCCATATCAAATCTTAATTTGGACTCAGAGGTGGACGTTTGCTAATGCAACCTTCTCCATAGATGAAGATCAAATCAGTTTCGGAGATATTGCAATAATTTATCAACATCTGAGCCTCTTCGTCTGTGAATGGAGTAATTTGAGGAACACGGGTGTGATCTTTGTTGCTTGTAGCAAAAAAAGACTTCATTGAATAAAGTTGAAATAGAAAAATATGGTGATCAAATGATTAAATGATTCAATCATTTGGACTATTATCTTCAGATGGAATTTTTATACTTTGTAAGCCACAACATGATTCGATTTCAGCTATTCTTTCATCAGTTAACCCTAATTGTTGTGCTTTTTCAGCTCGAAGTGTGTTTAGTATATTTTCTCTATCAGAGAATCGTTTATTTGTTTTATTAGAAATGGATTTCTTTGAGCTCTTTTTTAAAGGACCCTTTGATTTGATAGATTGAGTTGTATTACTACGATTGGTGCATAATTTCTTTTTTAGTAAAGAACCAGTGGCGATAATATTAGATTTTTTCTTAGAGTTAAGAGAAATTTTCGTACCTTCTTCCTCAGTGACAAGGAAGTCTTCTACTGTCTCTGAAGTATCCGATTGTCTTTGTGGAACTTGATGCATCACTATTGTTTCTTCATTGAAGCTTTTCTCTGTGAGAGTGATGACATCAAAATTCGAGGGATTCACCACATCATTGAACTTCTTGACAGACTCTCCAGCTTTAATTGAGGCAGACAGTAATTTCTCCGAGCTTTGCAATTCAGGTTTGTCAGTTTTCTCAATCTGGTTCATGAGCTTTCCTTTCCCCTTATCTAGCCTGCGATTATCTATCAATTCATGAATTGATTCCAGTTCAAGAGAGATGGTATCGGACGAGGAATCCTTTTGAGCCGGCTTATCATCATGTTTCAGGCCATTCATACTGTCATGGTTGGCAGGGTGGGTCACCGGGGCAGGGAGGTTGTTGTTTACTACATCCATCTGCTTGGTAGGGCTCTGAATGGAGCCCGAAGATTGTCCCTGATCTATTCTAGTTCGTTTGCCAACGGGGATCTCACGCCATTGTAGAGAGGAGTTTTGTGTTGTTGTATGTTTAACCTGGTTTATATTTGTTGTGGTAATAATCGATTGGTTGTAAACTGGTTTAGCTAAGCCATGAGCATTTTCCCCTTTTTGAACCCTCTCATACATTAACTTGAAGGCATTTTCATCAGGACATGGGTCTGGTGGTATAGAAGCAAATAGTGGTTCGTTGATGTTGCTAAGTTTATCTATGTAAACCATTTGACCCATTCCTTCACGCCATTGGGCATAGAGTTTGTTAGGGATGAGATTTAGATTTGATGTACCCACCAACACAGTTAGTGAGTCCATGTAAGAAAGATTCTCGAGAGGGCCATGATAGAGAAGGTTGCCAAATCCATTAAAAAGCTGTATAAGAAGTTCAATGCAAAAAGCTTGCACTGGTATGTTGGATAGTTTTAACCAAGCTTTAAATGGATAAGGCGACAAATGGGCGTCAACAGAAACATCCCATGGGTATACAACGTAATCAAGAGCTAAAATAGGGGTTAAGTAATCATGAATGAAACAATCTCTAGAAATATTAGATGGTAGGGTTAACAAGTATCGATTGTCATTGATAGCTACCAATTTGAAAGGTTTGTCCCATTCTCTAAGCTTGATCAATTGATTTTTGATCTTAACCAATGTGTGTCTGCGAACTAATCTCGCATCTATTATTAGAGCATTCTGACGTAGATTATTAACCAAATCTAGGTGATTTTGAGTTTGGTGTAAGAAAACTGGAAGACAATTTGGACAGTCAGTAGGAAATTTAGACAAGCCAATATTACCTCTTGGTTTTAGGGGGTCAAAATATTCGATTTCGGAGAATTCAGTTCGAGGGCATGTGCACTGATTATGGCCAAGGTTGCCACAGTTTGAGCACCTTGGAGTATTGTAACAGCCTAAAGTAGGGTGTCCCAGATCTAGGCAACGAACACAGCGCCTAAACCAGGCAGGGTGTTTCTTGTTTTTAGGGAGTGGAAAGATTGAGTATGGGACGTTAATTGAGGTATTACCTTCTCTCCATGATTGAGCATTTGACGTAATGTTGGCCAGTAAAGCCATCTCATTCACCTCTTGCTCAGTGTATGATACACATTGAAAAGGTGAAGGGGATTTAGGTTGAGAGCGAGCGTAATGAATGCTGGAACAACAGATGGAGTTAGATATGTTTCGTTGGGTCCAAAGAAGGTGGACATTCGGATGAGCATTATCATTGGTGTTATCATTTGATCTCCTTTTTCTTATTCTCTGCTTGACATCTTTAGAATTTGGAGTATCCATAGGTGTTGTTGATGGGAAGTTCAGAGTCTGTTGTGAGTGAAAATAATGGCGGAAGGAGGTAACTCTGGGTATGTTTGGAAGAGGGAAGGAGTTATCATTTATATAGGGGGTGAAGTTTGTATTAAAATTTCTTGACTTAGAAATGCCATATGGTGCTGTAGATAAAAGTGAATGATTGGCATTCATTGGAGGAGGAGCTGACATTCTATTTGTCTTCTTGGTATTGATGAAGGAACTTAAGAGCTTGTCGTCTTCTTGTTTGTTCAGTGTTAGTGGCGCCTTGGGGAGAAGCTGTAGAGTTGCTTACCAATGGGAGCTTACCTGAAAAGAGGAGCACCTCCAGCTTGCTCGAATGAGAGATGGAGTAGGTCTGACAGAAAGTTGAGTTGAGAGGCTCAAGGTGAGTAATGAATGGGGCGTATCTAGTGGGTTGATTTGGTTTTCTACTTTCTAGGCTTGAGCTGAAGCATATCGCCATGATTTCGCCTCTTCAGCTTCTCCATTTCCATCACCCCTACAAAATTGTTAATATTATTGGTCATGTTTTTAATAACTTCATTCATCAATAACAATGTTTAGTTGTTTACCGTGGTATGTCCTTTTTAAAAAGATATTTTGGATATTTTTAAAGTAATTATTTTTTCTATAAGATTCAACGTATTGTTATCAATTAATCCTAAACAAAATAATAAGTTCTTATCATATATAAAGAAAATGATCTAGTTAATGGAAAATATCCAAAAAGAACCTATTAGAATTTCTCAAAAGAATGGACTCATTTTCTAAGTTTGTTACTGAACTTAGTTTATTATCTAAATTTGATAATGCATCCTTAAAAGACCAAACATAGAGTAAACAAATGAAATGGTTGAGTTCATCGTAACTTAATAAGAAATAATAAGTAAGGAATGTGGAGTAATTGATTTTTTGTCTGCTCTCTGACTTTACTAGAGTTGTGGCAGTGGTTCTCGAATGTAACATTTTAACTTTTAATTAATGCAAAAATTAAGCGAGGCCTCCTCCTTCAAAAAAAATTTAGAATACATTTTAACTTTTAAGGAGCCCAGAAAATTTGTAGCTGATTATACTTGCGCGTCGAACCAGTGATTCTTTATTTGCTCGAGGGTATAAACTGAATTTTCTTGTAAGTTGAGGACTCGAGCAGGAGTAAGGAGTTTGTCTCGTACATCATTTTTTTTAGAATACATTTTTTTACTATAATGAATACTCTTGATTTTCTTCGATATCTTATATAAAAAGTTTTGTTCAGCTTCAATCATTAAGCTAATGGTATCTTTATAATTGCTAGTTTGTTAATATTAATTAAATCATAATATACTCTACAACCGAACACAAATTTGACACCTCTTAGTCTTATATAATTGCATAGTAGATGTAAAATGAATGATCATGTCATGTACATCGTACTTTCTTACTTGGGATTCATGCACTAATTATCCTTAAATCTCTCATACATAATCTCATGATTTTAGTAAAAAAAAGTAAAAAAATATATATATATAAATTTAACTTTTACACTATATTGTATAATTATAATTCAACATCATTAATATTACAAAGTACAAACCAATGCTGTAATATATATCGGCTTGAATGAACAATGAGCATACTTCTAAATTATATACATCTGATATATACATATTATTGGGCCAATAATGAAGCCCAGCCCGTGAAAAAAATATATATCGGCTTGTGCTATTTAGGCGGAGTTCTGGAATCAGCGCCGGAAAGCGGCTTCATCTTCTTCTGGTAGAGAAAATATGGTGATATAATTATATAAATAAATCTCTTTTTAATGTGGGTCAACATATTTACGTTACGCGACGAGTATATTAGTTATGTTCTTTTATCTGACGAGTAGAGTATATTGGCAACACGTGTAACTAACTAGGCGAAGATCCATGAGAGAAAATATCTGGCGAGCTGAATTGGAAAGAGTAACTACTAACTATTACACCGGAGCGGAGAAGATTTCAAACGGATTTGTATCCTCGTCAGATATTAAGCCTCTCTTTGGTAGACTCGGCTTGCGAGTGTGGAGGGAAGAATATGCTGAATCTGGTCCACATCATGTTTCACGAACGATTCGGTGGTTTGTGGTTGTGACTTGTGAGTGTATATTAATTCTAAAATACTCAAGTGATTATCGAGAGTATCATATTCAATACATTTTAATTATAGGATGTGTATCAAGATTAATGTTGTCTAATAAATAATGAATTTTTCTTTTGAAAATATTTGTGACGTTAAAATTTATTGCAAAATATTAATTTTGATTCACATCCAATAATTAAAATATCTGGAGTATGAATTCACTCGAGGGATCAAAAGCCAATACTTAATTGACAATATCGAGTGGCAAACAAGATTAATAATCTCTTAGTAAAACAGATTGAAAACTAGGAACTTTCTTAAAACACATTTGAGTACATATCATATACAAAACTGATATATTCTCAAAATTACTCTCCTAACACTAAAAAAAGTAATGCTAAAAGATATGCAATTGTTCTCTATAAAAATCTCTTGATATCCATTCAGCTCTCGCCTTTTTTGTTTCTTAAAGGCGGGCCGATCAGCCAGATCGAGGTATTCTTTTTCTAAAACCCTTAAATACGATAAAACTAGAAGCAACTAGGCGGGTCGACGAGACCCGATTTAGATCCCTTAACATTCCTGCAAAACGATTTTGCATGTTTCTTCTGGTAAGTTAATATAACATCATGCAAATTGATTCTATTGCATGGATTTTGCGGGCTACAATCGAATATCATGGCCACTTCTGTTGCTGATGTTCCCCTTATGTTATTATACTGCACGTCACTGATCTTTACTCCCGAACTCTGTATCACCAAAAATTATGAAAAATATTAAAAATAATACACAAATCATAACTAATTGGAATTTATAATATGGTTGATTTTACCTGGCCAGGGCAATTAATTTTTTTGGGGCAGTAGTTTTGATCAATAATGATCGGATTATTAACGTCGTACATCATTATATTCTTGAACCCAACTCCCGAAACGAAGCCCTCATATGGTTTGCCCCAAGTCTTGATCCGTAGTCCATTTTGAGTTCCATAAAACTTGACCCACTTAACCGAAACATTCTGAACTCCCAGTTCCTTGTCAACTCCTCCCAAACTTCCAATGCTGCGGAAAATTGAAAATACAATGGTACACATTTAGGGGGCCTCTTCACATATTTATACGAAAATTTATTATTGGGTGTTTCATTCTATGATCATCTTGACAAGAAAAAGAACTTTACAAAAATAATTTAGTTGATCAGATAAAACCTGATGCCATGGCCAGGGCCACATTTGATACGCTCGATACGAACGTTTGAAGTGCCAGGTCCCATGGAGACGCAATCGTCTCCGGTCTGAATATCGGTTTTCATGATGCTAACATGATCCGACATTTGGATGTGAATTCCATCTGTGTTTGGACTGTTACCAGGTGCTGTTATATGAACATGGTGAACTCTGACGCGTCTGCTCGCGAATATCGTCATGTGGAAGCCCTCGCTATTTAGCGAGGTTAATCCTTTGATTAACACATTTCTTGACTCGGCGATCGTCAGGGACTATTTGTATCATTTGCAAAGAAACAAAAAAGACCAATGAGTTATAATCAATTACTAATTTTTTTTGTTCTTTTTGTTTAGTTCAAAGATATTTAATGTAAATGGAGTGCTCCATAGAAAAACCCAAATGGAGAGGAGCTAGCTAAATTCTAGTTATGCCTAAGTAGTAAGTCTTCATGATTTCCTTTTTCATGGTTGCCAAAATTTGATAGTAAATCTTAAATGATTATTTTATCTAATTATGCATTTATTACTAGATACACTGAGTGTCTGTTATGCCTTTTGTGCTATTTTGTTCATCAAATAAACCATAGTTTATTTTTGGAGTAGAAAAAGAGAAGAAATTGGACAAGTTACAAATCAATTGAATATATCATAAATAATCAAGTTCTTACTGTCGAAGCTTCGGGGCAGCTCGAGCCAGAAGTCTTGCATTTCCACATGGATTCTCCTTGCCCATCAAGTGTACCACCAAAAATCGACAATCCATTCACGTACTTAAACACAATCCAATTCCTTTTATTATACCCTGAAGGTGCCACTATTGTACCGTCGATGAAAATCCTGGTGTCGTTATTCGCGCACGGACCACTAAATGTTGCTTCGCTCACCAAAAACCAGCCAAATGGTACGTACAATGAGGATGGTTTGGTACTAGAGCAAACTTTGTTCCATGCATTAAGGAACGGTAATTTGTTATCGGTATGGCTATCTGGTATTGCACCGAAATCTAATACGTTTAAGGCTGCACTAGCTAGATTGAAGGAAATGGTAATGGAGAGAAGAGAGAGAAGAAGGTTAAAGGATTTCTCCATTGTTAGAGAGAGAGAGAGAGAGAGAGAGAGAGAGAGAGAGAGAGAGAGAGAGAGAGAGAGAGGAGGGTTAATTACTTGGGGATTTAGATAAAGGTGGAGAATGTATATATAAGGTGGAAATTCCATCGTTTTAAGCAAGGGATTAATATTCCACCAAAATCATGCACACTTACTCCTTTTACATTTCACTCAAGAAAATAGAATGTAATTTATTGCATGCATCTTAATATGGATGGAAATAAACAATTAGGTTAAATTTCAAGTAGTTATGTTTTTCTTATAATCATGCTGCACTGTCAAAATGGTCATAATATAGGAAGAAATGCATTAAGTTCTTACTCAGAAAAAAGAAAAAAATATGTTTTGTGGGCATCTAGAGAAATAACATTTTTATGGTGGTATAATTGAAGTTTTTCACTTTGTTGAGAAAAATTAATGGCGGTAAATGGAGATGACTGTTTAGATGGATAAATGGAGAGATGGAATAGAAAGACAAATGAAGAGGGAATGAGGAGCAAGAAATGGAGAAAAAATCGGTATTTTATACAAATGGAAAGACTGTGAATTTGGATTTCCTTTCTTTTTGCTCATTTTATGGAGCTTGATTTTCATTTTTCAAGCATCAGATTCATATGTAACTTACTAAATTAGGTTACCTTGCAGATTTTATGAATTGAATTAGTAGTTACTAACTTACTACAATGATTTTTATGGGGTATTGAGTCTATCGACATTTGACAGAACTCAGAAGAGTTTTATGATACATGTCTAAAAATTATCTAATAAATCAAGAATTATGGCATGACAAAACTGCTACATTCACCGAATAAATCCACATAAATTGCCCCGATATATGTTTTTAGGGCAAAAATTGGTGATTTGTACCTAAAATTAATTTCCCTAAATCAGCATTTGATAGAGAATCGAGAGTTTAACTTGTATCATTGTCAATAATTATTAATGATAGACACTTAAATTTTTCATCTAGATTTGTACCCAAAATTATACGTAGCAGTCAAATTTAAAATTGCTAGAATTTTGTTTTCAATTAAAAGTTTGACGTGGTATGCTTCTAGGCAAAATTTATATACGAAATTTAGATGTCTATCATTATTGTATCATAAGTCATGTAACTTACACATGTTTTTTCTTATTTAACGGATGTTTTAGTTAGTACAAAGATTTTTTTTTTTAGAATAAATGGAGATGGCTCGGTGGTACTTTATCAATTGATGTCAATAAGTTGAACCTATAACCTCTCACAACATATGATTTGTATATCTCACACTCAACCAATTATGTTATGAATCCATTAACTTTTTTTTTTTTTTGAGTAAATTCGGAGAGGGCTCAAAGTCCCACTTCCAAACACAATCTTCTTTTTTTTATAATTTTTTTATTACAAACCCGTAGGCCGGCCCGTAGACCACACACTCTATTCACTCATTTAACATTTAATTTATAATTCAGTGCTCCCGCCGGGAATCGAACCCCACACCTCTCGCTCCCTAGCCAAGAGGTGTGACCAACTAGGCTAACTCTAGTTGGCTGAATCCATTAACTAGTAAAGAGAAATTATATATTGTTTTTATAATTCACCAAAACATCATTATTATGATGATTAACGTAGGTCAATTAACATGTTAATTAGCATACATAGTATAATTAGTTATCATGTGATACATAATAGAATCTTAAAAAATAATGATAGACATCCAGATGTCAATTAACATAGGTCAACTATTTTATGAATTACAGAGTGTTATTTTAGAAATTTCATTATGACTTCTTCCATTAACAATAAAAAAGAATCTTAAAAAATCCACTGTAATTGCTCCATGATATATGGCCAACTAAGTTTCTTAATTTAACTGAATTAAAATATGTTAATTTGGCAAATTAAACCTCATCTGTCTAGTTTAAATTGTAAATAATCCTCCATTAATTAACATAGATACACACCTAATAAACATTTGATTCTTAACCCTTCAATTTGATACTTTTTTTTTCCTAAGATTAAAGAGATTTAGATTTTATAACCGGGATTTAATCAAGTAATTAATGTAAAATTATAAATAATAAAGGGACATTTTTTTAACATTATCCTGGTAAATAACTGACTTCAAACAATATTTTTTGGCCAAGAACAATCAGAAGTTTCTATTATTTCGACTTTAAATTGTTTTTAAGATGTAAATTAAAAACTCGAATATAGATCTTAGTATGTAAAACGACTGGACTCTGCATAATTTGAATTTTTCGACCTCTGAATTTCACGATTGGGTATTATCCTATATTTCCTTTTGAAAAATTGATTTGAATTTGTGTCCCAAATTTCAAATTTTTAATCGAGCCTGCAATATCTATTTTAAGTTTTTTTTCCTGACCACAAACGTATTCTGAAATTTCAATTGTTATCAAAAGTTTCGATTATGGCTCATCCAAAATATAAGATGTGTGATATATATTTTAACAATATATTTTTTGAATCAGAAATATTTTTTTATTTGTTATATATATTTTTGAATTAACAATATGTATTGTTACATAATCATTATATATTTTTGAAAATATCCATTATATGATATTAATAGTAATTTATATTATAATATTATTTTTTCAATACCATATACTTTACCTAAATATCATGTATATATTCAATGTATATTTTTGAATAACACTACACGGAACATTGTAAGAAAAAAATTCCCACGTAAGCCCACCTCCACCTGGTTTGTGGCAGATGGGTGATGAGTGAATTTTTATGACAAATAGTAAATCCCATAAAAAATACCAAGAACAAGAATGTTTACTTTCAGGAATTAGTAATTAGTAATTAATATTTTAGATTAAGTCTGGTTTTTTCGGTATATTTTCGTTTAGGTCCTTGTACTTTCTTAATTTTGCCTAAATTACAAGAGAATTCAGAACAATTAATTTAGATAAAAGTCTTATTCAAGTTGAACCGAACCAATAAACTAGATTTGGTGACCCCAGCACAAGCACAACATTGATATTAGTAATTACGTAGCATATTTTGTTGAATCAATTATGAATTATGGGGCTGTTCAGAAAGGCAAACAAGTTTATGGACCATGGTCCATGGACACCTCAAGACTCAAGAGGATGAAATTATTGAAGCCCAAAAAGTGAACTTGATTTTACAAAATCCTACTTCAAGAAAATAGTCTTCGTTTATTATTATTAATGTCAATAACACTTGAATTCATTATCTTTCATAACGTGTGATTTTTGTTCAAATAATTTTGTGATGAGATATGAAATTATTCCTGAAAATGCAGGTTTCTCATTTTGTAGTCCCTAATATTAATAGATTATTAAAGGTTTTTTGTAATATTAATATATAAACTAATTACATTAATTATATAATATTATATTATAACAATTAAATAATTAAATAATTAAATTATAATATTATATATTATTCTAGTAAACACCCTCGATCAGATCATAAAAATTCTGCAATTACACAAATATTCCAATTATTACAGTTTTGAAAATCATAATCCCTATCCAAATCTGTCACACCCTAACTTGGACGTGACATGACAGCAACAACACATTATTGTCATGTTAAGCGATAGGATAATGGGTGACGCTAGAGCTAACATTGCTAAATTGAGAGCGATGTCAAATTTTTTTATCAAATGATCACTATACCTCTATTTATGATTTACTATACCTCTATTTATGATGATTGATAATGATTATACTTATATACTATTATTTATATTTTTCATGAATAATGCAAAAATATTTTTTCTAATATTACGAAAAAACCAAATCTAACCAATATATATTAATTTTCATATTTAAATATATATGACATGTTACAATTTAATTGTTTTTTTATGATGAAAAAAATTAAGAATAAGAATATTTTTTATATCTGAAATTTTTTATTTGCATGATTTATGAAAAATAAAAAATTAATAGATAAATGTAAGAAATATCAATCATCAATTCATCATTAGCAAGGACATAACGGTTATTTGATAAAAACAAAATTGAAATCGTTCTCGATTTAGTAATGTTGGCTCTTTCAATAGCACCACCCTAGGATAATTATACCATACCCCCTCATTTCCCCATCACATCCTCTATATCATCAATTTGCAACACCGCAACACTGTAACCTACTAAATAGCGTCGTAATATAGCCGCAAAATCGCGCAATATCGATGATCATATGTAAATTACAGTCCAAACGCAATGTACCGCTATATTGCAATTTAAAATATTGCTATTTATACAATTAATTTGTGCATATCCAATATTATAAACTAACATTATAAACTGATTTATAAAATAGGAATCATATAAATATTAAAACTGACATACGACATCGCCCTTGTGACCTAAAAATATAATTAATAAACCAATTTATGAAAGCTTAAAAATAACATAAATCACGATTATTTTTTTAATAATTATATCTTAATATAACTAATAATTCACAAATGAATAATATTAGACACCTTATTTTTATTTCCGTTCCCTCTGTTGGAGATACAACCGAGGAGATGAGAGAAGTTTTTCGGCCAGGAGTTATTTTATAAGATCATATTGCATCTATGACCCTCGACTTCCCATAATAATATTATGTGAATTCTTTTTATCCATAAACTATAAAGTATTAGTATTTCTTGAAAATATGGGCTGGCCCAGTCAAGATCAGAAAATATGCAAATTAGACTTTCAAATTAGACTTTCACATAATACTAAGAGAATACTCGCGCTACGTGACGAGAATGTTCATTATATTTCCATTGTAATACAAAGTATATATAAATATGATAATATTGATAATATCGTTTCATAATATTTAATCTAATTTGTCCATGATTATGTATATGTTTTACAATTTATTTTACATCTTGAAGACAAAAAATTTCATTTTCTTAATCATATAATATCACTTGTATTAATGGCACTGTATAATAATAATATATGTGGTATAACATGATTTTACAAAAAAACATAACAACAAATATTATATCATTGTTATTCACATATTTCATACAATATCAAATATGAAAATAATGAATCATACAACATACACAATAACATTTTATTTTAGCGGCGAGATTTAAAAATCCGAAAGGAGTTATTTTTGTAATATTTGCGAAAAGGAGGCTAGTTTTTGAATTTTTATTCTAAAAGGGGCTACATGCATAAATGCTCCTAATTTGTATTTTCGGGTATTTTCAATCTCATTGCAGATGTAACTTCTCAACCCCAAACAAAGACACTCAGTTTTAATTTTAATTTAGTTCTCTCTAATATCTCATGGTACAAATTGTTTCCAATTCATGTTTCTCTAGTTTTTTTTAGTTTAATCACTGATATTTTTTTATAAATAGCAAGAAAACTATGTTGCATATATGATATAAGCTGCGTGATGAACCGGTTCATGTATTTCTCCTCCTCTCTTAAAAGTTAAAATGCTAAATGCATGAATCGACAAAATGTGTGAGTTGTAGTCTCGTAGAATGACTAAAACCCATGATTTGAAATCATGAATTATTATCTCAACTTATATTTGAAATCTAAGATTATACCCTGACTTGACAATTGATTTCTTATAAACCCTAATCCAGTATTTTAACTTCTTAAACACCACACTTAAAATCTTATAACCTGGATTTTAAATCCATGCAACTCGAGATTTGATATCCCGAATTACACTATAATCTGATATTTGAGTACCAGTTAAGTAACTCAGATTTTGTAATCCGGGTATAATGTAACCCCACCAAGATTGCAATCAATCTTTATGAGTGACCCACTAACTAATTTATTTTCTTTCTTCTTGTGAAAGTGAAAAGGGTCCACGAATTTCACCAAGAGAGAATGAGAGATAATGGCATGGGTATCTTTGACTTGACACAACATTTCGAGATTAATTATTTCATTCATTTCATTAATTAATTAGTTTACAAGCACTATGTATTATGTACAGATTCGTTTTCGTTTATACGTTTAATTAGTGTTGACTCATATACCAAATATGAGAAAAAACTAAAACATTACTGGAAAAGTTGCCAATGTGGCCTTGGATCTCGTGAAATTACTTAATTGCATGCTACTTTAATGGTTTATGAAAAGATTCTATGAATTAAAAACTAAAGAATCACATGATTTTAAATCTTCTTTTTATTTAACAAAAAAATGAGCTACCTTTGTTATAATTATGTCTAATTAACTATGTTGCACGGATACGAATACGGATATCGTATCCGATACGATACGAATACGACGATACGACAATTTTCAAAAAATCATGAATACGAATACAACTAAATAATTATTTTAATATATTTATATAATACATAATTAATAAAACAAATAAATAAAAAATAATATTTTTAAATTAAATATCACGACAACAAATAAAATCAACCAAACAATATAAGTATCGCAAAAATATCCTAAAAATAATCTAGAAATATTCTAGAAGTATCTTAAAAGTATTTTATATAAATTATTTAAAAATATTATTAGCCGAAATATATAAATGATCGAAATATCATAAATGAAGTAGCTCAATCGTATTTTAAAAATATCTCAGTTGTATTTTATCGTATCCTGTCATATCTCCGTCGTATTCGAAAAAAATAAATATTAAAATAATTGATTACATCACGTGACGTATTCGATACTTATACGAACCGTATCGCATTCGTATTGTATATCCCGTATTCTCGTAATGTAGCTAATTAATGAAAGAGTTGTAAAATCCAAATAATGTATCCGCATATAAATGGATTTATGCTTAGGGGGAAGAATGGGAATCTGGTTTGTGACTGACATTTGTATTTATTAGACTAGTTAATATCATATTCACCACTATAGGAGTCTGTGCAAATATTATTTTATTAATTAAAGTGGAGTTTGATATTATTTTAAACTATTTTTTAGGGGTTTGTGGTTTTATACTTGATACGCCTCCCAAAATGCTCTATCCTACAAATTGCCCATTTCCATTTTCATCCTCCAAAAATCTAATTTTTGCATTTAATGTTGTTTGTGGAATTAAATGATATTCTTTTTTACATTTTAATCAGAAGCACTAATAATAACTAATAAGTATGTATTTAAAATTTAATCCAAATATTGCAATATTTAAGAAAAATTATATGTGTTGATAACAATATGATTAAATTCACATCTCGTTCTTCATTTAAATGATGGAAACAAAATTTAATACATGCATATACTCAAGAAAAAAAATTAGGAACTTTTTTACTTGTATACAACTTCAAAAATGAAATGATGAAAAAAACATGATTAACATAATAATTAAGAAATATCATTGTGTTTTCGAAGACTGGATAGCTAATAATTTGGTACTTTTCAAAATAATAAGTACATATCGTATTATCCGAATTAATGCGTATCTAATATTTCTCAGATACTATACAAGTAATTATTCAATATTTCCGACTTACGAATAAATATACTTTAAAATAAAAAATCAAACTTCAAACCACTATAATATTTTCATTTCGGTAATAACTTATACACTTAGTTACTTTTAATGAAACTAATATTATATGTTAGATGTAAAAAATATTTAAACTCCGTTATTATTACAAGTCATGTGTTGTAATTTTGCGTTTTTTTTATTTACTTTTGCGGTGTGATTTGCAGATTGCTTAGAAATATGTCTTAAAAAAAATCCAAACTATTAAGCTATTCGTTCTTTGAAAGATCGCGTCCGTGTCTGTTATTTTCATAATTATTATTACTTCGATGGCGTGTATTTTCATCATTTCATGTTTTAAGTTATATTTAAATAAAAGATTGCAAATATAAATGAAAACATATTGTTCAGTATAGATGCAAGATGCAATCTCTGCTTATTTGCATTTTCTTCAATTTTCAGAAATGAAGATCTTTTTGTTAATTATACAAAATTTTAAATACTTATGAATTATGACGGAATATATATAAGATCCGACACATTAAATTAATTAAAATATAAATTATAAATTATAAAATAAAATATTATGCAGTAAATGTATTTTAATTATGAGCCGTGATAGACATACACATCTATCTTCCCCCCAACCTGTTGATGTGCTGTAAAGTAGGGGGTGTTAAACCGTAAATGGTATTTTTTTCCCAATCCTTAAGGGATCGATTTTTTCTATCGTTTAACAGGCCCAACGTTTAACAGGCCATGCTCTATATATATGATTAGAAACCCTATTTTTCTCTCTCCTCTCATTCCCCACAGCTGTCTCCTCTTTCTTTCTCTCTCTCTCTCTCTCTCTCTCTCTCTCTCTCTCCACAGATCCCGTCGCCGTCTCCTTCATCAGACGTCGCCGCCGTCTCCTTCATCAGACGTCGCCTCATCCGTCGCCGCCGTCTCCTTCGTCAGATTCAGCCACGGCGTCAATGGAAAACAACGCCAACACCAACGACCAGATTCAGCCACGACGATTTCATCACAGATTTGAGTTATTTTGATATTTCAACGAATTTTCAGCCATGGTGAGTCGAAACCCAGATCTTGCTTAGATTCGAGTTTTTTAGTTGTTTTCTTGTTTAGATTCGAGTTTTTTTGTTAATTCTTGCTTAGATTCGGGTTAATTTCTGTTAATTCCTGTTTTTCCCTGTTAAATCTTGCTTAGATTCGGACATAGAGCAAGGAGCCGTCGAAACCCAGCTCATTGCCGGTCGAAACCCAGCTCTGACCTAATTTTTCAGGGGCAGTTTTGTAATTTTTCAGGGACTGTTTTGTAATTTTTCAGGGACTGTTTTGTAATTTTTTATTTTCTGTAAATGTCAGGGACGGTTTTGTAAGATTTAATTAAGGAAATTTTTTGTATTATATTAAGGAAATAATTTGTATTATTAAGGAAAATATTTGTATTATTTGAAAGATTTGATAATTAAGCATGAATATTTGTATTATTTCCAACTATGGTATGTGATATTTTAGATTGTTAAGCGATATCAAATGTTAAATGTTACGCTTAACATAGTTAATTATCCGTTTAACAGTTTAACAAGATCCAAAAAAATTATTTATGGTTAAAATTAGTAATTAACGAACATTAAAATTAGCAATTAACGAACATTAAATGTTACGCTTAACACAGTTAATTCATGTTAAATATTATTCCAATGTAAAATAAGAGATTAAACCAAACAAATATTATTTAACAGACCAGCCGAGAATGAAATCCGTTTAACAGACCCAAACAAATTGTTTATGGTTAAACACCAAAAGATTATCAAAATTAGCAATTAACGGACAATGAAATCATCAAAATACAATAACATTGGAATTAGCAATTAACGTTTAACAACATAATTTACTAATTAACGAGAACTCAACATTTGAACTCACAATTCAAAATTCAAACTCAAAATTATTTTCCCTCCAAATGGGTGTTAAACGATAATTCATCTGACAGCGGAAGGTTGAACAGTGACAACACATCTGACGCGGAAGGTTTAACAGTGACAACATCTCTGACGCGGAAGATTTAACAGTGTGTTATGGTTGAACATGTAGGCCAACACATCAAGAGAGTGAGGGGAAAGTTGGGGTCATACAACATTTTCCTTTAATTATTTTGAAAATTATCGTAGTAATCATAAGCCCCACCTTCATTAATTTCAGTCAAGATCCAATGTAGTATGTGATTTTAAGAAATCATAATGGTCATTTTGCAAAATAGCTTTGTCCTTAAGCGGGAAAGGTCGAGTCCATACAGAAACAGAAGTATAGTCAAGGTCATCATGGTCATGACTCCATTTATTCGTTCCTTCATTCACTTTTATGAGATTTCATTTCTTTTGAGGGTGAAAAGTGAAAAAATAGACCAGTCTTGTCTACTCTCCTTTCTTTCTCTTCTTCCTGTTCTGAGTGGAAACAACATATGCATTGTTAGAGGGAAAAAAAGTCTTTCGATCTCCGCGTTTTTACTGTGCCATTTTTTTTTTTACCACTAGAGTCTGGAGATGGAGAATCTTCTCATTTCCCACTTGGGTTTTCTTCTTGTTGGGTGAGTTTTGTAGAAAAAAGGTTCATTTCTTTTGAGATTTTCTTTGGGGCTTTTTGTTTGCTAGATCTTCCTTTTTTGTGTTCATAGATTAAGTGGGTTTTGCGAGTTGGCTTCTTCTCAATATATCCATGGTTAGTTTTGCGAAGAGGGTACTTTGTTTCTTCTTCCTTACTGTCTTACCGAGCTCTGTGTGTAGTAAAGATAGTTTTTGAAAAAAAATGTTTCGTTCTGGTTCCAATTAAACTATTTTTCGTCATGAATAGGAAAAGTATGCTGATTTTTTCGTACTTCGAAATTGGTTTCTCCTTTAGATCTTGATTTGTTTGTGTGGATTAATGGCAACTGGTAAGGTGGGTTTTAGATATCGCTTAATTTTTACACAAAAAATATGAAAGCTTATAAATTGTGAAAAGTTAGTCACTTTATTGGTTCGGTTTAGATTTTGTTTGATATATTAAACCTTAGTCTTTGTTTTTCTTAGTATATTTCAAGTTGGATTCTTTTTGGTGTTATTGTGTTGTGGAGTTGATCCAACTATCTGAAGATTTATTGGGTATTTTTGTCACATTTTATTTGTTTATCTTTTCTTCTCTAGATTGCTTGCTCTTGCTATCGCTTTCCATGATTTTCTTGTCATATTTTGTAACTTTATTTCAGATTAAGATACATGTTTGTTTCAAAGTTTTCATTAATTAAATGCATTTTATTATCTCATCCTTAAAACTAAATCACAAATTTCCTTGCAGGTCCTTCTAAGCCTACCAAATCCCATTTCCCTCACATAATTCCTCAAAAAACTCATTTATGGCCAAAATCAAAACCTTTCCTCTCTTTTATCTCCAATTTCTCTTAATATTCTTCCCAATTAACCTATCTCATGCAACACTCACTGATATTTTTTGCTTACAAACCCTAAAATCCTCCATAAACGACCCAAATAATATTCTGAACTGGAAATTCAACAACAAAACCGAAGGGTCTATTTGCAAATTCACCGGAGTAGAATGCTGGCACCAAAACGAAAATCGAGTCCTAAACCTCCGCCTCTCCAACATGGGCTTAACCGGGCAGTTCCCGAAAGGACTCGAGAACTGCTCCAGTATGACCGGACTGGACCTCTCCAGTAACAACTTCACTGGAGACATCCCTGCCAACATCTCCAAGCTTGTCCCTTTCGTCACTTCCCTCGATTTATCCTACAACAATTTCTCAGGCGAAATTCCCATCAATTTATCCCTATGCAGTTATCTCAACGTGCTCAATTTAGAACACAACAAGTTAACTGGTCAAATCCCTTACCAGTTGACCCGCTTGACCCGTTTGAACCAAATAAATTTTGCAGACAATTTATTAATCGGTTCGATTCCGTCCTTTCCCGAGTCCGTTCAAGCGAATTATGAAAATAATTTGGGCTTATGTGGAAAATCGTTAGGAGAATGTAAAGGAGGGGCGAATAAAGCTCGAATGAGCGTAATAATTGGATCTGCAATTGCAGGGGTTGTAATTGTAGGGTTGATTGTAGGGATCGTGCTCTTCTTCTTCTTGAGAAGAGGACCCGTTAAGAAATTAAAAGATTTGGAAGAAAATAAATGGGCTAAAAATATCAGGGGTGCCAAAGGTGTCAAGGTATGTTAGTTGTTTTTAATTCAATATTTTCAATTTTCATATATTTAATTGGTAATCAACAAAAAATGGTTTTGAATGTGTAGATATCCATGTTCGAGAAATCGGTGACGAAAATGAAATTAACCGATTTATTAAAATCCACGAATGATTTTAACAAGGAGAATATAATCGCCACGGGCCGTACCGGCACGATGTACCGCGCGACTCTTTCGAACGGGTCGTTTCTTGCAATTAAACGTCTTCAAGATTCGCACCATTCCGAGTCCCAATTCTCGTCCGAAATGTCCATTTTAGGCGGTATCAAACATAGAAATTTGGTACCGCTTTTAGGCTATTGCGTTGCGAAAAAAGAACGGCTTCTAGTGTACAAATTCATGCCTAAAGGAAACCTTTTCGATTTATTGCATGGAAAAAACGAGATTGAGAAGAAAAGAAATGTTTTGGATTGGCCTTTGCGATTGAAGATTGGTATTGGGGCCGCGCGGGGTTTTGCTTGGCTTCACCACAATTGCAACCCTAGAATTCTCCATAGAAATATTAGTTCCAAATGTATTTTATTAGACGAGGATTTCGAGCCCAAAATTTCGGAATTTGGACTTGCGCGATTAATGAACCCAATCGATACTCATTTGAGTACTTTTGTTAATGGTGAATTCGGGGATTTAGGATATGTAGCTCCTGAATATACGCGAACTCTTGTAGCTACGCCAAAAGGAGACGTGTATAGTTTCGGAGTTGTTTTATTGGAGTTGGTTACGGGCGGAAAGCCAACTCATGTGAAAAATGCGCCGGAACACTTTAAGGGGAGTTTGGTCGAGTGGATAACTTATCTTTCGAACAATAACCTCTTGCAAGATGCGGTGGATAAGGGGTTGATTGGAAAGGACTATGATAAAGAGTTGTTGCAATTTATAAAAATTGCGTGTAATTGTGTGCTTTTGCCTCCGAAAGAGAGGCCTACTATGTTTGAGGTGTACCAATTTTTGAGGGCGATTGGAGAACGGTACAATTTCACGAATGACGAGGAAATAATGGTACCGATTGACGGTACGGAGGGTAATGAGAGTAATATTGATGAACTTATCGTTGCTAAGTAGTTTTGTTGTGAATAAATAAATTAGGGGTATGATTATGAAGTTTTGTTAGTTGTGAAGCATGATTTACGTATGCCCTAGATTGGATGGATGTTTGTGTATAAATTTTTATTTTTATTTGTATGGTACTTTGGTAGAATATTTGCCTTGAGATTTTTAAAATAATAGTATGCTTTCTTTCAATTCCAAGGCACTTTCGTAAACTTGAGTTGTGGAGAAGAAATAATGGTATTATTTAGTAGTTGGACTTGTTTGTTGTTTAGCACATTAAGGTTTTATAAACTGGTAAATTATTTATTGGTGTCAAGTGTCGTATTATTTTGTACCCACAGATTAGTAAATTACAATTTTTTTTTTAGAAAAAAATGAACTTATTAATAGTTTTGTTTTTTCTTTTTTCAGAAAATTTAAAATTGATTTCTTCAAACAAGAGATTCTGGGCAGTGACATTATTTAGGAATGATTCCATTCATAACCTTTTGTCATTTGCTTAGAAAATTAATCAAAATTGAGTATTTAACACGTGTTGGACTCCAATTTCGACATTTCTTCAATTTCGGCACTTTTAAGAAAAACTTGAAAATGTTATATTTTGACTACTTTGCATGTGTCGCAAAAAAGTTTTAGCAATTTTGCGAAAAATTTGAAAATTCTCTATTATGAATTTTATTTAGGAAAAAGTAATAAATTGTTTTTATGTGTGGTCCTAATTTGTGTCATTTTGGAAAAAACCTAGAAAGTTGATTATTTTGTATGTCAGTATGTGCATGTCTTCGGTTTCCAGCATTTTTTAGAGAAACTCGAAGATGCAATGTTGTTAATGTTTTGGCCTTCAAAACTTACAAAGAAAATATTTTTGTGTGTGTTTGCGTTCTTTGATGGCATTTTGAGAAGAAGACGAAATTTGAATATTTTTTGCACATGTTCAACTTTTTAATTTCGATGTTTACGAAAAAACATAAAAATTAAATATTTTGCATTCGTTACTTTTTAAAAATCGAGTATTATGAAACTTTTGGCAAAAAACTTGAAATTTCGTGTTTTGCGTTATTTAGCCTTCAAGTTAAAAATTTGATTATTTTGTATTATTTAGTTTTCAGTTTTTATTGCAAAAAATATGAAATTTGTGTATTTTGCATGCGTTAGATTTTTCAATTTTTTCGATTTGAGAAAACAAAATGCAAATCACGAGTATTTTGCATATGTTAGTGTCTAATTAATGATGTTTTTGGGGAAAAAATTTAAAAATGTGCATTTTGCGTGTATTATCATTGGAAATATGGATGATAAGTTTATTTGTTGGGACATTAACTGCTGATATTTTGTAGATTAGTGTGTGATAAAATTAGATTAGATTTAAGGTTATGTTTGTTTTCATTTGTTCAGTACGAGTAAAACTAGGTATAAGAACAATTAGTTTCATTTCACTAAGTATGACATGAAAATTGTATATCCAAAATATTTTCGTGATTAAAATACACATAATATATCATATATTGCAAGTATTTTTTTTGTAGGGGAGTTATAAGTTAACCCTATATATAGTTAGGCAAATCTTTTTTTTATCAAAAAGTGATTAATATTTTCAGGGAAGTAGGACCGGCCCTGGCCCAAAACAAAACAGAGTAAACAATGGCTTTGGGCCGCAAATAACGAAAGACCCTATATATAATAATATAACACATCAATAATTTTCATCAAACTAGAATGAACCTCGCTTCGCAAAAATTATATGTTATACCAAAACAAAAATAAATTATTAAGTAAAATATTTATCTTTTTATCAATTTCAGTAGAGTGTGAGCAATAGCATGTCTTCTAATTTGACGATCACAAAGATTATTCTTGACTTTTAATATTAGAAGTGAAATTATGTCAGTAATTGTTTTCGACACATGAAATATATGGACATTTCATTCAAATTTTATTCCGAAGATCATACATAAATACTCAGTTGTAATTTTAAATATATCACCACAACCTTCCACGTGTCTTTTTTTTTTTTTAGTTTTTAGTTTTTTTTTTTTTTTATTTCAACCCAAATTATACTCATATATAGGAAGAAAATATACTTAGCCCCCAAACTCATCAAAATATTTTCGATGATGTGACAAAATAAATTAATTAGCATTTCTAATTGACTTAACTAAGTGTTAATTGATACATTCAATTAACACATCAATAATTCATAATAAGTTAATATTAGTAAATGCTAATTGACGTGTCAATTCAAATAATCAGTCAATTAAATCGTTAATCGAGTCAGTTGATAATACTAATCAACCTTATTTAATTCTCTTTTGCCGCCTCTTCAAATATGTTATTTTTGTGTTATTGGAGCTCCATATATAATTCATGTATGAAACTATTGCTCAATTGTTAATTTTTTATGGTATGATTTACAATTTTTTTATTTTTTAAAAAAAATTGATATTTTGTATGTTAATGGATGACATTTCAAATGTATATTTCGGTTTTATGTGTATTATTCACGGTTTTTCTTTTATTGTTTTGAATATATATATTTTTTAATATAACATGTTATATTTTATTTATTTGGTAAGGATTTATAATTATGAACCAATTTCATGGATCCTTATTAATGATAATACATATATTCATGATTTGCAAACATATCATGATTATATTAATTGAGTTTAAACGCACCCGCACAAATGCTATTTAAACAAATTAAACAAAAAACATGTAAAAAAAGAGATATAAAGTCTCGCGCAATTGCGCGAATTATTGCTAGTTTATAATGATTTTGAAGAACATACGTATCTAACATAATTTTAAAACAACACATAATATTCTTTTAAACTTGAATTTGAATTTTTGAAACAATTTATCATGTTCCGGATGAAGTTCACCACGACCCCCCATATATTTATTTAACATCGTCAATTAATATGTTAATTAACAAAATTGACATAATTAATTAACATTTGATGTATAATAAACATTTATCTTTTTTTAAAATTATACATAATATTGTTATGATTTTGCAGGACATGCATATCTCGCAGAATTTAATAATACATGTGAAACATTTTTTATAAACTTGAATTATTGAGGCTGTTTATCATGCCCTCATATTTTACCACGACGCCCTTTATATATTAATTATCAATTTAATTAACATGATAATAAATAACATATAATTAATTAACATGTAATTATACTAATTAACATTATACTGATAACTTGTTAATTACTATGTTTTTTTGAAAGTACTAATTATGATATAGAAAGTATGGTGAGAAAATATGAAAAAACACGGGGCATATCAAAATTTCCCTAAATACTGGGTTTGGACTTCGAAATTTTGCAAGTTCAGCTTGATTTCTTTGTTCGTTTTTTTTATGTTGGGATTTTTGTAGGCCCACCAGAAAATCTAGTCTATACCTTGGGCCTGTTTGGCGAGTGGAATTAGAAGAATGGAATTGGGTTACCAAATGCAGAAAAAAATAATTCCGGAATTAGCTAATTTGAAGTTTGTTTGGATGTAGGAAAAACAAAATGCTGCAAAACATTTTTCTTTGTTTGGTTGTCACAAGTTTCTGGAATTTGATTGTTTGTAAAATGGAACTTAATTATATGAACAAATATTTGTCTGATTGATTAGAGTTGAATCAAAATTAGTTTTCAATTTATATTTTGTATTCAACTAAAACACTTAAATTAATGAATAACACAATTTGAACATAATTTTGCCAACATCAAATTTAATCTAATACATACTCTCAAAATAACAATGTTTGCATAATTAAAATACAACATTAAAAGCAAAACTAAACTTCCAATTTACACCTGCAAAATCATTACTAGCTACTATCACCAAAATATATATCAAACAAAAATATATAACCACAAAATATTTTTCATCATAAACTCATTAACCCCATGGAAAATTGCCATCTCCTCCCGCTCCATCGTGAAGTAAGAATTGGTCAATCATTTGCATCCTTTCGTCTCTATCGAAAGCAATGAAACATGCTCCGAGACTCTCATTGACCAAAAAATTAACACTCCTCATTATTGCATCAATCATAGTGAGAAACATAATTAATTTAGTCAGAGGAGTTTCTCACGGCAACAACATTATTGCAATATATCCATTACTAATCAATGTGCGTAATAACAGAATTGTGTAATAGTAAAACTATAATTGTAATTTTCTTAACATAATATGTCATTTCCTTAATTTACTTAACATTATTTTGCTTAATTTGGGCATTTGTCATTTCCGCAAACACCTTGTGTGCATGAAAAAAAAAACTACAGCAAGGTATCATCTTGTTATGACTTCGACTCAAACAAGAGAAAAGGAAGAAAAGAAGTCATTAATTTCTTGAAAGAAGGATGTTGCATAAAACAAATAATTGAAAAAAAAAAAAAACTTTACAGTAAAGATTCACAATGGAAAAAGCTTCACATTAAAGAATTGAAAAAGTTTCCACAAAATTAGTACCAAGTCCTTCCAAAACACACAAACACATATAGAAAGGGAGGATAGAAGAGGGATTTACCTTGAGATGAGAATCGTTTTCAGTCCAATGAGTAGGAAAGAAAAAAGGAAAATGAGACCTTTTGAGGTTCTCAATAGCAGAGAAAGGATCGCCACTTTGGGTCTCCACCAGATACGAGAGAGAGATGAAGACAATCTTGAAAACCACCAGATACGAGAGAGAGATGAAGACAATCTTGAAAAGAGTGAAAAGAGAGGGAGATTTGGCGCCACAAACTTTTGCCGTAATTTGGCGCTCCAGATATTTGAGGAGCCAAATTTTGTAGGTAAAGAGGGGAGTGAGAGATATCCGCATTTCTAAATTCCAGTTTTTATTGTCAACCAAACACGTATTTTTGTTTTGATGAAAAATATTATCCTAATTCCACTTCTAATTCCACTTGCCAAACAGTAATATAAAGAGGGAACGTTGAACGAGGACAATTTTTTTTTAGCACCTAGCCAATGAATGTTTGACACGCAGGAATAGGATGATCCATGAGAACCCCTTTATAGGGTGCACGGTGCATACTTAATTAAAATTTTAATCAAAATGCACAACTAAATATCGAATAAATAATATTTTATATTTAGATAATTAATTTGAATAAATTAAATTTTTATTGACAATAGATGAATACTTAATTAACACAATTATATTATAATTCGTGTGAATGTAATTTGACACAACCATATCATTTTAGAACAACAAATTTAATGATTAATTCGAACAATTAAATACATCATAAAAATTTAAGAAAAAAAAATGTGCATTTCATGAGCGTGTATATGAAGTACATATGGAGTGTATATTCATGAATTGTATATGAAAATGTACATAAAATGTCCGATATTGTGTTTTTATTGATGATTCACATCATTAAAATGCATTAGTCGATTCCAAAATTTAATAGTATTTTAGTTTGCATAAATAAAATAATTATTTGTTAAATGACTTAAAAACATTTATAACGAAATACAAAAATATATGTTTATTAGGTAATTAGGTTAGTCACGTGCGTAGCACGTACGGAAGACTAGTTACATTACATATAATGTTCTTGATAATATTTTACATGACTTAGCAAGTACATTATGGGGCTGTTTGGATGGCTAAGTTAGGGACTACACAAGAAGTTGACACTTCAGCGATTGACAATTCTGCATTTGCATTTCAATTCTCATGTTTGGATGTAAGAATCTAAAACAACTGTTTTTGTTATTTCTATTGTTTGGATGATAAATGTTGACACTACTGTAATTATATTTTACATGTTTGAATTGATGCCAGCATAACTGCATATAATAAGAACATTAAAATAAAATAGTATGTGTATTTAATTCATGATCTTTCATGACAACTAATTAGAGTGCATAACCAAATATAAATTTAACAAATATTATACAGAATAGAACAAACTAACATAGATTATTATTAGATATCTTGCTTAAGAGTTTCTCATTCTAACAATATAAATACAACAAAAAAATTTCAATAATTGAAAATAACAATTAATATTCCTTAAACCCAATTGCGGCCACATTTTTCTTTTGCAAAGATCTATTACAATTACTTCCATTTTTCAAGTCCTCCGTGAGACGACGAGAAAATTATGGGGATACAAAATTTCCGTACTCTAAATAAATGTTTGTGGTTTTTCAATATTACATCAGATGAAGGCTTTGCCACCTCCTTCAAAATTTTTTTTCATTTTCCCTCATATTTAATGAATTATATGATTTTTAAGCACAACATTGTCTTCTCATTTCATATCTTGACCTGATTATACATTTTTTTTGTTTGATAATACTCAAGTATTAGCAAAAACGAATTGATCGAAATTTCAGGACCCCCCGGTCCCCCGTACCAGCAATAAAGAAAATGTCTTCGATTTTGCCGGTACCGGTACTTCTTTACCAGAACCAAGCTGGAATCATGCACAATTGCATTAAATCACCTGAAATTTACCGAATAATCAATCAATATCATCAACAAATTTCAGTAAATTTTGCACATGAGGGACATACACATAACAAGATTAAGCTAACTTAAGCAACAAGATATGTATATAAAATATTAAACAAATTTAACCAACAAAAAATTTAAATAAAAAATTATGTCATTCCGTTTATACTTTGTGCAATTAATAACTAACATTTAGGGTTTTTTTTATTGGGGCTCTTACTAAATACTACTAATTACTAATTAGGGCTCACTGTATGATGGTCATTCCGGACAGTTTAGATCCAATTTTGCTAATTGAAATTGTTTAAAGTGTAATTTACGAATTGACTAGGAGCTAAATTGATTAGGGCAAGGGATGTGGGTGCTTGTCAGAGATGTAGATCTCCCTTCCCTCTCGCTCAGCTCTCTCACTCAAGAGTCAAGACCATAAAAACCATCAGAAGAGGCGGCGATGTGCGGATAGAGAAACAATATTGGTGGGGGTGAAAGGTGGTCATTGGAGAACTCCCGCCAATTTTCTGTTATGCTGTAGTAGCATCCTTTGTAATTTTGACGGGGTGTATAGATGCAGCAGATGAGTGTCTTGGGAATATATAACTGCAGTAGGTACTACCAATACCATGATCCAAACAAAACGTTTAAACTAATTGCAGTAATTGGCATTGCTAACTGACTTTAGGGCATGTTTGGCTGAGTGTAGTAAGGGTAGTTAGTAATATTAATTACTGTAATTAGTCTAATACTTATGTTTGGATCGAAGTATTTGTTATATTACTGTAATTGTATCTTCTTTAGATCATCTTATTACAGTAATCATAACTTTCATGGGAACTCCCAGAGTCACAAAAGCAGCAATAAAAAAATTTGGCGATAGGAATTAACTGCGCCTCTTCTCTCTTTCATCTTCACCGCCAAGCTATTCCTTCTCTTCGTTTTTGCTCATTTCTCATTTTTTTGCAAAACTATGTTTGTTTTTTTTACTCTCGCTCCCACAGTTTTGTTGTCTTCTTTCTCTTAATTATGTTGCCTTCTTATTGTTTCATGCCAAGACCACTATCACCTACCCCACTAGAAAGAGAAAAGAAAAAACATCGATCCAAAGTTCACATAACAATCTCTATCTAGATTTGTATTTTAATTGGAACAATCGAATTGTGCAACGGTTTACTTAATACACCCAAGACAATTTGGTAATGGTTTATATCTTGCATTGAAGACAATTTAGTTTGTCATTGACTTGTTCGATGAAATGCCAATTATAAAATTTCTTTGTAACAAGTTGATTATATCCAAGAAAATCGTAGTATATTTTTGCGCAAAGGTTTACTCAATACACCCAGGACAATTTAGTAATGGTTTATATCTTGCATCGAAGACAATTTAGTGTGCCCATGACTTGTTTGATGAAATGTCAATTATAAAACTTCTTTGTAACAATGCAAGAAAATTGTATGTTCTTGAGTATTAGTTTGTTGTTTTTGGTAATTCGAAATTGAAATTTCTGTTGTCAATTTTTACAATTTATGTTGGTTAAATTCGTTATTTTTTTATATGCATATCTTGTTGGTTAAGTTAGCTTAATCTTGTTATGTGTATGTCCCTCATGTGCAAATTTTACTGAAATTTGTTGATGATGTTGATTATTCGGTAACTTTCAGGTGATGTAATGCAATTGTGCATGATTCCGGCTTGGTTCCGGTGAAGAAGTATTGGTACCAGAAAATTTTGGAAATAAAAGGCATGGTACCAAGTACCAACAATATCGAAGAAATTTTCCTCTGTGATGTAACACTGAAAAACCTAAAACATTCATTTAGAGTACCAAATTTTTGTATCTGGAAATTTCCGTGTCTCACAGAGGACTTGAAAAATGGAAGTAATCGTAATAGATCTTAACAGAAAGAATGAGGTCCTAATTGGGTTATGGAATACTAACTGATTTTTTCAATTATTGATTTTTTGTTGTTGTAATATGTTGGAATGAGAAACACAAAGCAAGAAATCCTAATAATGTTTTTATTTTTTCAATTATTGAATTATTGAATTTGTTTGTTGTATTTATATATTAGCTTTTTCAATTATTGAATTTAATACACATACTAATTTAATGTTCTTATTATATGCATTCATATTTGTATTTGCATCAATTTAAGCATGTAAATTATAACAACAGTAGCGTCAACATCTATCATCCAAACGATAGAATAGCAAAGGCAGTTGTTTTAGATTCTTACATCCAAACATGAGAATTGAAATGGAAATTCAGCATATTCAATTGCAGAAGTGTCAACTTCACTTCTTAGGTAGTCTCTAAGGTAGCCATCGAAACAGCCCCTTAATACACTAGTCCAACACATGCCCTATGTTGTTCATAATCCAAGACTTCAAATTTTGCCCCAGATGTTGTCCTTTCTGAAACGATTAATCCAAGACTTCAAATTTTGCAGCATACTCAATTTAGTAGTCAAAATTGATATATGTTAATTAATTGACATCAATATACTATTATCATTTTTAAAAAAAAATCGATGATAAAATTAATTAATTGCAATTGTTATTCGTCATTTAGTGGACTAGCTATGCTACCTAGTAAAAAAGATTTTGCAAACAAAAATTAGGGAATTTCAATTTAATTAATTTGTTTAGTTCTAAGAATGCAAAAAGATCTGTCGTTAAATAATTAGGGAAATTTTACTGTAGTAACCGTGTTTGGAAAAAATATTCCCGAAATAACCAAATTTTTAACATATTTCTCAAAATGTCTTTTGCGGGATACCATAGTTCGCCAGGCGGAGAACCATTCATCGCCTTCTCATTAAATAGAGTTAAATTGGTAATTGGGCTGTTAATCTGGGGTTTAAAAAAGGCGGAGAATGGTTAAGCGCTAGGCGAGGTTTGGTTCACCGCCTTCTTTTCCTGCGAAGCCACGTGTCCAAAGGCGAGGTATGGTTCATCGCCAGGCGCTGTTTGGTTCTCCGCCTTTCATATAAATCCAAAACCGCACCGTCCTTTCTTTCTTTTTCTTTCTCTTCCTCTTTTCTTTTTCTTTCTCTTCCTCTTTTCTTCTTCTTTCTTCTTCATTTTCATCTGCCTTCTTCAAACTTCGTTTTGGTGAAGATTGTGGAATTTTAACAAGTATTTATTGTATTTTTTTAGATCTGTGTGTATACTTGATGTTATATGTGTTTTTTGTTTGAAATGGCAGATTTTTGAGGAAGTTTTTTTGGCGATTTCAAAGAGAATTCTTGAAGCTTGTTCGTTTTCGATTCCAAGGTAAATCTGTTGTTTTGTATTTAATTGTTGATATGTGAATATAGTTTGTGTTATGATTTTTGCTATAGATTTGTTTTAGGATTTAGCTATATTATTTTAGAAATTAGGGTTTAAATTCATTTAAATTAGGGTTTAAATTGCAAAAAATCCATTTAAAGTTGGATATGATTTACAAATAATTTAGGGTTTAAATTGCAAAGTTAGGGTTTAAAATGTTAGGGTTGAAATTTGTGAATTAATTTCGGATTTGTTGAAATATTTAATTAGGGTTTAAATATTTAATTAGGGTTGAAATTTGTTAAAATGTTAGGGTTTAAATTGCAAAGCTATATTAATTTCGGATTTGTTGAATTGATGATTTAATTAGGGTTTGATTTGAAATTTATTTAGATTAATTTTGTATTTAATTTAGGATAAAAAAAAAATTTTAAGTTCGGGTTTGTATTTAATTATGGTTTGAATAGATAATTAAAATTTATAATTAAAAATAAATTTGATACAAGAACAACATGTAGTGCAAGCATGGAAGGGACGTCATTTTGCATATTTTGGGACGGGAATATTGTTAGGGAGGGAAATATACCCCGTTATGAAGGAGGTAGAAGTACGTTAGTAATTTTACCAAATAGAAGTAACTTTACAGATTTGATAAATTTGGTTCGTAATTGCATCGGAATAAATACAGAAATGTATGATATAATATTGAAAACGAATTGGCCATTTCAATCAGGGATTTGGGATATTGTTGAAATTAATGATGATTCAAGTTTAAGCATGATGATGACAACTATTACCGGAGGTTATAACCAATTGTTTGTTGAACAAAGACCGAAATATAATCCCTATCATAATAATGCTGTTTTTGGTTATAATTATCCCGGTCATTCTTCCGATTCTGGATACGATTCCGCATATTATTCGGGTCGTCCCGGATCGTCCGAACAATTTGCTGGGCCCTCGGAACCCGTTGCAAATGAGAGTCACATAGAATTTGAGGAAGATATGGAGGAAGAAGAAGAAGAAGAAGAAGAAGAAGAAGAAGAAGAGGAAGAAGAAGAAGAAAGTAGTGTTCCAGAAATTGATATCGATTACGTGGTTCATGTCGTACCGACTGATCCCTCGGAACCCATGGTTGTTTAGAACGTTCCATGTCGTACCGACTGATCCCACTGAGGAGAGGTGGGATCAAATTACGAGGGCTTACATATTGTACTTCTTGGGCTCCATGGCTTTGGCCAATCCCACGAAAGGGAGATTGAGTGTTAACTACATTTATTTCTTGGAGGATTTCGACATATGTGGGAGTTATGCCTGGGGTGCTGCTGTCCTCGCCCATTTGTACAAGTCTTTAGGAAATGCATGCCAGATTGGGCAAAATACGGCATCGGGATGGTTCTCGCTTGTTCAGGTAATTTATCATTTATTTGAATTATTACGATTTTTTTTAATTTTGTTACTAACATATAAACAAATTTATTATGTTTCAAATTTTGGTAGATTTGGTCGTGGTTTCATTTAGCCGTTGGACGCCCCATCATGACCCCGCCAGGATCTATAGTTCAGTTGCCACTCATGAATTATTATGTTGGTGGCCACGCGTACACATAAAATAATAGGGGAAGCACGATCATCTATTATTCTGATCAGTTCGACAAACTACATTCCGAACAAGTAATAATTTTTTTTTGGTTTTAAAACACTACTTATAAATTTATTAATTACAATTTTAATTTTCAGATTTCTTGGAGTCCTTATACTGAAGAGCTTACGGCGAATCTTCCGCCACAATGCTTTGCTGGTTCTCAGATTTGGATGGCAAAAGTGCCGTTGATATGCTCTGGTATCGTAGAGATGCACCTACCAGACAGGGTTATGATCCAGTTTGGTTATCGCCAACACATCCCTACAAACCCGATTATGGCGCCTCGTGGGAAATTAAGGAGCGCACAAATCCATCGGTACTTGATTATTTGGGAGCACCGGACCGCGTATGTTATGGTGGAGGACGATACTGTATTGAACGGCGGGTTCACACGAACGGTACCAAACTTAATTATTTGGATGATATTTTTTTTTATTAAGCATTAGTTCACTGATCACATGTATGTTTTCAGGACTATATGAGGTGGTTTTGGCAAATAACAAGGCGGTGGATGATCAACAAAATTAGTCGTCCTGATGTGAGCTTCCGACCTAGTGGTCCACTGATGCGATCCATGGTATGTCATAATTTATTAATTTTATTGTAATGAAATCAAATTAAAGTATTTTTATTATATAATATTTAAATTCACGTCAATAGGTTCACGAGATACAACTTGATATTCGCCGTTCGAGACAAGGCGGGTGTTGTTCCCCGACTTGTCCATCTCGCATGATCTTGGACCAGATGGGCGGTAGAATGACGGTTTTGCTGGATGAGTTGTCGCTAGACTGTTCACACACTCATGACATACCGACTGCACCCACGACGGAACCACCTATCGTCCAACCACCATTCACAGACCATGTTACCACTTCGCGACCGAATTATGGCATGGGTGGCGGTACAGGTTTCGTGGACTTCATGAACTTCACTTCGTATGGTGGCGGCAGTACTTCGTATGGCGGCGGTCCCGACTATTTCGATCCCACACAAAATGCACCGAGAGAGGACAATTAGATGTTGTGAGGGTTTTGATATATTTGTTTTCATGTTGTCATATACTTGTTTTCATGTTATGATGGTTGTGATATACCTAGTGTTCATTTTGTGATGTTGTGATGATTGTTCATGTTGTGATGTTTGTTCATGTTGTGATGTTGTCATTTACCTTGTGCTACCAACCATGCCAATTTTATAATTTTAGTTGTAGTTTCATAAAAAATCAAATTATAATATTCAATTATTTATTTTTGCAACTATACTTAGTGTGTTGCCACGGGTGCGGGTCGGGTCCCGAGCCCAAACGGGTGTGGCGGGTGCGGGTCTAGACGGGTGCGGGTCGGCGGGTTTGGCGGGTGTGACGGGTGCGGGTTTGGGCGGATGGGTTTGGAGGGATGGGGAAAACCCGCCCTTAGACCCGGCGGGCGAGACGGGTCCCGGGCGGGTCGACGGGCGGGCGGGTCCCGGCGTGAATAGTGATTTTAAAAAAAAAAAAAAAAAATTGAAAAAAATTGAAAAAAAATTAAAAAAAAATTGAAAAAATTGAAAAAAAATTGAAAAAAATAAGAAAACAAATTTCAATATGAAAAAAAGTTACTCTCCTCCTTTATTAAATTATATTATATATTAAATCTTAATATGTGATAAATCATCTTAATTAAATGATAAATTATGGGAATAAAATTTTAAAATCTAATTTATCATAATTTTTATATTTTTTGCATTATTTAATTGTTCATCATTTTTATATTTTTATATTTTTTAATTGTTCATCATTTTTAAATTGTTCATCATATTTATCGTAATTAAATGATAAAGTTACTCTCCTCGTATATTTGCATTATTTAATTGTTCATCATTTTTATATTTTTATATTTTTTAGAATAAAAAAATAGATTGGTAAATAAATTTAAAATCTAATTTATCATAATTTTATTGAGACAGTTTAAATTATTTTTACCGACGGGCCGTCGGTAAAATCTGGTAAAAAAAATTGAAAAAATTGAAAAAAATAAGAAAACAAATTTCAATATGAAAAAAAGTTGAAAAAAAGTTACTCTCCTCCTTTATTCCGGGCACACTCAACTTACTCAAATTCATCCTTTGACATAAGTTGAATTCCGGGTGTTTTAAGACATCGAGCTAACATTCTATAAGTTGAATTCCAACGGGTATCAACATCCCATGGCACACTCAACTTACTCAAATTCATCCTTTGACATAAAGCATGAAATTGTTGTTTTCTTACATTATTAGAATAAATAAAAGTAAGACTCTCTTTAAATTTTTTTATCAAACCATCAACCCCGGGTTTTAAGTCCCGACTTTACCGTGAGGTTAAGGATATGACAAGCACATTTTTGGTGAAACATTACTCCGCTCATAATTGGGTTTAGGGCACGGATCAAATATTCTACCGCTTTAATATTATTGCTAGCATTATCAAAAGAAATGGAAGAAATTTTAGTTTCTAAATCGGTTTTCAAATTATATTCTCTTAAAACACTCATAATTGCTTGAAAAATTACTTCCGCGGTGTGCGGAAAATCAACTACACGAAAACTAATAACTCTTTTTTGTAAAACCCAAGCGGCATCGATATAATGTGCGGTAATACAAGAATAAGAAAGACCATGCTTATCGGCGGTCCAAATATCGGACGTGATTGCAACCTTGAATGGTGCGGTTGCTAATATGGCTTGCAATTCATTTTTACCCTCAACAAATTGCCTTTTAAGTTCTTTGGTCATTTTTCTATAGTGGATCCTTTTGTACAATGGTTGACCAATACCCCTAATCACTAAACGGGCAAAACTCGTACAACCGGCCATTCTAATTGGTTGTTCTTTTTTGGTAATATACCGGGCGAACTCACTCAACATTTCTTTTTCATCATATCTTTGGTGAGTTCTTGTACCATCAACATTAATTATGGTTTGTACATGACTACGGTTCGCATGTTCTTGTGGTTCTTCTTTGGCCTTAATATGTTTGTCGGCATGTCTACTAAATGAGTTGGTACCATTTGCGCTAGTATACAAATATTCGGCTTTACAATTGCGTACCTTACACCTTGCGCTTACACAATTTCCTTCATCATCGAGTGTCATCTCGAAGAAACGCCAAAATGGCTTGGTGTATTTTGCTTTCTTTCTTTTCTTAGAAGCCGTCGGCACCGCCGGGTCGACCTCCGTTTCTACTTGAATTTCGACGTCCTCGGAAGTGGTGGCATGAACGGTTGTGCTAGAACCACCCGTTCCACTTGAATAGTTATGCGGAGATGATTGAGGATAAACATTAAGGTCTTGTGCAAATTGTGGTGATGGTTGAAAATATGAAGGAAGGAAATTGGGATTATGTGGATAATTTTGAGGAGGGAAATTGGGATTTTGTGGATAATTAGGGGGAGGAAAATTGGGATTTTGTGGATAATTAGGGGGAGGAAAATTGGGATAAGTAGGTGTAGGATAATTGGGATTTTGTGGATAATTGCTTGTATCACCGAAAATAGCATCGCTTAATCGTCGTCCAAATTCTTCGTTGTTTGAATCAAACGTGTTTTGAGGGTTGTTGTTAGATGGAGATGCCATTTTTCACTACAAAAAATATTATTCCAAAAAAGTTATACAAACAATTTTAGTTAACATTTTTTAATTACAAAATGTAAGCATATAACTATTTCTCTCCTAATAAATAAAAATCCGAATAAAAAAAATCTATAAAAATCCAAAAATAAAATTATATTAAGAAAAATAAATAATAAGATTGGACCTTCATACCTCAAATTTTTCCAAGCGATGTCGAATTTTTGAGATTTTTTTAGGATACCTCCAACAACTAAATATAACTAAATAACTAATATAACTATTTTTTTTGGATTTTTTTTATATAAACGAATTTAAATAAAATATAAAAAATATTTAGAGCTTTAAAATAAGAATATGAGAGTTTGAGTGTAGAGAATATGAGATATTGATAGTTGGTTGTGTGAATTAATGAATTGGAGGTTGGGGGATTTTATAGGGGTAAAAATTGGAGCGTTATACAGTGTTTTGGAGCGTTAAATAGTGAACAGTGAATAGTGAATAGTGAACAGTAAAGAGTGAATAGTGAATGGTGAACAGTAACGGGTCGGGCGGGTGCACGGGCGGGTCGGGTCGGGTTGCACAGTGACGGGTTTGCCAAACGGGCGGGTTTACACGGGTTTAGTGGTAACCATTGGTTGAAACCCGCCCTTGGACCCGTACCCGTTGACCCGTCGGGTTTCAACCCGTTTGCCAAACGGGCGGGTCGGGCGGGTCAAAATCCCGGGCGGGTCGGGTCGGGCGGGACCCTTACGGGTTTTGGCACTACACTAACTATACTCACATAAAAATATTATCAATTAATTTAATTAACATCATAACAATAATATAAACACAATTTTAATCTCACCAACAAAAATAAACAGAAAATATTTGGGGGGTTTCATACAACGCCAGGCGGGGTATGGTTCATCGCCTGGCGTGGAATGGTTGTTCGCCTTTTTGTTAATTACAACATTTTCTATTTAATTACTTCTCAGTGCACTAACGAACAAAATTAAGAAAGGCGATGAATGGTTCTCCGCCCGGCGAACTATGGTACCCCGCAAAAGATATTTTGAGAAATATGTTAAAAATTTGGTTATTTCGGGAATATTTTTTCCAAACACGGTCACTACAGTAAAATTTCCAAATAATTATTAGTTATTATACTGTTATGTAATTTTTGTGAACTTGTATTATAGGTATTGTCTATTTATTATTTAATTTTTGTAAACTCGTATTAAAACTATTGTCTATAAATATAAATATGAATATAAACATTACTAATGTACTGTTACTTTATTTTTGATTGCATAATTTCATTTTCATTATTCTACGAATTTACCAACCCCTTATTTTTGACCCATCTTTATGCAATCTCCTCATGTCACCCCATCACAACTCATGCCACATCATCATAATTATTATGCAATCTCCTCATGCCACCTCATCACAACTCATGCCACATCATCACAATTATTTCAACTATTAGATTAGGATATGTGGCAACATATGAACCATAGAATAATCTTTGATTTTGTGTGATTATGTTTTATTTGTAAATATTCATGTGTCCCTTATTTTACACATAGTTTTAAGTAATTTTAGAAGGCCACATCACCTTACATTGATAATGTGTCAAAATATTATTTGTTAGGTTCATGTTGGACAAGTTGTATTTGATTTTGAATTTTTTCACAATATGTTACCTGCTAAATTGTGAATACAAATAGAATATGAAGAGTTTAAATATCTAACATTAATAAATTAATATATAATATCATAAAATATACATAAAATACTGTTAGTATTTTCATAATGTAATTTAAAAAAATTAAGAAATATATTCGCTGTAATTTTATCTTTATTTTGAGATCCATATTATCATATATTTAATATTTTCTCTAACTTAAAATTATGAAAACTATTGTATACAAAAAGATATAAAAATAAATATAATTACATTAATGACTTGTAAGATTAATTATTATTATTTTTAAAACTATAATTGAAAAAAATTGCACAAACTACTAAGTATGTTATTATCATATATTCAATATTTTTCTCTAACTTAAAATTATGAAAATAATTATGTAAAAAAAGATATAAAAAATCTAATTACATTAATGACTTGTAATCCTAATTATTATTATTTTTACAAATATAATTGAAAAAAATTGCACATCATAATTATTATTATTTTTAAAACAATTATGTTATATTTGTATTTGTACATAAAACAGTTTCATGTTAATCTTAAAAAAAAAATAATGAAAGATATTTATTTACTAAACACAAATAATTTCTTTAACTTGTATAATATTTTTCAATGATAAACATGAAACATAAAATTTATCAGACGGAAATAATTTTTTTAAATTTTTACAATATTATTATTCTTAGTTTTAGATATGGAAATTTAAAATATCATATAGTTTTGATTTTTGTTTATGCCCACGCATGTTGTTTTATTATTTTATAGTGACATTTATTATTTTTTGTATGTGTTGCATTAAAGTACTAAATAAATATTTCGCAATGTGTCATATTCAAAAATAGTATAATAATTTTGTCATCATCAAACTTCCTTAATCAACAAGGTATAAAAATAGTATAATAATTTTGTCATCATCAAACTTCCTTAATCAACAAGGTATTTATTTTCATAAAGTCTTATATTTGATCCCGAAAAATCATAACTATATATTATGTGTATATATTACGTGTATGGTTAAACAAATGAAATAAAATCGTCGCGAAACGCGAATAATCTCCTAGTAAAGAACAAAGGAGTATAAAGGGGAGACGTGGCCCAACATATGAAGAGTAAAATTTCAAACTTTAGATCTATTTAAAGATGTGTATATATTGCGTGTATGATTAAACAAATGAAATAAAATCGTCGCGAAACGCAAATAATCTCCTAGTAAAAAACAAAGGAGTATAAAGGGGAGACGTGGCCCAACATATGAAGAGTAAAATTTCAAACTTTAGATCTATTTAAAGATGTGTATATATTACGTGTATGATTAAACAAATGAAATAAAATCGTCGCGAAACGCGAATAATCTTCTAGTAAAAAACAAAGGAGTATAAAGGGGAGACGTGGCCCAACATATGAAGAGTAAAATTTCAAACTTTAGATCTATTTAAAGATGTGTATATATATTACGTGTATGGTTAAACAAATGAAATAAAATCGTCGCGAAACGCGAATAATCTCCTAGTAAAGAACAAAGGAGTATAAAGGGGAGACGTGGCCCAACATATGAAGAGTAAAATTTCAAACTTTAGATCTATTTAAAGATGTGTATATATTACGTGTATGATTAAACAAATGAAATAAAATCGTCGCGAAACGCGAATAATCTCCTAGTAAAAAACAAAGGAGTATAAAGGGGAGACGTGGCCCAACATATGAAGAGTAAAATTTCAAACTTTAGATCTATTTAAAGATGTGTATATATTACGTGTATGATTAAACAAATGAAATAAAATCGTCGCGAAACGCGAATAATCTTCTAGTAAAAAACAAAGGAGTATAAAGGGGAGACGTGGCCCAACATATGAAGAGTAAAATTTCAAACTTTAGATCTATTTAAAGATGTGTATATATTACGTGTATGGTTAAACAAATGAAATAAAATCGTCGCGAAACGCGAATAATCTCCTAGTAAAGAACAAAGGAGTATAAAGGGGAGACGTGGCCCAACATATGAAGAGTAAAATTTCAAACTTTAGATCTATTTAAATATGTGTATATATTACGTGTATGATTAAACAAATGAAATAAAATCGTCGCGAAACGCGAATAATCTCCTAGTAAAAAACAAAGGAGTATAAAGGGGAGACGTGGTCCAACATATGAAGAGTAAAATTTCAAACTTTAGATCTATTTAAAGATTCGCATTCAATATCGGATGACCACATGTTAACAGATAACGTCACCCTGTTATGTAGCGCGCCATATAACCACCGATTAATTCTAGCTCATCTCCATTTCATGGTAAAACGGACATCTCAAGTCCAATAGTACCCTTGTAAGATGTAACAGTAGCCTATATAACAACCAGCACATTTAAGAAAGAGAAATTACACCTTTGAACCTTAGAGAATTCCATTGAAAAGCTCAGCGTGGTAACAATGGCGGAAAATGGAGAGATGAGATCGAACAAGAAGATATTGCTCAAGGAATTCGTGCAAGGGATGCCGAAGGTGACAAACATGGAGATGGTAACGGATGCCATCCGATTGAAAGTTCCTGAAGGATCGACGGCTGTGATGGTGAAGAATCTGTATCTATCTTGTGATCCTGTCATGCTCACGAGGATGGTCAAGCATGACCAACCGAGCTACGTGCCCGATTTCGTCCCAGGCTCGGTAATTTCTTTAATATTTTTGAATTTTTAATACTCGGATGAAAATTAGAGTGTAGTTTTGTTTGGAAATAGGTGATTACAGGGTTTGGAGTTGGGAGAGTCGTGGATTCGTCGTGCGCGGATCTTAAAGAGGGAGATGTAGTGTGGGGAATGACTGGATGGGAAGAATATAGTCTCATCACAAATCCTAAATCTCTGTTCAAGATTAATCACCCTCAACTTCCTCTTTCTTACTACACCGGCCTTCTCGGTAATTCATGATTTCATTTTTTTTTTTGCATTCAAATTCAAACCAGTGGGTGTTTAAAAGAACCCCTAACCTTTTTGGATATTAAAAAAAGACCCCTCGTCTTTTGAATATTCCAAAAAATAACCCTTCTAATGAAAGTTTTGTTTTCAAATATCCCTTTTAAGGGTTAAAATTAATTTTGGATGATGTGAAATGTTTTTTTTTTTTTATCAAAATACGTTTCTATTTTCATATTTAATAATTTGAAAAAGTATTTTTTTTGTTATTAATTTGAAAAATTTCCAAAAATATTTTTTAAACAATAATAATTTTAACAAGAAATTATCTCCAGACTTGAACCTATAATAATTTTAACAAAAATATTTAATTTTTTATTATTGATTTGATAAACATGTTATATTTATACAATTTAATATTTCATTTATTATGTATTTTTTTCATGAAAAATTAAAATTAGATAATAATGAAATAAACAACAATATTAAAAAATAACCATGAAAAAATAATTAAACGAGATGTAATTTGTAGTGATAATATGGAATCACTAAATGATCAATGACAATAATGGGGATATGGAGTGACAAGAAAAAGATAATATTTGTTAGTGATAATATCAAATTACTAAATAGTCAATGACAATCAAACGTGATGTTTGATAAATATTTGTTAGTGATAGTATAAAGTGTGTATTTGAAATATTAATATTTGTTACTAAATAATCAATGACAATCAAAGTACTAAATAAATATTTGTTAGTGATAATATAAAGTGTGTATTTGAAATATTAATATTTTAACTAGCAAAAAGTCAAACAATACGACATATATGATTTTGCATATTTTATGTAGGATTGACCGGTTTGACGGCATATATAGGGTTTCATGAGATATGTAAGCCCAAAAAAGGGGAATTTGTATTTATTTCGGCTGCAACCGGTGCAGTTGGCCAGCTCGTAGGACAATTTGCCAAACTCATGGGCTGCTATGTCGTTGGTAGTGCCGGTTCAGATGAAAAGGTTAATTTTTTTGTAAAATTAGTTTATTATTATTATCTTGCTTTGTGTATTCTTATTATTATGGTATTATTGTGGTTAATTAGGTCAACTTGTTGAAAAACAAGTTTGGATTTGATGATGCGTTCAATTACAAGAAAGATCAAGATTATAACGCTGCGTTAAAAAGGTTAGCCGGAACAAATTTGATAATAAAAAAATAAGTATATCAATTTTACCCCTTAAAAGTGTTAACATTCTATTTGAATGCAATACTTCAGGTGTTTTCCAGAAGGGATCGACATATATTTCGAAAACGTAGGTGGCGCGCTGCTCGATGCAGTTCTTCTAAACATGCGAGATTTCGGCCGAATTTCAGTATGCGGAATGATGTCCCAATACAACTTGGATAAACCAGAAGGGGTGCACAACCTATTCTGTCTCATTACGAAGCGGATAAAAATGGAGGGGTTTATAGTTGGTGATTATTTTGGGAAGTACGGAGAATTCGAGGAATTGGTCGTTGGGTATTTGAAGGAAGGCAAAATTAGTTATGTCGAGGATATTAAAGAAGGGCTCGAAAATGCGCCGAGTTCTCTTGTGGGATTATTGGAAGGACGAAACGTTGGCAAACAATTGGTTGTGGTTGCGAAAGAATAGAAGAATTATTGTGTGTCTATTTTGGGGCATAAAAGAAAAATAAAATATTCAAACTCTCTGAATAAAATAAATAAATGCTACTTTACAAATTAAAATATGAGAATGTTGTTTGTTTATATTTTTATTGCAAAGTTATTTTACAAATTAACTCGAAAGAATTTGTTTTGTTTTGATGTATATTTGTTTATTTAGGTTAATTTGCAGACGAGAACCGTTGACACCCCTAGTCCCAATATATGTGTTGATAAATATGTTAGTTGTTGTACATGTGCGCGATCATTTTGCTAGTAAATATTTGAAGTCACAAAAAAAACATGTTTGTTGGGTAAATTGCAAAATTACCATAACTGGTCTCTCAAAACGGTCAGATGAAAAGCAAGTTTTGATGAGCCATAGAACTCCAATTTGCATATTTAGCATATTTAAAATAATCTATAATGTCCTAACACACACACACACACACACATCTTCAAAATTTTAAATATATAATATCTAAAATAGTATATAAATATCAAAAAGTGTATACAATATTCAATATTTTGTAGTGAAATATCAAAAAAGAATGTATATATATTATATGGATATTATACACCTTTTAAGACATTATATCTTTTATATATTTATATATATATATTTGAATATTATACATATTATTTTTTATATTTATAAATACTTTTGAAATATTTCAATATTATGTGTTATCTTGAAATATTACATATTATATTTTTTATAGTTTGGTAATACATCCATAAAACATACTATTTTCGTGATACATGCAAAACATGTTGACAGACAACGTCGTACTCTTAGCAGCGGACCACTTTACCACAATTAATTCTGCTCCATTTTGTTATAAAACGGACATCTCTAGTTCCCATTCATATCATATCAGTAGCCTACAACCACACATTTCCATTTTTCAGCATTGTAACAATGGCGGAAAATGGAGAGATGAGATCGAACAAGAAGATATTGCTCAAGGAATTCGTGCAAGGGATGCCCAAGGTGACAAACATGGAGTTGGTAACGGATACCGTCCGATTGAAAGTTCCTGAAGGATCGACGGCTGTGATGGTGAAGAATCTGTATCTATCTTGTGATCCTTACATGCGCACGAGGATGGTCAAGCATGACCAACCGAGCTACGTCCCCGATTTCGTCCTAGGCTCGGTAATTTCTCTAATACTTTTGAATTGTTTAATACTCGGTTGAAAATTAGAGTGTAGTTTTGTTTGGAAATAGGTGATTACAGGGTATGGAGTTGGGAGAGTCGTGGATTCGTCGTGCGCGGATCTTAAAGAGGGAGATGTAGTGTGGGGAATGACTGGATGGGAAGAATATAGTCTCATCACAAATCCTAAATCTCTCTTCAAGATTAATCACCCTCAACTTCCTCTTTCTTACTACACTGGCCTTCTCGGTAATTCATGAATTATATAGTGTATATATTTCAAATATTCACGTATCTGAAATTATCATAAATCGAACATACCCTATACGACTTTGCATGATATATCCATATGCAGGAATGACTGGTATGACGGCATATATAGGGTTTCATGAAATATGTAAACCGAAGAAAGGGGAATTTGTTTTTATTTCGGCCGCAACTGGTGCGGTGGGCCAGCTCGTAGGACAATTTGCTAAACTTATTGGCTGTTATGTCGTTGGTAGTGCTGGTTCAGATGAAAAGGTTAATTATTTTTCACATCTATTTTATTTTAATTTTGTTTTTTCTTATTATTATTGTATCGTCCTGGTTAGGTCGATCTGTTGAAAAATAAGTTTGGATTTGATGATGCCTTTAATTACAAAAAGGAGCAAGATTTGAACGCTGCATTGAAAAGGTTTGTCGAAACATGTTACAAATAAAAAGTACATCAATTTTACCCTTAATAAATATATTAAAAATTATATTTCGGCAATAATTTTCAGGTGTTTTCCAGAAGGGATCGACATATATTTCGAAAACGTAGGTGGCGCGCTTCTCGATGCAGTTCTTCTAAACATGCGAAATTTGGGCCGAATTTCAGCATGCGGAATGATATCCCAATATAACTTCGACAAAGCAGAAGGGGTGCACAACCTATTCTGTCTCATTACCAAGCGGATAAAAATGGAGGGATTTATAGTTTTTGATTATTTTGGGAAGTATAGAGAATTCGAGGAATTGGTCGTTGGGTATTTGAAGGAAGGCAAAATTAGTTATGTCGAGGATATTAAAGAAGGGCTCGAAAATGCGCCGAGTTCTCTTGTGGGATTATTCGAAGGACGAAACGTTGGCAAACAATTGGTTGTGGTTGCGAAAGAATAGAAGAATTATTGTGTGCCAGTTTAGGTGTGTGAAAGAAAAATAAAATATTCAAAATCTCTGAATAAAATAAATAAATGCTACTTTACAAATTAAAATATGAGAATGTTGTTTGTTTATATTTTTATTGCAAAGTTATTTTACAAATTAACTCCAAAACAAAATATGAGAATGTTGTTTGTTTATATGAGAATGCTATTTTAGAAAGGGAGCATATATGGAACCCCCCAGATCCACTTTCGCATCCACGATCTGGGGGGTTTTGATTCGCCTCCCCAATTTGTGTACCCAGGATTGTATTAACCATCAATTAAATTTTTTAATTTTTGTTAATAAATAGTACAATTGAATTAACCGTTAATTAACTTTGAATTAGTCGTTAATTAAAATTTGAATTAACCATCAATTGAATTTTTTGGGTGCAATTTGGGGATGGGAATTTCCCCCCAACCCATATCGTGGGTGCGGGAGTGGGTTTGGGGGGAAGAGTAAAATTTCCCTTTTAGAAACTTGGAGACTTTGTTTTGCTTTATTTGGTGTTTTTAATTTTTTGGTTAAATTGAAGGTGTTAGAAGATCATTCATGAACAGAAAATCAATACTTCAAAATAAAAAAAGAACAGATAAAATCACAAGAATTTACCTTGCAAAATTAATGAGGAAAATTGAAACCACGTAAATATTTCGAATCAAGACCAAATTCGCGAGTCAACACAACACGTCTCGTTAGAGGCACCTAAAAAGAAATCAAAATATAGAAACCTTTTTTTTCCGATTTTTCGAGAAAGTTTTAATCAACATTACCTCACAAACACTAAATGGATGCACTTGTTTTTACAGCCACCTAAAAGTACAAAAAACAAATCAAAATATATAAATCCATTTTACGATTTATCGAATAAGTAATTAATTAACTTTACCTCACAAATACTAAATGTCTGTACTAGTTTTAAAAAGCCCCCATCAATAAATCCTCCACCTAAAAAACAAAAAAACAAAGAACAAATCATAAAATATAAAAATCCCTTTTCTCGATTTATCGAATGAGTAATTGATTAACTTTACTCCACAAATACTAAATGGCTGTACTAGTTTTTACAGCCACCTAGAAAAACAAAAAAAACAAAAAACAAATCAAAATATAAAAATCCCCTTTTTCGATTTATCGAATAAGCAATTGATTAACTTTACCTCACAAATACTAAATGGCTGTACTAGGTTTTACAAAGACGCCATCTATAAATCCTCCGAAACCTACGATATTTTTGTTTGAACTACAATTTTTTTTCTTTCTGGTTTGTACTTTTGAGTTTTCTGTAGAGTGGTGATGCATGTCCCCCTTAAAATCCCCTCGATTGATTGATGTGTTGGCGTCTGTATTAATGATGGTGGTAAAGATTATTTAATTTTTTTCATCCTATATAAGAAAAGAAGGCAAAAATGATTCACCGTTTCACACATCATTAATTTATTTAATATTTTTAACAACTTCGTTTACCACCATCTATAATTAATGAAATTTAAATCTATAAATTTGGAAAAGAAATTATTGGACTAAATTAATATACCAATTAACATGTGTTAAACGGATACATGAATGAAACCATCGTAAAAAATAAACAAAAATATAATAATTTCGCAAAAATTAGAAAATGAAAATATTTTTTTTTTTAAAAATATTGAAACAAAATAATAAAAATTTGTTCAAATAAATATAACTTATCATGTGTTAAATTAAATATAATAAAAATATTAAATAAAGCAAATTATTTTTTAATAATTTGATTTATCACCTAATCAATTTGGTTTACCACCTAATAAATACAGTTTGCCACCTAATTTAACATTTAATGTATTTAATCAATATTGCCACCACATCAATACATTGACATTGAGGGGATATTAAAGGGGACAAGTATAATTTTTCTATATTTTTTGGGAACTTCTATCATAAGTCCGTTTTGCAAAAAGGACATTTTCGGTATACAAACATTTAACAAAAATTAAGATTTTTATTTCTCCATTTAATTCAATCTTTGCACTCTCCATTAATTATTCGTTTCTATTTTTACCTTGTTTCTCTCTACATTTACTTTTTAACTATACTATTGCAGCCCTCCTCATTGCCTTCTCCTCTCATGGCCTTCTTGTTTGCCAACTCCATTCATTCAACTCTCCTTGAAAATCACAAGTATGAGAGTGAGTATTCAAAGATTATTTTCCAATATATTTTTGCTATTTTTATCTTATCTGGAATTTTCTCAATTTTTCAGAAATTGTTTTTTTTCAATAAAATTTATTTCTATAATTCATGAATTTTGTTTTGAAATGATGTTGTAATTGATGTAATAAAGATTTTTTTTTTAGAATCCGTAAGAAAAAGTTATTGTGATATCTATTATTCATGTGTATTTCAGAGCAATTCATGATATTTAACTTTTTCAAAGGACATTGATGATCTGGATTCTGGAGACATTCAGGACTAGAAGAGATGATAATATCCTAATAACATTTTAACATGTTCAAAGGAACACAAATTTATTTCAACAATTCAACGACACTAAAAATATAGTAATATCTCTCCATTATCACTAGTTTATTACAAAATAACATCCTAATAAAAATGATAATAACATCTAGTATCATAAACAACATCTAAATAACAATAACATTCAACAACTCCAAATAAAAATAAAGACAAATAAAAGAGAAAAATATCATAAACATCACATAAACGCTAGGTTGGTTTATTAATTTGGATGAAATCGTGAATGCTAGTTCGGCGAATTGCCCTTCACCGGAATTCGGGACAATCAACTATATGTGACATTTAAAAATTAGTGACAACAATTTTAAACTAAAAGTATTTTTGGTAATTTAGTTACAATAATTACTTTTTCTTTTGAACGCAATTCTGTTATCTTGTATCGATTTGTCGCCTTGCATTTATTCTTCTTTCTTGAAAATTCTCAAATCTTTCATCTCAGATTGTGAAGTAAATGATCACTAAAAAATAAAAAATAAAATGAGAAGAAAATTAAAACAAATTAGCATATTGAACTTCAACAAATCAAATAAACGGTACCGAAATTATACATGATAATTTTGAGAAAAAGTGAAGAGTATCAACCTTTGCGATTTGCCACGCAGACATAACGGTAAGGTTATGTTCATCGTCTTTCTCCTATTCGCCATTTAACCTGTACCGTACATGTAAACAAAAGATCCAGCATGGGAGGGTTATGTTTCCATTGGATACGAATCGGAATTAAAAGATTTTTTAGAGGCTTCATTGTAATTACAAAATGTGGCATACGCACCAAACATGGTCTTCTCGATTACAGGTTGTCTCTGCCAAGTCGTCTTCCGCATGAATTTACGAAATGCCCCTGCCTCCTCCTCGAACTATGTACTCCCTCTTCCTCCTCCAATCTGCAAAGGAAAAAAAATGGAAATTAGGGATGTAAATAGAATAACAAAACTTGGAAATTAGAGATTTGAAAGAAAATCAATTCGAGGTAGCAACAACCAAATTGGATATAGCGACGGCCTGCAGAAAAAAATCAAAGTTACCTCAATCGAAGTTTTTAAATCCCTAAAAATTGGATGAACCGATCAAAGAGTCATCGAATATCGAAGAGGTTTCGAGATAAAACACTTGATCTAGGCGAGATGGCACTGGACAGAACTCCTCAGCTCGTCATCTAGGTGGGAACTCCGTGCTCGCCTGATCTTCATCTTCGACGAGACAGTAGGAAGAAACACAACAGGTGGGGCCAGGGTCTTCTCTCTCCATTTGATGCGAGAATTTGGGCGAGAGAGTAGAGAAGATAAGTAGGTAGGAGCTGGCGATGTTGTTCTTTCTTCGTGCGAAGCCTTGCGAGAAAGGGAATTTGGGCCGAGATAGCAGAGAAGCAACTGGAGGTAAATGCACAAGTCGAGAGAGAGGGTTTAAAGAGATATTTGTGAAATGACAATTTTACCCTAAAAAGTGGGTCTATCAAATATTTGGTTGAAAAGTTCATCTTACGGGATTTAATTAGAACCATCTGATTAACATAAAATTTTGAATCTCCACCATTAAATCCAAAAGAGGTCCATGATGATAAGTAAAAAGGGGCCTATATGATATATGATAGAAGCTCCCATATTTTTTAGAAAAAAGTTTGTTTTTAGTCCCTTACCTATGAAAAAAAATTCAATCAAGTCCCTAACGTTTTAATTGTACCAATTAAGTCCTTTAACTCTTTTTATTAGTATAATCAAGTCCTTCCATCCGTTAAGTGCTGATCATATTATTAAATTATTGTTAAATAATGATGTGGCAACATATTATAATGATGTGGCAAAATTTATTTTGTGAATTCATGTTTGTAAAATATTACATGAACCCCACTCAATCACTAGTTTTTTTCCAAAACCAATTTTCCCTCCCTCCTCCCTCCAGACCTTCCTACTGAACCTTTCGTTTCATTTCCCTCACCCAAAATCTGAAGCTCCTACCATCGGCGAGCTCCAATATCACCGCTTGTCATCACTTGTGGTGCTGGGCGCGATAACTTCTTCCCTCTCTTCAGTTTCATCGACTCTCCGTCTCCTCCTCCCTCATTGTTATCATCAAACTTCAAAACCCTCGCTTTGTGGTGCTGGATGGTAATGATACGCTATTACAGGACAATCTCGTCCGATTCAAAGATGTACTCTTTCTCTCTGCTTAGATATTCAAAGATGTACTCTCTCTCTCAAACCCTCTCTTTACTGTTGACTCTCTCTCTCTCTCTCTCTCTCTCTCTCTCTCTCTCTCTCTCTCTCTCTCTCTCTTAGTAATTTTGTTTTGTTTGATGCATTATAGTTTGAATGTTCTTAAAACTTTGCTTTATTTTTGCTTGATTTAGCAAATTTGATCTCAACTTATAATTTTTTTGCTTCATGTTTCAGTTTCTCTCAATTTGGGATTTAATTGCTTCATTTAGCAATTAAATCTCAGTTTTATCTCTAAATGGTACTAATTAGTTAAGGAAAATTTTGATATGTAGACCAAATAAGTTTGGAATTACCTAAAATAGAAAACCAAGTTTCAAAATTTGAGTTATAATACTCTCGACATTTGAAAAGTCGAACGATTTAAAAGGACCGACTTTTCAAAAGTCGGACGTTTTGTTAATCACCCAAAACATCTAAACCCGGATTAGTGGTATTAATATGTGTTCGACTTTTCAAAGGTCGAACAATTTTGAGGCCATTTTGAGGGTATTAATTCCACTCCCCAATATCACCCCCAAATCTTTCCTTGAATAAATATATTTTTCCCCAACATTATACATGTTTATATATTTAACCAAGTTATATATTTAATTAACATGATAACTAGAACATATTAGTTGTTAATAAAATACGTAATTAAAATTAGTTCGAATTCATAAATTTGAATCAATATTTATGAATTTTTAATGATATGTTCTAATTATCACGTTAAAAAAAAATACAATGGTACAAATATATAAAGAGTACGGCGGGTACAATTTGGAGTCAATTAAATTTTTTTTTTTTTAAATATCTACTCTACTGTGTTCAACACGTGAACAAAAAAGTATAAATTTTAATTGACTCCAAATTGTACCCACCGTACTCTTTATATATTTGTATCATTGTATTTTTTTTAACGTGATAATTAGAGCATATCATTAAAAATTCATATATATTGATTCAAATTTATGAATTCGAACTAATTTTAATTACGTATTTTATTAAAAAAGTATAAATTTACTAATTTTAATTACGTATTTTATCAAGGAAAGATTTGGAGGTGATATTGGGAAATGGAATTAATACCCTCAAAATGGCCTCAAAATTGTTCGACCTTTCAAAGGTCGAACACATATTAATACCACTAATCCGGGTTTAGATGTTTTGGGTGATTAACAAAACGTCCGACTTTTGAAAAGTCGGTCATTTTAAATCGTTCGACTTTTCAAATGTCGAGAGTGTTATAACTCAAATTTTGAAACTTGGTTGTCTATTTTAGGTAATTCCAAACTTATTTGGTCTACATATCAAAATTTCCCATTAGTTAATGATTTTTCGTTCTACAGATTGTGTGATCGTTTACGCATGATAAAGGAGAAATTGTGTGTGAATGACTTGTATGTTTTTTTTTTTTTTTTTATACTTTGCAAGTGAATAATTTTTTTTTAATATTTTGTAAGTGAACAATTTTTTATTACTATATTTTGTGTTCAGTGAATATTTGAAGGACATATATGTTTATATTCCTCAAAATTGTTTAAAAAAAATTATAGTTGACCGAACCAATTCGATAATGTAGATTGGATGCCAATTCATATATTTATTATACAATCACATTTAACACATTCGATACCGATTCACATTCAATAATAATTGACGTTAAATATACAATTACATTTCAATACACGTATACATGTATCTTGGAACAAAACGGCCGCGACTTGTATCTTTTTTAGCACCGCATCGCTTCTTATACGTAGAAACAAATGATGACATATCATGAGTGAGCACCTCTCAATGCGAAGACCGCGGGAGAATGAAATAGAGTTCACCGGGGGCACACTTGATATTTCAGCAAACGACAAAAACAGAGGAATTGGGTGTGTTGATCAGAGTGTCTGAGACCAATCTGAGTAATTATAGGCACCACTAGGGCTGCAACTTTAGCTCGTGGCTCGTGGCTCGCTCGAGATCGACTCGATAATAGTTCGATAATAACTCGCTCGATATTAACTCGAAATGAAACGAGCCGAGCCGAACTAGCTCGAACGCTTATTGAGCCGAGCTTGAGCCAGACTCAGCTCGCTCGTATTAAGCTCGGAAAGAATTTGAGCTCGATTTAAAAAATTAAATACTTTTATCATAATTAATTCACATTATATATATTATTATTATTAGAAAATTTTATAAAGAAAACTTTATCATAATAATAATTTCAAGTCAAGTTACAATTTAGGTCCTAAAAAGAATATTAAATAAGGGAGACAAATTAATAATACCAACTTCAAATCCTGTTTTTTTATGTTTTGTGTTGTATGTTTGATTTATTATTGTTATCTTTTAAGATAGTTTGGTATTTAAAATATTTTTTGTTTATTCGCAATTATTATAATTTTTTTAATTAAAATTCAAGTTGTTTGTTTTTAATTGAGCTACTGTTGAGCCGAGCCGAGCTAGCTCGAATTAGAACGAGCCGAGCTTGAGCTTGATTTTTTAGCTCGAACCATAATTCTAAACGAGCCGAGCCAGCTCGAGTAAGTTCCGAGCCGAGCTTGAGCTTGACACAGCTCGCTCGAGCTCGGCTCGTTTGCAGCCCTAGGCCGCACCACCGATAATGATGACGATGCTTTTTTGGTACCAGAAGACAACTTGAGCCCATATAAACGAATGTTTGTATGGATAAGGAAGAGGATGAAAGAGAAATTACCAAATTAGTTCCAATTTAAAGATAAAGTTACTAGAAAAGAAAATAAATCCCGAATTGAAACCAAATTTTACTGTTTAAGACAAAAACCAACAACAGCAACATAATACTTGAGAGAGAGAGAGATGGATGACATCTTCGAAGGGTGATAGCTCGATTTCTGACCGAGCCTATCGTGCCCTAAACCAGCCAGCAAAACAATACTATCGAACTGAAGAGAAACGGAGAGGAAGATGGAAGAAGAGACTATCGTGGTGCCTTACGCATACAACGAGAGGAGCTCCGGCGAGAAGAGGAAGAAGAGAAGGGGTTCAGGCGTGAAGAAGAGGAGGCGGCATGGTGAGGTACTGTAGCTCGAGCAGGCCCGGTCCTGTAAATTTGGAGGCCTGTGACGAAAATATGTGAAGATCCCAAGAATTTTAGAGCCTTGCAATGCTTGGTTAACCTAGAGAAGTAATTAAATAACACCAAGTTAAGCTTAATCTATCTAGATATTTCAACATGTAGCGAGATAATATAAATTTGTATCTGATAAGTAAAGCTGCTCAACTTCGTTTTTTCTGACAAATTGTCTCTTGGTAAATTAAGATTTTGCCCAACAAGCTCGTCATTTACATGAAAATAAAATTCATAAGAATTTTGTTGAAAATCACGAAGAATAAGAAAATTTAATTTGAATCTTGGTTAATTGGACTCAATCTGGTCTAAATATCAATACAGAAAAGTGACTAAACTTGGAAAAACTAAAACATTACCAAATCCTAGCAATTCAATGAATTTGCTTAATTCTACATACTGAACCTAAAATCGAACCTGTAATGGCAAAATCGGATTAATATGAGACTTATTACATGGAAAAATTAGCACCTCAAAGTGTATATGCAAGGCTCGTATACCAATTTACATGAGGAATTAGAGACACGCAAAGGAATATTATTGAAATTAGCACCTGAAATACCAATTTCAAGTATATATTAAAATATTACCTCTGTAATACAGAGTACTAAATTCAATAATACGCAGACCCATATTGATTTAATATCACAAAAATAAAAATAAAAAACACTTGAAATTTTGCATAGAATTGGTTTTTTTACTAAAGCCCACCAAATATCAAATAAAATTGTCATTTGATACATGGAAGTTCATAAATAGCATTTGGCACCTAGTAGAGAGAAATATGTCTTTGATCAGAGGCGATTTCAAACTGGAAGAAGATCTTCCTGTTTACTTCGTGTTGCCCCCTGTCCGAACAAATCGCTCTGTGTCTGGGTCAGCTTAGCAGCCATCGCTTAGCTCCAATGGAATCAGAACGGAAAGTGTCGAGCTAATGTAATGGGTTGGGAGGCCTATTGGGTATTGGTATGTACGAGGATATATGGACTAATAAATAAGTGGAGGCCTATGAGTTATTGGAGGCCTGTGGCGCAGGCCACCTGGGCCAAAGCCCAGGGCCGGCTCTGAGCTCGAGTTATAAAAAAATTTAGAAATAAAATTTGGGAGAGAGGGTCTGTGTAAAATTACTTCATATTATTTGAGATTATAAAAAAATTTAGAAAAGAAATTGCCAACTCATCAAATATTATATACAAAATATTTTCATGTCATCGTTTAACAGTCCAGTCAGTAGTTAACGGATGAAAGGACTTGATTATACCAAATGATAGAGTTAAAGGACTTGATTGATCTAATTAAAACATTGAGGATTTAATTGAACCTTTTGTAAGAGATAAGGGACTGAAAACATACTTTTTTCTATTTTTTATAGTTTGGTAATAGAAAAATATAAGTAGTCCCCAAACTCAATAAAACATTCTTGATGCGTCAATCGATGATGCTTTATTAGATTGATTACTCTTTTAATTGAATCAATTCAACTAAGCATTGATTTAATGCTTAATCAATCCAATCAACCCATTAAATCAACCTCGATTGACGCATCCATGATATGCATCAAGGATGTTGGGGACACCATATATAAACTCTTTGGTAATACACCCATAAAACATACTATTTTCGTGATACACATGCAAAACATGTTGACAGACAACGTCGTACTCTTAGCAGCGGATCACTTAATTACCACAATTAATTCTGCTTCCTTTCGTTATAAAACCAACATCTCTAGTTCCCATTCATACCATATCAATTATCAGTAGTCAGTAGAGCCTACAACCACACATTTCCATTTTTCATACTGTACAGAAGAAAACCCGTACTCACCAACTTACCATTTCACTTTGCTTTTGGCTTTTGCTATCATAACTCAGCTTTGTAACAATGGCGGAAAATGGAGAGATGAGATCCAACAAGAAGATATTGCTCAAGGAATTCGTGCAAGGGATGCCCAAGGTGACAAACATGGAGTTGGTAACGGATACCGTCCGATTGAAAGTTCCTGAAGGATCGACGGCAGTGATGGTGAAGAATTTGTATCTATCTTGTGATCCTTACATGCGCACGAGGATGCTCAAGCATGACCAACCGAGCTACGTCCCCGATTTCGTCCTAGGCTCGGTAATTTCTCTAATACTTTTGAATTGTTTAATACTCGGTTGAAAATTAGAGTGTAGTTTTGTTTGGAAATAGGTGATTACAGGGTTTGGAGTTGGGAGAGTCGTGGATTCGTCGTGCGCGGATCTTAAAGAGGGAGATGTAGTGTGGGGAATGACTGGATGGGAAGAATATAGTCTCATCACAAATCCTAAATCTCTCTTCAAGATTAATCACCCTCAACTTCCTCTTTCTTACTACACCGGCCTTCTCGGTAATTCATGATTTCATTTTTTTTTTTTTTTTTTTTTTTTTTTTTTTTGCATTCAAATTCAAACCAGTGGATGTTTAGATGAACCCCTAACCTTTTTGGATATTAAAAAAAGACCCCTCGTCTTCTGAATATTCCAAAAGAATAACCCTTCTAATGGAAGTTTTGTTTTCAAATATCTCTTTTAAGGGTTAAAATTAATTTTGGATGATGTGAAATGTTTTTTTTTTTTTATCAAAATATGTTTTTATTTTCATATTTAATAATTTTAAAAAGTATTTTTTTTGTTATTAATTTGAAAATATGGGAAGACTATGTTAATAAATATACAACACTAAAATAAAATAAATGTTGTATCGCTTTCGAATTGTAGTTTCAATTTAAGTTATTATCATTATTATTATTTTTTTCATTATTGTAGAACTTCCCTTATTTATTTACTTCTTAAAGTTAAGTGTGTATTGGTTATTTCTTAAATTATGCCCCATTAAATAAATTAATCATAATTAATATAAATAAACAACACGGAAATATTAATAGTTTAACTACCAAAAAGTGAAACAATATGACATATATGATTTTGCATATTCTATGTAGGAATGCCCGGTATGACGGCATATATAGGGTTTCATGAGATATGTAAGCCCAAAAAAGGGGAATTTGTATTTATTTCGGCTGCAACCGGTGCAGTTGGCCAGCTCGTAGGACAATTTGCCAAACTCATGGGCTGCTATGTCGTTGGTAGTGCCGGTTCAGATGAAAAGGTTAATTCTTTTTGTAAAATTAGTTTATTATTATTATCTTGCTTTGTGTATTCTTGTTATTCTTGTATTATTGTGGTTAATTAGGTCAATTTGTTGAAAAACAAGTTTGGATTTGATGATGCGTTCAATTACAAGAAAGATCAAGATTATAACGCTGCATTAAAAAGGTTAGCCGGGACAAATTTGATAATAAAAAAAAAAGTATATCAATTTTACCCCTTAAAAGTGTTAACATTCTATTTGAATGCAATACTTCAGGTGTTTTCCCGAAGGAATCGATATATATTTCGAAAACGTAGGTGGCTCGCTTCTCGATGCAGTTCTTCTAAACATGCGAAATTCCGGTCGAATTTCAGCATGTGGAATGATATCTCAATATAACTTAGACAAAGCAGAAGGGGTACATAACCTATTTTGTCTCGTTACAAAAAGGATAAAAATGGAGGGGTTTATAGTTGGTGATTATTTTGGGAAGTATAGAGAATTCGAGGAATTGGTCGTTGGGTATTTGAAGGAAGGCAAAATTAGTTATGTCGAGGATATTAAAGAAGGGCTCGAAAATGCGCCGAGTTCTCTTGTGGGATTATTCGAAGGACGAAACGTTGGCAAACAATTGGTTGTGGTTGCGAAAGAATAGAAGAATTATTGTGTGTCAGTTTGGGTGTGTAAAAGAAAAATAAAATATTCAAACTCTCTGAATAAAATAAATAAATGCTACTTTACAAATTAAAATATGAGAATGTTGTTTGTTTATATTTTTATTGCAAAGTTATTTTACAAATTAACTCGAAAGAATTTGTTTTGTTTTGATGTATATTTGTTTATTTAGGTTAATTTGCAGATGATACAAGATCATTCATGCACAAAAAATCAACACTTCAAAATAAATAAATAAAGATAAATCTTGTAATCAACAATATATACCTTGCAAACTTAGTGAGGAAGAGTAAAACCGCGTAAATATTTCGAATCAAGACCTAATTCACGAGCCAACGCAACACGTCCAGTTCGAGCCACCTAAAAAAATAAAAAATAAATAAAAATATAAAAATCCCTTTTTGATTTTTCGAAGAATTAATTAACTTTACCTCACAAATACCAAATGGCTCTACTAGCTTTTGCAAAGCCGCCATCTTATATAAATCCCCCGAAACCTACAAAATACAAAATGACCAATTAATAAAATCTAAATTAAAATAATAATAATTATTATTATCTAAAAGTAAAAAAAAAATTACTTGGAGAGTAACGGTATGGTCTGAAACATCGACAGTTTTAGCCCTGAAAATATCAGCAATATCTAAAACAATGCTCCTCTCATTTTCATTCGCAGCAATCTTTATCAACATCAATTCCCTCTCCGCAAAGGGCATATTCGTAAGATCCTTAACCTATCAACATAAAGCTCATAACAAATATATCTTTATATAGAGCCTACGGGCTATGAATCAAAAAAAAATATATATATATATCTTTATATAAATTATAATAGGGGTAGAATTGTAAATTTACCTCGATGACATCAATGAGTTTATTTATCTGTACCAATAATTTCTGTATCGATTCGTCCGTACCGGGCACGACTGTTGTGATTCGAGACGTGTCCTCTTCCTCAGCCGGTCCCACTGCAAGACTCTGATAAATAAATAGATATATTTTTAAATTTAAATGAATGATGTGGTAAACGAAGTATGATATGGTGGTAAATGAGAATTAACGACCTGAATATTATAGCCTCTTCGAGAAAATACGCTGCTTACATTGTTGAGAACGCCTGGAAAATCGTTTACAAGTATGGATAATGTATGTGAACATAATCCACTCGGCTACAAAAGACAAAAATAAATAAATAAAATAATTTCATCAGTTTTTTTGTTGTGTAAAAATAATTAAATAAATAAATAAAAATAAAAATAACGGTACGTCGAAATCGGTGAGAGCGCCCCAATGAGCATCAAGAATTTGATTGAAACTTTCATATGGTTCCATCGGATATACATCTCCCTATAAATACACAAAAATAATCACAAAATTAAATTATATTACATTATAATTATCACCCAAACAAATATATTTATAAGAAATTATATTATTAAATAACATACACCAGAAGATTGGTCTGAGTTGGTATTTGTTTGAGTATTTACAGAATTTAAAACTCGAATCGAAGGAATCGAATCTGAAATTTCGAGATCAGGATAAGGAGTTGCAGGTATTCTACAAAATGGTGCATCATCTCCCCTTTTCTCTCTTTTCAAAGCAATCTATACAAATTAATTCAAAATTAGGATTACGCTGAAATTGCAAAAGAGACCCTGTGTTATTTGCAAATTTTCGTTTAATATATTAGGAATAACCTTGCCAGTTCTTGCAATCTCTTTAATTCCAAAATTGCTGAGAGTTTTCTGAACTACAGCTATTTTCCCTGGATCTCCAGTTACCTATAAAAAAAATATCACAATAAAATGCAATTAATAAATTGATTATTATTATTATTGAGTACCTCCATTGTGATAGTATCATCTGAAAGATCAACTACTTTTGTTCCAAAAATATCAACTAATGCCATTACCTGTATAATTATAATGTATGATGCAATCACATCAATATAAATTATAATTATTAATCAGAATTAATATCTCTAGTTAATAATTTACTAATATTACCTCTGGACGTTTATCCGGCTCGACATGGAGTTTGATAAGCATGAGTTCTCTTTCTATTTGTGCAAATTTGGATAAATCATCAACCTGGTAATTAATTTCAAAATTAAACCTTGTCAAGGCATGAATTAAACGATTAATTAGGAATAATTCCAACCTTGATAACATTAACGAGTTTATTGAGTTGATGAACGACTTGTTGCAGTACTTTGTCAGTACCAGAAACTACGATAGTAAAAAGAGCTCTGTCATTATTGAGTCCTACGGCAAGAGATTCGATATTGTATCCTCTTCTTGCAAAAATTCCAGTGATTCGATTAATTATCCCACTTTCATCCCCCACAAACACTGATAGAGTATGCCTTCTGATCATGAATTTCATTCAACAAAATTTGAAATTGCAAGAATGATAACAAATTAAACAAAACAGATCAACGAAAGAGTATAAATCATTACGATTCTCTTGTACTAGAAGGAGAAGATCCGCCTGCATGCAATGATTTACCATTCCATTTCTCCGAGCTGCACAAACCTCGCAAGTTTATGTTCGGCCTGAAATTGATCTCATTCGTTCTGATCAGACCAGAGCTGTGGCTCAAGCCGCTCAACGGGCAACGAGACAGCTGAAATCTCTTCGAGAATGTGGAGAATTGAGAGGGATGAGAGAGAGAGGCCGCCATTAGAGGTTCGTTGGAGAAATGGAGATCGGAGAGAAGTACAAGTTGGTATGTATATAGACGAAGGTTACATACCCAATGGCCGATTTGTTCTTATGGATCGAGAGAAATTGCTTATGTTTATAGGGGTAAAATGGGAAATAATTTTGTTATTGACTTCCTTTGTGGTCATGCGTGCAAGATTGCCGGTCTGGTAGTTATTTATAGGAAAATACAAATACAAATGTGCTCTTGAACCACAAGTAAATATGGCTGGTGTTTGAATTTTAAAATTAGCAATTTGCATTTTTGAAATTCTTTGAAATTGATGGGTGGGGTCAATCTGACTGTAAAAATCTATACTTTTAATGGCAATATGAATATTTTATAACCTTCATCCACAACCACAAGTGTGAGTATTTTAAATTTAGATAGATAGAGAGACAAGAGTTAATGTGACAATACAATACAACCAGATCAAATAAAGTCATTCTTAAAATATTTGGTTAAAATAAGGTACAATTACAAGTTACAACAGGAAGATAATGCATCCATCTTCTTCAAGAACTTTAAAACCCAGAAAACTTGAGAAACTTTTTGATGTACAAAGTTTGTTTTAAGTTTGCAGAAATATTGGTGGGTTGATTGAATTTGCAAAACTTACTATTTACTATTTACCATCTTATTTGGCGAAACACGTTTCTCGCCAACTCAGATGGCGAAATAGTTTAAAACTAATTTAACAAGGTCAAATGTCACAAAAATTTCATTAGACAGTTTCGTCCCGTTGGTTCGCGAAACAAGGAACGTAGGCAAAACAAGCAAAAAAATTGTGTTTCCCGCAAATATTTGATGTTTCCCGCAAATTTTTTCATGCTTCTAGTTGGCGAAACAAAAATAAATAAATAATCCCTTGTTTTGCCAACTAAAGTAGTGAAACCGACTTAATTATCTTTTTTGACCTTTGATCTCGTTAAATCAGTTTTAGTTTGTTTCGTCATCTGAATTGGCTATGTGTTTCGTCAAATACAATGGCGAAACAACTAGTTTTACAAATTCGATTGAATGAGCGTTAGTTTTGCAAATTGAAAAATGTTAAATGTTGTACATAAAAGAATCAAAACTTGACCGCAGCCAAAAACTCTTCCAAACCGTCTGGAATCGAATAATCTCGAATTGCGAGTTGTTTGGATTGCAAGTCATCTGGGTCGCATATCACTCAGGCCGTGAGTCATTCGGATCTTGAAGACAATCGGGTTTAAACAGTGCCCGCTGGTCAATTTTTATATATTTCCCAACTCATTCGAATGGAACATTTAACCGTGTTGAGTCTGGATTACGAATCAATCAAGTTCGAGTCATTTGGATTGTGGATACGATTGGTCAGGACAAATTTGTAGATCGGATCAGATTTTGCCAACTCTAGTTTGTACCGATACTTGACTCAAAACCTGAATGATTCGAAACTCAAAACAAATCGATACCCGATTCACCTTATAAATCGAAGCTAGCCGATTTCAATCAGAGCTGCCGGACCAATTAATTCGGAACCCCAAAGCAGTACTGTATTCAATTGACCCTTAATCCGAATCATGCTGTACAAATTCTAAAAGAAATATTTGTTTCCAAACTCTAATTATAAATTATAAATATAAATATAATAATAAGACCAAAAGGATCATCTCAGATAAGGGACACAATAGACACAATTTTTGTTCAACATCAAAAAATACATCTACAATATTACTGCTCATGATAAAAACAAAATTCTAGTTAATATTATTATTTACATTAATAAAACTAGCTTAATATTCCATCCTTACCATAGGTTGTGTAGCCATTTGCGAAGCGAACCCCTGACACCAAAAAAGACCCCATATCAAAAACTTTCAGAGTAAGGATGGTACTCCGTTATCCTTAACCTCAAAATCATTAATACTTCCAATCTCTTTGCAAATTTTACCATCCAAAATCACCAAAAAATCTCTCACCACTTCGAAAATTCTAAACAATTCCTTTTCTTTTTCCATATCTCCGTGAAAAAACTCTGCTGTTTCCTTAACCAAACAAAGCACTAAACTCTCCTCCTCCTGAATTTTCACTATTTCCAATTCTGCCCTTTGCAAAAGCACCCTCATTTCATCCCCGAATTTTGAATTCCCGCTCATCCGTACCAACTCCCTAATCCTTTCAATTCCTTCACTTATCCTACGAACCGCACCACTCATTTCCTTCAAATCTACCGTGCCGGCCTTCTTCACATTATTTAACTCGGATCCAAGAGAGGCAACAAACTGAAGCCCTAATTTCTCGCATTTTATGACCTCTTGAAGCACGAAATGCAAAAGGGTAGTTTCGCCATTCGTGCTTTTTATGTTTGCGAGTTTCAGAAGAGTGTCGAGTTTAAAAGCCTTCGCATCCCCAAAATGTGTACCCGAATTTATGGAGTTCCCAATTTTTAATGTGGCTTCGAGGAGCCTGTGGAATAGTTTGCTTTTTTGTAGCTCTTCACAAGCAGCCTGTTACATTGAAAATAAAGAAGTGTTAATTTTCAAGGTTTCTTGTATGAGATTTTATGTGTAAAACTGGAGGACCTCAGAAATACCATGTTTACCCGAAAAACAATATGAAATATCAAAGATACCCCTTCAAAATATAGGAAATGTCATATATACCCCTACAAAACATAAAAACATCTCTTTTTTTCCTTATTTGATTCAAAAGATTCTAAAATCAGAGAATAATTGAAGTAGGGTAGTTTAGGCATTTGTAAGAGTGTAGTAATTATATTTCCGATGTTTTGTAGTGATAATTATGATATTTCACATCCTGGAGGGGTATATATGTGAAATTGCACAAACTTAAAAGTCCTATTAAACAAACAAAATTACCACAAGAATGCCGAAAATGTCCTTGATCCTATTAACTTCAAGATCGAAATTAGACGCAAAAAGTAATGCATCCACTCTTTTAAATGCAAATGGTATTTGGGTCAATTTTTTCAGAAATACTTCGGCTTGGTTGAGCTTGTAATTTGAATCCTCCTCTCTAAATTCTTGTAACTTGTGTTCTTCCTCTTTGGTCGGTACCATTTTGAGCATTGCTTCTAGAACTTCATTCCTAACGGTACCGACATTACCTATTTGAAAAAATCAAATATAAACCAAAGTCAACAATGGATTTTTTATTTATTTTGTACATGTAGTTATATAATATTACAATGTTTCAATTACCTTCTAAGAGAGCTTCGCAGACTTGTTGAGTAGACACACTAAGTGCCTTGAGTAAAATCGAAATATTTTGGGCCTTCTTAGGATCGACTAACACGTTCTTTTGGCCAACATTCGCATTAAATTGTTTAACACCTGCGTTTGCTCCAAATAAGGACTGAATCATCTCCTCGTTCAACCTACAAATCACATTATATCCAACAATAAGTAACTCGATGCAAGATTATGAGGGCAAAAAAGATTTGGAAAATTTTAAATTATTAATTACTGGAATGAGTTAGACTTGAGCTGATCCCAGGCCATTTGTCTGCTGGAGCTTGGCGGCACCTTGTCCCAGTACAGAGGCTTCAGTCTAGGCGCGTTATTGGATTGCAGATTTGAGGCCGTGTTTTGATTTTGCCTCCTTAAGAGGGTAAAGGGTGGAGGAGGTAATGGAGGTGGGTGAAGCCCAATGTCTTCTCTCAGTCCATTAGAGGCTTCGGAGTCTTTTGAGCTGCGAGAATAATGGGTGGGGCTTGAACTTGTTGCTAAGGAGGAAGTAACTGATGACAGACCTAGTTCTTGGTCTGAAACTGAGCTTGGACCCGACCCGTTAAAGTTTTCATTCAGGCTATGAGAACAACTGACGAGCCGAGGTAACGGAGGTAAAGGACGGAGCTCCGGCGAACCAATCTCAGCGAGTGCGTCAGGGTTGGTGTTGGAGGCCGAAGGGTCGGGAGGAGGTTGGATGGCACCACGTGGACTGACGAGCGTGCCTAGGTAGAGAAACTCTGTGCTTGGGTTGGAGGTAGATGGTGGAGGAGGAGGGAAGAGACGGATGCTGTCGGAACGGCAGTCTTTTCCGGCGACGGAGCGACGTCGACCGCGGCGGAGGTGGAGGAGAAGAAGGGAGAGGGAGAGACAAAGGAGGGATAAACAGAGTAATGGGATGAGAATGATTGGGAGAAGATTATGGGATGAACGGGAAGCAGAATGGGGTGTAGTTGGAAGAATGCTGGTTATGTTAGCTGGGAAAGTTGAGACTGACGGGTTGGCCGGAGGGGTAGGTGGAGGGGGAGGAGAGGGTAACGAAGGGAAGAATGGGAAAGAGGAAGTAGTTGGTGTTGGCATAATGGGGGTAGGAAGAGAAGAAGAAGGGTATTTCGGGAAAGATGGCGATGGAGGTAGAGAAGGAGGAAGTGCCGGAGGCACGGAAAGAGGGACCGGATGGTGGTGGTGACCTCGAAGAAACCGGCGAGTTTGAGCGGATTTAGAGTTTCTAAAGTCGGCGTGAAGAAAAAATAAGATAAAGAAGAGGAGAAGAAGAAGAGATGAGAGAAGAGATAAGATTGAACTGTTCGGCATTTTTATGGGAAAAGCAAAAATGGTGGATTCTGAGGTTTTGGAGGAAGAGAGGAGCAGAGGAGGAAGACAGAACAAGAAGAAACAGCAAGTTTTTTTTTTTGAAAACAATAAAGCCCGGTTTTCTTAAAAAATGTATCTTCCGTAGCACATATCATACAGACTTTCGTGTTGTTCGTGGGTATAGATATTGTAGGCAATATAAACATGATCCGATATGAATAAATAAGTTACATTACAAAGCTTATTAATGGATACGGGTTCGGATGACTTAAAACGGGTAGAGATCCGGGAATACAGAATCACGTGAAGTTATTTGTAATTATTATGCAGTGCGACATGATGCCGAATGACCGTACAAAAATTGACCGTTCAGATAATGAACCCGGTTCATAGAATACTACCGACCATTAATATCAGGCCAAGTGAAGAAGTTCATTACTTTGTGTGATTATAGCACATTAGTTTGTAAAACACCGTGTCCATGTAATAAAATAGGTTAGCTGGACGGTACACCGGGTGTAGAAGAATAAGAGGAAGATCTTTGTGGGCACACTTTAATGTCTCCGCGTGGTAACTTAGTACTCTTTTGTCCTTCTTACTTTTGTTTAAAAGGGATATTTACAAAAAAACCCCTGTATTAATTTCGACAAAGTCCCTTCATTTATTTAACATAACATAACTATTATTCTTACTATTAATTCTCCACGATCGAGATTAAAAACAAGACCAGTATAGTTATAGTTATCTAATTTGTATATTGTATATTTAAGCCCACGGGCCTTTATCCTTGCAAAAACAAAAGAAAATTTTAATTTGTATATTTTGTCGAATAATATTAGACGCTCCTAAATGTTTATGTGTCAAATTATAATGCATTCATATTAAATTAAAAAAAAAACAAAATTTTAAATATTGCAAAATTGAAATATCACGTATATATCTAGGTGAATTTTATGTGCAAAATCTAGGTGTTTAATATTATTCATATTTGATCTTTAACTTTGTATAAATTATCTATTAATTAATTATGCATATAACATATATTATTAAGAATCAAAATAATTGTAATAATGGGATTTATGAATGAATTTAACTGAATTGGAATATCACTGTAAAAAAGAATAATAAGTGAATATGTTTCTCAATTTCTGGAAAAAATAAGGGGCTTTTGTGTAACTTTTATGAGAAGCGAGATTTTTGCAATTTAAAAAAAGACACTTGGATTGGATACTCTTTTCTCTTTACTGTTAATTTTTAGGAGATGGCCGAAATAATTTTTGATAGATTGGTGATGTTGGTTCTTCTTCTTAGACTTAGCTCGTCGTACTCGTGTGTCAGGATTTTGGGGAAAAGAAAATGTGTCTTCTTGATTCTGCCGCTAAATGGGTTACAGCTTAGAGGCTCAGTTTAAGTAACGATATTATGTGGATCTACTTGTCTACATTTCGGTGTAGTGATTCAGGAAAATAAAAAAAAAAAGATAATTTCTATTGATAGACAAGTTCTGAAATGTCTAAAATGACATTATCACGTTTGAAAAGTCGAGATGTCATGCCTTCTCAATTTTTTAAATGTTCAGACATATTAATTCGTCTAAGTAACTCTCAACCGTGATAATGACTCTCAATACATGCATGGACACTTAATATATGCATGACCAATCTTCCTACTTTTCAATAGTTGCTTTGTCATTTTTGTCATTTTTATATTTTGTCCATGTAGAAAAAACGGCATACGGAAAGAAAGATATACTTTGATACCATTATTAAAACTAGGACATAGTCGGCGTTTCGCGGCGGATTTTACCAAATAATAACTCAAATATGTTTATTTTTCTCGATAATCAAAATAAAAAACAAACATAACCAAATGATTGTATTGTAAATAAACAAAAGTAAAAAACTAAAACAATTTAAACACATACTTACAAAATAAATGACCATCATTACAAACATATTACTCAAAACACAAAAAAATTACTAATAATACTTACTAAAAATATTTAGCATACAAATATCATATCATGTTGAATCAAACTTCAAGTCCATCGGCACAATCCTTGATAATGGAACATCTAATTCTTTTATTTATCAGCAGGTAAGTTTCACGAGAATGAACACATTATTATTATTTTTTATAAAGAAGCAGATAAAAAGGACATAAACATGGTATAAAGATTCATGATGATGAATGAATTAACAAGTTAGGTTTATTTAGAATGAAAAAATGACATAAACAATTGACAATACAAGATGGTCATCCTGAAAATGAATCGACTTTTTTGGCTTATTTAAATAGAAAAAAGACACACAATTCACAGTACAAAATGGCCATGTTGAGCTGACAAAATAAAAATATTGAATCATAATAAAAATAATGCAAATGTTTTACTTTAGCTTTATTTTTTAAGTGGAGAGTGCATGACTTGAAATAAAAGGAATACAAAATGAACACGAGAAATATAAAAAACAATGAATTAGTTTCTCAAATCGTACCTTTTTATTGAAAAGTTCAAATCGTACCTCTTGCTTGATCTCATAAATTGTATATATTCTGAACAAAATAATTTAATATTCTTGAATGAACTAAAAGTAAGTTTTAGTAGTCCTACAAAAATGTTTATCATGATATTGAAAAGAACCTCATATAGCATTTCTTTTCCTGATATCATCTTCTAGCAAGATATTAAATTATTTTAGGAAAGAAGATACAAACACTTGAAGTAATAATTACCAGGTTGAATAACCAAGGGAGAAGCTTAGTTATTTTCTTCACTGAAGTAAGAATCATTCAGAGGTAAATCATGCATGCCCATTTGTTCCTAAATATAACAATAAAAAGTTACTAAATAAAAGAAAAAAAAATTATCCAATTTGGCCTAAATTTTTATTTTATAAAGAAAATTAACAAAATTAAATATCACCAAACCAGAATAAATATATTCGAATTTCAATCACCCTTATTCTGATTTAGACGTCCAGGCACTGCTTCATTTGTAAACCTATAATCCATATTGAAATTATATACTTCACTCGGTAACCAAACAATGATAAAGATAGTGATAATATATATGAACACATGGTTAGAACAAGCATTGAAACAAATAATTAAACAATAAAACAAATTACTGAATTTATGATCAGAATCAACTTACATATCGATTTGCAACTGATTTCGAGTCGATTGTGTTCATGAAATATTGAAATTGCAATTAAAAATATCATGCATTATCGAATGTACATAATTAAAAAAATCAACTTACATATCGATTTGCAACTGACTTCGAGTCGATTTTGTTCATGAAATACTGAAATTGCAATTAAAAATATCATACGTTATCGAATGTACATAATTAAAAAAATCAACTTAAATATCGATTTGCAACTGACTTTATGTCGATTTTACAAAATGAAATTAATTTGTCAACTTCCACTCGCTGAAAACAACTGGGTCTCCAACCACACTCGCTACTATTCTCGCCCCGTGTACTGGAGGGTTGGAGTACAATGATCTTGCCAATCTCTTCGACTCGCTCTTCACCCTGTTATATCGTCAGAAACAAATGGGAGGGTTTATTTGTAATTTTGTACCTGGTAGCAGTATCTGAAGAAAAACAAACAACGTTTATAGCTCCGAGTCTTTATGCGTATAAAACAAGATTTTTGCTGTATGAGTGAGCGACAAAAACTTCGAATTCACGCTCCACATATAGCCTCACTGAGGAGCGTCCACGTCGAGGCTTCCACTCGCAAAGAAAGGTACTTTGCGAATTTGACCTGATACGCAACATCAAAGAAAGGAGCGAAATTCTTCTCTTCCATGACATCAGCAATAATCTTCCATTGCTCTGAAGTTGAGTCGATCCCAGTTGGTTTGCAAAGAATACATGATCCTCATGGAGCAGCCTAATTATATGCAAAAAAATAATTAAAAAAAATCAAAATCATACACCATTTGAAATCTCAGCTCCACTGCTCCACTCCTGGCCCAAATGAAAAACGAAAAATAAAATTAAACGGATGAATTAAACAGGAGAAGATGTGCCAATAATTTCGAAAAGTTTGGAAGCAGTAAGTACCGGAATTCTTCAATAACAGCTGAAGATGGCAGCGAGCCCCCAAATCAGGCGACTTCAACCGGAGCTGAAGATGGAAGAGCCGCCTGTTGGGAAATATCCTCGATCCCGGGCCCGCGCAGCGGAATGAAGGCCCGGTCCGATTCCCCGATTCCCGAGATCACGCCATAACTTCGAGGGTACGATGCAATAGAAGGATAGATTCATACCGGTGCAAAATTGATTGCACTCGAAGGGTTGATCACTGCCTTCTATCTTCTGTCACGTTGGTGACAATCCGCGCGTCCCATACCACGCTTATTCCACCGTTCGTTGACTTCGCCGATTCGCTTGATTTCGTCTCCGACTCAATCTACTCGTCCGAATCGATCACAACCGTAAGAGCCCCAGATGTTGCTCCTCTACGTGTATCCACCTTGACTCGTAAGACGTCGGTCACGGATGCACCTGCCTAGACGATGCACCGGTAAACTTGCTTGATCGAATTGATTCTCTATCTCTCGAGAAACTCTTTTCTTGATTTCTCTCTCTTCGCAGTTTTTCACTTTGAGAAAGATCAAATCTGAATTCTCTCTTTCTTTTAGTGTATTTGGCAGAGTATTAATCTCATTAGACTGATTAGATGAGAGAGAAAATATCCTATTTATATCTAATAGGATCAGGATTAGCCAAAAGGCATGTATATCCAATATACGCCCTTTCACACAGAAAACTGTATGAACCTGGTCAGTATTCTGTCCAGACGAAATTGATAAATTTCTCTGACAGAAAATCAACCAACATGAAAGTTGTAGATAATCTCATTATCTACACAACCCAATTTGGCCCAGCCCAATTGGAGTTCGTATGCAAATGTTATGACTGTTTTACTAACTGTATGTCATATTGTTGCACCCTTTCGGTATTTCACAGAAACGACACTGATACTTCGTTCATATGAAATATATTTCTTCATGAAGGTTGTAGATAATCTTATTATCTATCTAACCCAATTTGAAACATTCAAATCGGATTTTCCCACTGACAGTTATGGCCACGAATGTATTCCTACATTCGTTTATCCTTGTGTACACTTTTACTGTTGATCCTGAAACTGTATTTCCTTCACCGCCGTGATGAAGAGCGGTGGATGCGACCGTGATTCCATGGCCTCTTTCTCCTTGTGCCTCTCTCTCTCTCGCTGTCATGGCGATCTTGCATTGTGCCTCTCTCTCGCTGCAGCCGTAGTGTTCTCTCTCTCTCTCTCTCTCTCTCTCTCTCTCTCTCTCTCTCTCTCTCTCTCTCTCTCTCTCTCTCTCTCTCTCTCTCTCTCTCTCTCTCTGCAGTCGTCGCGGCGATCCACAAGTTTGGAAGCAGTAAGTACCGGAATTCTTCAATAACAGCTGAAGATGGCAGCGAGCCCCCAAATCAGGCGACTACAACCGGAGCTGAAGATGGAAGAGCCGCCGTGATGAAGAGAGGTGGATGCGACCGTGATTGCATGGCCTCTTTCTCCTTGTGCCTCTCTCTCGCTGTCATGGCGATCTTGCATCTCTCTCTCGCTGCAGCCGTAGTGCTCTCTCTCTCTCTCTCTCTCTCTCTCTCTCTCTCTCTCTCTCTCTCTCTCTCTCTGCAGCCGTCGCGGCGATCCACCGCCGTCTCCGATGTGTTGAGCGCCTCTCTCTCTTTCTCCCTCTCTCCCTATCCGCCGCTCCCTTCTCTCTCTCTGTTCTCTCTGTCTCGCGCGGTTTAGGGTTGTATGGTTTAAGAAAGAGAGGGTTGTGGGGTCAGGTGAGAACATGAGAGGTGATGGGTATGTTTTGTTTGGGTTGATAAATAGTAAAGGGAGACGTGGCTATTCAAGGTTGAGTCAAATTGGGGTAAATTTAATGGGAGGGGTTAATACTAAAATATATTTTAGTACCATATATTTAGTAAAATAATGATTTTGAAATTATATTAACTTTTCTTTAATTACAAATATAGGAAGGGCAAAAATGTAACTCGACCAAATCAAACCAACTTATTCGTTCAAACTCGATCCGAACCGAAAATATTGAAATTTAATGATGCGAAATCGAATGATTCGAATCCGAAATTGAACTGGAACCGAATAATTCGAATCCGAAATATAACCGAAATCAAATGATCCGAACCCGAAATCCACTCAACCAAAAAATTCGAAAATCGAACTATCCGAAACTCGAATGATCCGAAATCCGAACTAATTCGAAACTCGCACCATTTGAAACTCACTACCCGAATTACATTCTCCGATAAGGCCCAATTACAGTCGAGTAACTTTTTCAACATTTTTCGTTTCGGATCTGGCCAAGTTTGAGTTTGGACAGTCGAGTAACTTTTTGCTAGCCCCAATTACATTCTCCGATAAGGATCTACGATTTAAGAAATAAAAAAAAGCTTTAATATATTTTTTGAAAACATTATTTATTTTATATGATTTTTATAACGATGAGTAAAATAAAAAATGTGACAAAAGTGACGATGCAAATAAATATTGGTTTACTAAAATGTGGGGAGATTGCTCACACATATATTATGTGTTCATGCATGTGTTAAGAGTCATTATCCTGGTTGAGAGTAAATTAGACGAATTAATATGTCTCAACATTTCAAAAGTCGAGAGTCGAGAAAGGTATTACCTCTCGACTTTTCAAATGTCGACAGTGTCATTTTGGACATTTCAAAATTTGTTGGTCTAATTTACTATATCTCAAACTCAGTATGTGTATCAATCAAAATTTTCCATACAAAAATCTGTTTAAAAGGTAAGAGCTGGTAATAAATGATCCGACACGAAAAAACGATCCGACTCGTCCGAATTCCGACCCGATCCGAAACAAAAATATTAAAAAGTCAACGACCTAGAAGTAAAATTGAGTGATCTGAGCCTGAAATAAATCGAAACTGGACAATTCGAATCCGAAATTGTAGGAAAACAGAATGATCCGAACTCGAAATCGAATATAATGACTCGAATTCGGAATCGAACCGAAACCGAATGTCCCGAACCTAGTCATCGTACCGGATTCATAACCAATATATAAACAACAAAAAAACGATCCGTCTAGGTTCGGCATGCCTCTCTTACTTTAATCATTACTAGTGATGCCCCCCGCGCAATTGCGCGGGGTTTGAGAAAACCGAAAATTTACTTCATTAGCGTGTATATTATTTTTTAGATTCTGAAAATCATGTTTTCATTGATTGTTCATTGTTTGCATTGCGGGCAAATATCAAAAAAATTAGGTAAACATAAAGCAAAGTTGGAAAGTTATTTACAACAAAATCGTCGTGTTATGCGTGATTGATATGGAATAGACATTTATTTATGAGTGAATACAAAATTTGTCTCGAATTTAAATAGCTCAACGGTATATGTTCATTACATGCACGATATGATCGAAGTATGGGTGCATTATAATTAACATGAAAGGACAAAACACAAAATGTGAATATTTCACAACAAAACAACGCATAATGTTACGTAACTTATAATTATAAGAGAAATTCTAACAAAAAAACAATACAAAGATGTAATTTATTGAATTATAAAAAGTTATGCAACAAAATGCATTAAAAAAGAGTGGACAATATCATTCGTACATAAAGTCTGCCAAGAACGGTGAGTTTGCCTCAGCAAATCATGATTTGTACAAATTTTAAAGCAAGAACCATCCGAATTGTTCGAGAGTCGACTTTCTTGAACAATTCAAACTTTTTTGTTTTAAAATATGTTTATTCTTTTATACATCATCGGCAAAATTAGCGAAGTGGAAAAAGGCTACCCTTGAACTGTTTGAATGGCCTTGTTTGTATTTGTATTTGTGCTCGTACCCGCACTCGTACTCGTGCTCGTACCTGTATTCGTATTTCGTATTTTGATTTTAGTATTTAATAGCTTCGTTGTTTGGTTTTCTTATTTCCGATTTTGTAGTTCGTATTTTAGTACTCATACTCATTTTAGTATATGTAACTGTCTTTGCATTCGTAAAGTGTGTTTGTCTCAGTAAATCATGATTTTTGTAAACTTTAAAGCAAAAATCGTCTGAATTGTTCGAGAGACGATTTTCTCGAACAATTAAAATGATTTTTTGCTTTAAAATTTGTTTATCTTTTATACATCATCGGCATAATTAGTGAAGCGAAAGAAAGGCTACCACTGAACCGCATGAATGGCCTTGTTTGTATTGGTATCCGTGCTCGTACTCGTACTCATACTTGTATTTGTATTTCGTATTTTGATTTTTGTATTTTTCGTATTTTAGTACTTCGTATTTTAGTGCTCGTACTTTTACATGTGTATGTAATTGTCATTTGCATTCGTACTGTTTGTTTGCCTCAGTAAATTGCGAATTTTTTAATTTTAGAGCAAAAATCGTCTGAATTCTTCGAGAGCCGACTTTCCCGAACAATTCAAACGTGTTTTGCTTTAAAATTTGTTTATTTTTTTATACGTCATCGACAAAAATAATGAAGAGAAAGAAAAGACTATCATATAACCATTTGAATGGCCTGGTTTGTATTTTGTATTTGCATTTGCATATGTAATTTGTCTTTGTATCTGTTGTCGTATTTGTTCTTGTATTTTGTATTCATGTTTGCATTTTGTATTTTATTTTCGTATTTGCATGCGTATTTGTATTTTCATTATTATTGGTAATGATGTCAGTTTATTCATTTCTATTTCGTAGCTTTTGTTTGTGTCTGCACTCGTATTTATGTTCATAATTTTGTTCGTATTCGTATCTGAGGCATATGTTTTTGTAACGTTTAAGCATTTAAATTTTTATTTTTTTCGAAGCATCTCAAGTTTCGTCCGACCAATGAACGCATAGACATTTTTTTTATTTGTAATCAGTTCATAACCAAGCAATGTAGAATGTAAATGAAATCGTGATTTAGGCATTGTTTGTTCTTGTATTTTTTATTCATGTTCGTATTTTGTGTCTTATTTTTGTATTTCCGCGGGTATTTGTATTTGTATGTCATTGTTTTGTATTCTTGTTGTTGTTAGTTTATTTGTTTTGTATTTCGGGTTTCGTATTTCACCATTCTTAGTTGTAATTCGTAATCGTAAGCGTATTCATGTTTGTATTAGTATTCGTTTTTCGGATTTTAGTATTTCGATTCATATTCGCATTTCACATTTTATATTTTGTTTTCGTATTTCGTAATTCCTAATTCCTAATTCATTATTCATAATTCGTATTCGTATTTCGTATTTCAAATTTTGTAGTTTGCATTAGTTTCGGTGTTGGTATCGGTATTTATTTTTCATTTTCGTATTCGAGTTTCAACCTTGTATTTTGTATTTCATAATTCATAATTCGTATTTTGTATTTTAATCCAAGCGTGTATTTGTATTTTTGTTTCTATCTATATTTGTAATTTTATTTTGTAACCGTATTATTGTGCGTATTCGTATTTGTGTATTTGTATTGGTGTTTGCCTCAGTAAATCATGATTTTTTTTTTAATTTTAGAGCAAAAATCGTTTGAATTGTTCAAGAGCCGGATTTCTTGAACAATTCAAACAATTATTGCTTCAAAATTTGTTTATTATCTTATATATCATTGGCAAAATCAGGAATATGAACCAAATAGTCTTCACAAAATTAATTGAGAAAGTTCAAATTTTTCGTTTTTTGTATTCAGATCTCGTATTCCGTCATTAGTAATTTGTTATTGTATCCTTGTTTGTATTAGTATTTGCAAATTACATGTTATTTATCTAATTTGCTACATGAAAAATAAGATTGTTTTTTTGCATCATATCAAGAATTAAATTGTTCTTTATCATTGGTACGATATGAATTCCAAAATGTATCAGATATTGTATCATGTGAACAATTAAATCATTGCATACTTTTTTCCCATTATTGATTCCAAACATATTTAGAATTGTTCGCCTGAAAACATAGTACAATATTGAATCATTACAATTGTTTATGTTTGTCAAGGTTAATAGATAGTTAAATACATTGATTCCAAGTAGATAATTAGAGATGTTCATTGATAAGGAGATTTTTCATCACTTTTTACATACACAAAATATAGAATTTAAATACTTAAATACGATTAAAGTATACCAAATATTCATAATTCCAATTTATTGAGATTAAATACTTTTAATTGTGTTTTTGTATTAATGACAGGTAAAAAGTGCAATATCTCGAAAAACCAGGACTGTGGATGGATCGGTCTCATCGTGCCGATCGATTTGATATATCATATGATGATATTTGATGCAAGCATAAGAGAGAAATCGAGCTTTTACTCCAAACGGGTCAAACTTGACTCATTCCACGAAGGAACACCGACCTGACGAAATTTGATACCCAACAAGATCTTGTATGGCAGACAGAAGCATACATACCTAGTAACGAGTTACCAACCAACTCTCTTTGACCCGCTGCTCGAAAGTACACACAGAAACCAAGTTTAGATACTCTGAACCAGTTAAAACCATGTGGTGACCTATCCACGCTTTGAACTCACTCGCCACACAAAGGATACACAGAAATAAGCCGCACCAAATCCTGAGAGGAAGACCAGTCAACCATCCTGACTAGGACAGATCCGGTAGACATGTGCACATGGTGTATCATGTACAGTGATCCAACCCGAGCTCCTTACTGACCCACGACACAGAAGACCATTCCGATTCCCTTTTACCAAATCCCGTGCCACCATAAGATTCTGTTACTCGTACAGCGGGTCATACCAGTACTGCTCTCTATTCACTACACGACAGATACAGAAACTATGCCACAAAGGATCACGCGAAGACTGGTCAAAGGTTTAACAAACTAGGATTTTTTGTGGTTATAAATCCGTGCAACCCGCGCTGTCACTTTCAATTCCCTCTATTTTCCATGTGTTGCACTCTGGGCCACACGAGTATTGTTGCAGAGAATCTTTACAGGCAGTTCAAATTCTTAACTTGGAGCCATCCGTGATTTTTTCTGTCCATTTTATACACTAACCACAGTCTCCATTACACAGCCCAAAGAAAGAAATGAACTAAAGCAGGCCCACTCTTCCTCTCCATTTCTGTCTGTAATGGACATGAACTAATTTTTGGGTTGATTTTCTGATGAATTTAATTGAATTAATCTGGATCTGAGGGAAATATCTTGGAGGGTATTTTTGGGTTTTCTCCCTCATTATTTGGCCAAACCAGATGAAATTTCGACCCTTGGATTCAATGAAACTTGCTGTACCTACCCATGCAAGTTGCATCCTGAGATCTGGAATTTTCGGACTCTTTTCCCCCCCTTTTCTCCTATAAATAAGGTCCAAGATCTCCCTCTCAAACCATCCATTCTACCCACTCTCTCACCTGATCAAGAAATCCATTGATTCTTGAATCTCCATCTCTCCCAAGCTCTCTAGCTTCTCAAGCTCATATTTGAGCCATTTTTGCCGAGAAGATCGTGTCGACGCACGATTTCCGAGGCCGCTCCGAGGATCGATCCTCTCTCTCTCAAGCTCCCGAAGTTTCTCTCCTCCTCCTCTCATCTCCTTTCAAGGTGTGAAGACTCGAGGACCTCGCCAAGATTCGATCTTGGACTTCACTCTCTTCTTTTTCGGTACTCTCTTTTACAATTGTTGCGTTTTAATTAGGAAAATATTAGATTTGAATAAACTCTGATTGTAGATCTGTTATATTTGATAAAATAGAATTTGTAGAATTTTTGTGGATTTTATTTCGTAATTTTCCTATTTTTCCTTTGTGAAATACTCGATTGTTTTGTGCTGTTTTGTTAATTCCATTTAAAATAGAAAAATACTCAAAAATAATTCTTTCTCAATATCACTGTTTATATCTAGATCTTTAGTTTAATATAGTTTTTGAATAAATCAATTTCCTGCCATTTTCTATTTGTTGTTGATTTTACAAGTTCAATTGATTAGGCAACTAGATCTTGTATTAGTCTCTGGCCAGTTTTGATCCTGATTGTTTGTACCTTTTTAAACCTGAAAAAATTACAAATCTTGAATCATTGATTAGATTGTTAAGTCTAGTTTGATAATATTTTTGTCTCATTCAAAATAATAAAATTTCCTATTTGATATGAATTTTTGAATGCAACACATGCAAATCTGGAAATTGTGCATCATTGAATCTCAGAAGAATAATTGTGTAGAGCTGAATATTGTGAATTAAAATTTGAAATTTTTATCATCTGTTTGTGAGATCTGGATATTCATTGTCCCAATTTTTCATAATTTTTGGATCAGTAGAAATTATTTTAGAAATTCGCATTCGATTATACGCAAAATTTCCTTGGAACGAACCTCTACTTAGCCTATTCTAGTAGTTGTTTATAAATTGTTTTGATTAACTCGTGAGATTGAATTTACACATTTTAACGACCGGTTTTATGAGTTATCAAATGGCGCCGCTGCCGGGGACAATGAATAACTCATAAAACCGTCTTTATCGCATGAGACCATTTTTGTCTAAAAACTTTTGAAATTGTGAAACTTTCATTTGAAAATAGATTCTTAAAAGATTCATATAGATTCTTTCAATATAAAGCATAAATGATGAAACGAGAGTCAAAAATCTTTCCTTGGAAAATTTGAACTTTGAAATCGATGATTATCTCTTTAACAAAACCTAAACATGCAATTTTCTTTGATTTTCAAATTCTATATTTTATTCTATTTTTTGTTTGAGGACAAACAAGCTCTAAGTGTGGGGAGATTTGATAAGGGGATTTTTCATCACTTTTTACATGCGCAAAATATAGAATTTAAACACATAAATATGCTTAAAGTATACCAAAATATTCATAATTCCAATTTATTGAGATTAAATACTTTAATTTGTGTTTTGTGTTAATTTCAGGTGAAAAGTGCAAAATCTCACAAAACCAGGACTGTAGATGGATCGGTCTCGTCGTGCCGATCGATTTGATATATCATATGATGATATTTGATGAAGGCATGAGAGAGAAACCGAGCTTTTACTCCAAACGGGTCAAAAGGTGTGACCCGTTACACAAATAGACGCAAACGGGTCAGAACTGACTCATTTCAGCAAAGGCAGCAAATACCCCAGCGTGATTTAACCTCTCAGATCCTCTGCAACACGTTAAATTCTCTTCAGCCCCTACAGCGGGTCCAAACCTCTCTCTTCTTGACTTGCTACACATGTGACCACATAATCGCTTCCTCACCAAATCTAGAAAGTCTGACCAGTCAAAGATTTAAAAAAGACAGATCCTTTGTGGCAGGCGCAGCGTGTGAACCATGCTGGTATTCCTCTGCCTCTCCATACCTCCGTGTGTTACACGATCGGCCACACAGCTAGCGTCACAGAAAACCGAGCCAGGCAGTTCAAACCTCCAATCTTTGAGCCATGCAGCATATAATCGTCTCCATTTAAATTGGCAACCGCACTCTCCAGTTCCGCCTGAGGGAGATTATTTAACGAACCGCAGTCTCCATTTGTGCTAAAACCGCAGAGCAGTGCAGCTATTTTCGGGAATTTCAGAATATTTTCAGCTCATTTAATCTTGATCCGTGGGAGAAGTTTGCAATGGTATTTTTAATTTTTCTCGGCCGTCCGATGTCCAAATCAGATGAGGTTTGAACCGTTGGATTCTTTGCAACTTGCTCTACCTGACCATGCAAGTTGCAACTCGATCCTTGTCCTGTAGCAGTCTCTTTTCTCCTATAAAAGACATCTAAAACCTCTCTCTCAAGACACCATTGATCCTCTTTGGTCACTCACTCCATTTTTGGGGGAAGGTAAGGTCTTAGCCTCTTCCCCTCCATTGTTAGAGCATCTCGAGCTCCCTTGCTCATCTTTGATCCCTTTTTGCCAAGAAACCGTGTCTTGCACGGTTTTCGAAGCCATTCCGAGGAGCTTTTCCTCTCTCTCTTGAAGCTCGAAGAAGTTGTTCTCCTCCTCCTCTCTCTCCTCTCAAGGCGTGAAGGCTCGAGGACCTCGCCAAGATCCAATCTTGGACTTCATTCTCTCCTTTTTCGGTACTCTCTTTTACAATTGTTGCGTTTTAATTAGGAATAATTAGATCTGATTGAAATCTCTTTGTGAACTTGTTATATACTGTGAAATATAGTTTGTGGAATTTTTGTAGAATTTTTGTAGAATTTTTCCTATTTTTCCTTTGTGATATACTCAATTTTCTGTGCTGTTTTGATAATTCGATTTAAAATAGAAAAAAAGTCAAAAGTAATTCTTTCTCAATCTCACTGTTTAGATCTGGATCTGTAGTTTAAAAACATAATTTGAATCAATCAATTCTCTGAAATTTCCTATTTGATATGGATTTTAGAAAATCAATGTGTTAGGGACTAAACTGTAATATTAGTATAAATCCAGTTCTGGACCTTTTTGTCCCTGATTATTCATGAACTTGTAGATCTGTTAAAAATACAATTCTTACATGTGCTTGTAGATCTATATTCAAACTGCAATTAGAAACTTGATTGAACTTTGTTGGATTGATTTTCGATTTGATATGATTTGTTGAAAACTGCTATTTAGACCTAAAAACTTTCTAGACTTTTCTGTGATTTTCCAAGGACGTATTTGTAATTAGATCATTACTTTTTACTGAAATATCAAACCTGTGAAATTCTTCTGTTCTCTCTCTTAGTATTAAATTATGCATCTTTGTGCCAAATTTGAAATCTTGTTTTGCGATCTATATTTTTCTGGAATTTGATTAGTGCCTAAAATACCCTTGTGATCTATAACTTTCATAAATTCGAAAATTGTGTGTGTGAAAGTGAAATTTTGACCAGAGCTTTATAAAGTTTAGATAATGATTGTGACAAAATATTATAGTCTCTGGATCAGTATAATTAATTCTAGAATTGAAACACTCGATGATACGCAAAATTTTCTTGGATCGAACCTATACTTATCACTTTGATTAGTATTTGTTATAAATTGTTTTGATTAACTCGTGAGATTGAATTTACACAATTAAACGACCTATTTTACGTGTTATCATTCATCCCATGTGTTTTTTGTTCTGATCATCGATTTGTACACACATTTTTTTTCAGTCCAAGCCCGTATATGTTATAATAGAGTTTAACCGTAATGAGATTGTCGAATCCATAAATTGTTTAAACAATTTTCTGTTTAGTTCTTCCGACACATCAGTTGTAATTTTAACATTTGTTTAAACTTCCTTTTATTTTGCCATAAAGTAAGTTTCATAAATTGTTCCACCGATCATACTAACATTTCTTGAGTGAGATGAGACCGGTTGAAGGGATCAGTGTATACCATAATACATCACAAACTCAAATTCATCATCACTTACATTTGTCCATAAGAAGGTGTCTTTGGATGACACCTCGGTCTCCCATCACTTTCGAAGACTGTAAAATCACCGGATCCTTCATCAACGCGTACTGGGACTAATTTTAAATTTAAGTAAACAACTCCAGTTTTATTTCATCGATTAGGTTTAGGGCTTAGTACCTGAATAGGGTCGAGGAATTCGTCATGAATTTTGCCAAGAGCAGCCTCAGCATCCATTGCTTACGAAGCCGCGGATTTTACTTTGTTTCCGAGTTCAAGGAACTCGTCAATTACTCTTCCATCTGCTCCTATTTTTCATAATATACTTTCTGTAGTACCAAATAACTAAACACAAAAATAAAAAATAAATTAAATATTTCCATTAAACCCCAAAACCTAAAATAGGTAGATTTTGAAAGAAACAACCTGGTCATTGTAGAATATCCCGTCGTTTGAGATTGCTTCTGGAAAAACGCCCTCTTGTCACCTCTTGCTATGTGCACATAAATCTTCGCAATCTTCATAAAGGGAAAATATATATATATAACATTAGAAAAAAATAGATTGGAATTTCAGTAGCCCTAAACCCTAAACAATACTAACTTGCTTGACTAATTCCTTTGGCCTGAATTCATATTTCTCACGATCTTTAACGCTCAGAGATTTTCTTTGAGGCCCGGCAAGTTGAAAGGGAAAATAGTTCAGCATGCTCGCAAGCCTCTGAACCTATAATTAATTATCGCATTAAATATAATTTAATCATGATCATCACTATTAAATTAATGTGTGTAAATTACCATTTTGGGCAAGAGAAACAGTGCAGGAATTTGTTTTGACGTGAATGAAATCATGGCTACATCTTCATTCGCCAATTTCATTTAGTATCTTGCAATTGCAATTGTAACATATAAATCAATTTAATTAATTATTATGCATAAGTAAGAATTAATTAAGTATAAAAAGTATATATTTTCATGAGAAGAATAAAGTCTCATTCATTCTTCTCTGTCTTGTGCTCTTCTTCGCTCCCATTCAGTTGCATTTGCCACCTCAGCTTCGATTTCTTTCAGTTTGAGTATTTTATCCAATAATTGAGAAACCTTTAATCCAATACATAAATTGCGTAATTGAGAGGCCCATTGTTTAGCGCACTGAGCTCCTGGCAGGTGGCGTGCCGTCACGGCAGCATGTATACATATATGATCTGCGAATAAATAAAACACACAAAAAGTCAGCACCGCATACTTTTGATCTTATGCATACAAAGTGTTTGACGAAATGATAACTTATACTGGACAAAAATATGGCTAAGAATTAAGGTTTTTTGTTTGATCGAACACTGAGTTACGAAACATTATAGATGAATTCGAAGAATTTGAAAAATCTGGAAAAAATAGTCCAAATTGTTTTCTAAGTTCTCTTAAGTAAAAAACTTTTCTCGCAGCCCTAAAATAACAGGAAAAAAATGAGTGAGAAGAAAGAGTTTGCGTAGACCCAAAACAACCTTAATTTTTGCACAATTAGCTTGTAATTGACCCTAATTCAGTCATAATTAACTATAATTCACTTTAGTTTGTCTCAAATTATCTGTATTTAGTTCAATTGATCTTAAAATAGCCTGAAATAAAGCATAATATATCTGATCAGCCACAATATATCCCGAAATACAATTAATCTTACTTAATTCAGTCGAGAAAGAAATATGTAAATTGATAAAATTCAACCTTAAAATAGGAGACTCGATAAATTTATGAAAGAAATGGGTACCTTACTCTAAAAACTCTTCTGTCGCAGAGTACGGCATCTTCTCTCGCCGCCGTCGCCCTTTTAGGATTTTGAGCCGCTTAATTAGGGTTTCCCCGACAAAATTGCCTTCGCTCGTTAGGGTTGCATTGCGGCGTCAATCAGAAGAGAGAGCTGAACAGAAATTCATGAGAGAGAGCTAGGGGAATAGAAGCCACCGTGGAGCTCTCTCAGGGAAGAAGGCCTATTGTCAAGAGAAGGCAGCACAAACCCTAGGTGTTACCGATTCGGAGCCGCTTCCTAATCGAGCTTCTTCTCTCGCCAACGCCTGGCGTGCCTTCACTCTCACGTTCTCTTCGTTCTCGCTCGCGGCCGACGTCGATAGGGTTTGGGACGGGACGTCTGTTGTTGTGTCTAGGTCTAGCGGAAAGGAAACAACGAACGAAGTGAAAGAATAAACAAAGGATGCTGAACAAAATATTGGGGGCGTCAACGTGCCCGAATGACAGGATTCCACGTGTCAGCAGGAGAGAAGCCATCCTCAATGTTTAACTTTAGTACTATGTAAAAATATTAGACCTAAACTGTTTATACTTTATATATTATTTACGATTCCCATTTAATTCAGGTCAATCATATATTTAGGCTTTAATTAGTCGGTTGAGTAAAAAAAAAGTACCTATTCGCCCCTTTAGGGCGTGTTTGCTAGGTCAGTTTTGTGTAGCAGCAGGAAACTCATAGTTGCAGGAAACCAATATATGAATATCAGGAAACTCTGGTAGCAGGAAAATGCAAAAACTGCGATTGTAGGATGTTCAAAAGGTGTTTGATGAAAACCTAGGATTGTTTTTGTTATTGTTGTGTTGTTGTTGTTGTTGTTATTATTATTATTACTTTTCTACATTTTTATTATGTATTATTTTATTATTATTATTACTATTTCTAAGTACGTTTTAAATTATTTATAACCATTAAATCAAATGATACATACATTTATATTATTATATGCCATTGCTAGGTGTGGGCATTCAGTTGAACCGAACCGAACCAAATCGAATAAGAGCAAACCGAATTAAATTGAAATGGACTAGATTCAAACCGAACCAAACGGAATAAAATTTGAACCGATTTAAAATCGAACTGAATAAACCGAATTTCTTATTGGGTTTATTCGGTTGAACCGAATTAGAAGTTTTATAATGTTAAAATTCAAGTGGTATTTAGTAAAAAAATATATAAAAACAGATCATATAAAATATACTTATCGTTAATTTTATTTTTACAGTATTAAATTTTAATTTTATATAAAAACAGATCATATAAAAAAGATTTCTGATTTCGAATACTAATTCCTTCCAATTATATTAAATCCAACAAAATAAATAAAATAAAATAATTAATTGAAATAATTAAAATAAATAAATAAAATTAGATAGTTAAATTTTATAAATCATATGAAGACTGAACTATTATTATTATTATTATTATTATTATTATTATTATTATTAGATAGTTAAATTTTAAAATTATATAATTAAAATAAATAAATAAAATACCGTATTTATTATTATTATTATTATTATTATTATTATTATTATTATTATTATTTTCTAAATACAATTTCATTATGTATTATTATTATTATTATTATTATTATTATTATTATTATTATTATTATTATTATTATTATTATTATTATTATTATTATTATTATTATTATTATCTAATAAAATTAATTATTATTTGAATTGAATTAATTTTTCCAAACTAAAAAAATCATATGAAGACTGAACTAAAAAATCATTGGTCTAAATCGCATCATATAATATCTTGTACAAATATTTGGTATTATATATTTATTAATTACAATAATATTGACAAACAAAGTTAGTATGTTAGTATATGATTGAACGCTAAAGCCTAAATCAATAAACAAACATAGTTATTCTCAAGTCCAATTACACATCATTTTATATTTATTATTTATATGAATGAAGAAAACAATATTCTAAATTTATTGTTTTCTAGCCAACATGGCGGGACTCATGATATGCTATTTTTTATTATTTCTATCACCTTTCCTAAGTCAAAAATCCACTCTGACCTCATTTTTCAAAACCTGGGAAATGGCCATGTTTTCTTTGCTTAGGAGCACAATCCTTGAATTCGGTGAGTTCACAAATACACCATCGAACACCCTTTTTTGCATTCCATGGGAACATGAGTTTCCTGTCAAAACCATGCCTCCAAACTTAGCTACCGAACAGGCCCTTAGGCTATTTAGCACGAACACCTAAAACTCCCAAGTTTGTTTGCCATATTTTAATCTTAAGAAGGGTAAATATGTAATTTTATATTTTAAAAAAAGCAAATATGTAAACCCCCCTAAATATAGTTAAAATAACTAAAACGGGGCGCACATATGTAATCTTTTTGTACGATTAATTGTTTTGTAAATTAGATACTTTAAAATATTATTAGTATGATTAGTAAATTAATAGTTGGGCAATTTTGGTAAAAAAAAAAAAAATAGTCATAAAATTTTGCACACATTATATATTCGTACCTTTAAAAAAAAAAATCATTTTGCATATTTGGAATTAAGATGGTCAAAAAAAATGAAATTTTTAAAACTGGGGATTTTTAACAATATTTTAAAGATATTTTAACAATATTTTTGCATATTTTGCATTGTATTTAAATATATTTATTTTTTAAAATTTTTTAAGTTTTAATTATTGTAACAATTTGGAATTAAGATGGTTCAAAAAAATGAAATTTGTAAAACGGGGGATTTTTCTATGTTCCTATACCATGCTTTCATAAATCATAACCATGACGCCAATGACTCAATGAGATCCGTCCTAAGAATAAGCCCGCAAACCTTTGGGCTAGGGAGGGCATGCATGACATCACTAAACCGAGAGACATGATATTAAGATTGTAGATGTGAAGTTTAGTGGAAGAATAATATGACTTGAAGACCTCCAGTCTAGAGTCATTAGGGATTTGGTTGTTTTCTGGAAAATTAGTGATTATCAATTGGATTGTTTTCTGGAAGTTTAAACGACGATTTTTGTAATTTGTTCCCCCCTGAATCGTGATAAATGACGGGCATGAAGAATATATCTAGAGTCATTAGGGAATTTATTTATATGAATTGGTACCTCAAGATAAAAACTTGTTTCATAAAAAAAAATGATTTTGTTCGTGGTTAGATATACTATTTTAGATGTTGAAAATTTTAAATAGATGTTTATGATGCTGGTTTTTATTTGTTAAATTTGTTATTAGTTATTTGTATACCTCTTTTATTGTTATTGTATTTTGATTTTATTCTGTTACGGAAAGTTTATATTTCGTAATTAAACTTTTCTACTTTAATAATTTCGTGTACTAAATATAATGAAATAATAATATTTTCTTCTAATTTCAATTTAACATATAATTAGAACAAATCTGTGTTATTTTTATTTTCCTAGTCATTGCAAACAAATGTCAAATTTTTTGATTGATATATTTTTTTGTATCTTTTGTTCTTGTTGTGAAGGGGACTGTATATTGATATATTACATTTTAGAAACAGAATAATTCGAGCCAAGGCAACAATGGAATTATGAACTACATGTATTCTGAACATGTTTGATTTGAGGGATATGTATTATGAACTACATGTATTCTGCAAAATCCATTGTTTGATTTTGAAACGTAGTGTATTTTTATATTTTATCCTCAAAATTCATGGATGGTGAAACATACAAAAAAATTGGTATTTCAAAATACAAGTAAAGAGTATATTCAGCCAAATTGTTTATTCAAATTATATGTATTAGTAATTAGTAATCATATAATTATATTATAAAATAATACAATTATATGGATATAATAACTTTATACAAAAAGTAAGCAAAAGCGATGATGATAATAATAATAATAATAATAATAATAATAATAATAATGTATTATTGTTATTATTATTCTAAAATATTATGAAATAATATAATATAATGTGAATATAATATAAGATAAGATAAGATCCATAAAATAATATAACATAATACAATACAATACAAACAATATAATATAATATAATACTAATCAATTCAATATAATATAATACAATTAATAATATAATATAATTTAATATAATACAATTTGATATAATATAATATAATATAATTTAATTTAAAATAATATAATGTAATCCAGTATGGTACGATATAATATATATACATACTATATTGTAATATAATATAAAACTATTTATAATATAACGCATTATTATATAGTAAAGTATAATTCGTAATATAATATAATATAAATACAACATATTACAATTGATATAATATAATACAATAAAAAATAATTAACTAACTCATTTATTTAATATTATAAATCATGAATTCCTATAAAGAATCTAACAATGAATTTTTGTTCGCATGATTTTGAAATTCATCCATCATGCATTGTATTATACATGTATTGCAGAATATCCCAAATCTTATTCAAGTGCTTTTGGTTAAGGATAATATACATGACGGAGTGGCAAAAAATAATTATGTGAGTTGACGAGCCTATTTAATTGACTTAATTAATTATTAATTAACACGTTCAATTGACACGTCAATACATTATATTAGCACATAATTAACTTATCAATTAAATTGTTATTCAAATCAATTAATAATACTAACGATCCAATTAACCATCATTTGTCACCTCAACAAAACTATCTTTGATGTTACGGGGAATAGATATATAACCCGTTTTGGTTAAGAGCCGATCAACCGCCACATTTTGTTCATGACCCCAGAACATGAGCGAAACAACTGTTGTTATATATTTTTAGGGTTGACATTGCTAGTTAACTCTTATCATGAGTTCTCAACAATTTGGTATTATATTTATTCTTTTTCCTAGTCAATCCATCCTAATATGTTTATCTATATAAAAAATAGAATATGCACCAAAAAATTATATATCTACATTAGAAAACATATAACAGTATCATCATATCCTCTCTAATTTTTGATCTACTTTCCAAAGAACTTCATACATCCCATACATTTCTACGGATGAAAATTTTCTAGAATACCTCTAAATTTGATATATATAACATATAAGTAGTCCTAACGAATCTTAAATCACGTGCACCGAAGAAAAAAAAGAAGCACGAGGATATCTAGGGCTTAAATTTACCAAAATGCCCAAGATAATCAACCAAGAAACAAGCATATTCCCCCGATGCCCTAAGATATACTTTGTTAGTTATGTATAATACTAAATTTTTAATGGAGCCTTTTCCTGCATTCAGGCGCTCCGCAGTGGCACTCTAGCTTATGAACGATCCCATCTGGCCCCACAACACTGTCCAATGCGTATCCATAGTCGTAACAGAGCTCCTACAAACCGATTTCACCGTAATTTATAAGGGTATAAACGATACTGTTTTGCATGACGAGAAAATAACGAGAATAAAAGTGGTACCTGGAGAGGAGGGATGTTATCGAAGGCGAAGAGCATTACTTTTGCGAGCTTGAAGTCACGGTGCGAACTCATAACGCTCTGCACAAATAAATTTGGCTGGCAACTGTGGTTTATGAACCGAGACACGTTTCCAACTTTTCCCGCGTCGATGCAGTACTCGACACACGACTCGTCGTCGTCTGTCATCACCACCGGTCCTTCCCTCTTCTGTTTTTTTATACAAAATAATAAGGAGAGGTAAATATGATATTTTATATTTTTAAAAGGGTAATTATGACATTTTGGTTTTTAAATACTACCTCGCGGCCATCGTTGCCTTTCATGGTTTCAAGGCAATCGATATCGAAGAGATAAATGTTATCCAATCTATTTGCATCGACATCATCAGAGCGGCGAAGGATGCCAGTATACTCACATACAGGCGCGCCAGCTGGAATTGCGTCCCAAGACCGTACTGCCCATCCTTTGTTAGGCGTTTTAAATACCTAATTTTACAAACATATTTCTTATAAAACTCAAATAAAAGAAAAAAATGAGGGGTACAGATGTAAAATGTGCTAACCTCCAAACGGTATTTAATTCCTTGCTGTGAAGTCCTGTTAATGCAACGCGAATTACATTTGCATCCATCACCACACTCAAAGACAACAGATCTTGCCCCCATGAGTTTTGGTACACCCCTACAAAATATCAATATATCAACAATATCCCTACAAAAATAGTATAAAATATTATATGCTTACTTTACACCATCAGTGCGAACATATGCAAAATCAGACTCGTTGAGTCTTGCACAAGGGCAATATCGTGATTTTGCGCAATCACCGATACAGTTACAACCAGCCACGGTTTTCGGCATTTTCAGGTTAGAAGGAATTTGCAATTTACTCGAATATTTAAACCCTGCATTAAAAACAAATAAATTAAAAATAAATAACCAAATAATAGACAAAAAAAAAAAGGACGAAAGAAAATAATAACCAGTGGGAGGAGCGGGTTCAGCATCAACGGAATTGGAAGCAGGAATGGGAAAATTCTCTTGACCTTTACTTATATCACGACATACAAATCTGTACCGAGTAGAAACAAAACAATCAAGTAAATAATTAGAAAAAAATATATGGTGCATGAAAATGTAAAATTTACGTACCCTTTCACATCATCACATAATCGAACAACACGGTGTCCACAATACTTGACCTGTAATTAATCACATCATAAAATGAAGTTCACAATTTCTATTTTTCTTGTTTTGTTTTTGAATTGGCACAATTAATATTTTACATGAATAAAAATAAAAAAGAAAATATTTGTGAATACTTGAGAGCTTTTGATATCGGTTTGGCCTCCAAGCCTTCCAAGCGAGTATTTATACACTATATAATTGTTATCTCCTTTTGCCGCCCAATATTTTGTCACCTGCACAAAAATTTCATTTAATTTTTAATATATACATATATAGAGAGAGAAGATAGAGAGAGAAAAATACCATGTAAAGACCATCATAAGTATAGATGTTTCCAGTGTAACTCGGCTCGTAGCGATGTTTCCGAACAAGACGCACAGGTGTTTTGAAGTCGCAACTATTCTGCAATAATAAACCAAAACCAAAAAATTAATAATAAAATAAATAAATAAAAATATAATTGATAATAAAATTAGAATTACAGCAAGAGCAAGATTTCCACGCTCTAACTTTTGATCAGCGATTTGTTTCTTGTTGCCGAGTATATCATGACCGCCATGTCCTGTGTACGTCACATTCTCCAAATTATCCTGATCGTCCGCATATTGGCCCGACAGGCAAATACAAACGGCCAAAGGGAATTTGTACTCATCATACTGTAATTATATAAAAATGAATTAATATAAAATGCGGGGCAAATTTATAAATGATTGATTATGTACCACTTGTTCGAACTCTTTGCCCATGTAATCGATGCCGTTAAGCCAATGGCTGTGTAGACCTACAACCACCATTTCGCTACGAGAATTGAATTGCTTACCTACTTCCACTCCTGATAAATAATAATAACAGATATCGCATGCTTCTAAAAAATTCCAGAAGGATGTATGAAAGAGAGAATGAAATGAAAATAAATACCAGGTACGTGGCCCAGACGCTTGACATGGTTTATAGTCGATTTTTCCTCAAACATCTGTTCGTTAAAATATAAAATAAGTTAGCATTTTGTTAAAAATAAAAGAAGAAATAACGAATGAAATAAAAATATGCCTTGGTTATAGCTTTTAAATCTGGTCTTTTTGAGGCTCTCTTTTTAACTTCTTCTTTGTCGTCATTAGCTTCCTATAATAAAAGAATCAAAAATGTGCTACATTTTCTAATAATTTTAATTCAATTATGAATGTATAATATAATTATTTAACTATTATTACTTCTTTCTTTTTGTCCTCGGCATCTTTTTCCTTCTTTGCCCTTGCTTCCTCAATATCTTGAAATCTCCTTTGTTCTTCCTAAAGGTAATAACATAAAAATATATCATATAAAATTACAAATTAACAAACATCAAAAGTTAAGTATTTTTTTTTTGAAGTTATAGAATGTACTAGCCTGAACGCATTGTAGATGATGTTTATTAAATGTCCTGAGTGTTGCCACAACCCTAGATTTGGAGCTCTTAACAACCCTATTTTCATTTCCATTCTCATTTTGGTTATCATCATAATCAAAATTCATCCCCTCCAAAATGGGAAATTTTAAAGAAGGATCCAGTTTCGATCTCTTTATCTTCTGTTTGGTATTCTTTGGAGCCAATCTCTTCCTTTTCTCCATTTTACTTTTAGGGTTTGAGGCTTCCTCATTTTTTTCAGTACCGGTACTGGTACGGGTCCTGTTTTTGCCACCTTTGGCTGGACTTCCTCGCTTGTTTGATGCTGAATTAAAAGGTGAATTGGAGTTCTCCTTTTTGGGAGATTTTGCTTTCTTTGAAGGTCCACCTCGTTCTCGTGGAGGGGTAATCTGGTAATTTATCCCAATGGGATCGGTGTAGATTGGTTTTGGTTTACCAGTTAGTCTTGAGCTGCGTCTTAGTTCACTGTTAGGGGATAACCAAGTCTCGTCAGGCTTTGCAATTTCCACTTCATACATCTGTTAAGAGAATTATGACGATTTTGAAAGAAAAATTCAGAAATAAACAACCAGATACATAATCGCTTATAACAATTAAAAATCAACATAATCGTTTTAAAGTGGTAATTTATTTTAAGGATTATGACAAAAATCTGAGTTTGTAAAGAATACACACTCAAAAGAGGGGCAAAACACTTTAAAAAGCAGGGTTTATAAAACAGAATTAAAACAAGTTGGAGATATTTTATTATTTTCTAAGGATTCTTGATATTTCTCCCATTTCTTTGGAGTAAGAGAGAAAGAAAATAATTCAAAAACAAGTAGAATTTGCATGTGCATTTCAACTTAATATTCGAAATCAGACATGAATGTTACTTAAAATACAGAATTCACTAATTTACGGGTGTACAAGGATTTTAAACAGAAATACACACTCGTAGGAACAGAATTTCAAGATATATGCTCGAATATACGATTTTAGGCTGACAAGAACACAGATAGAGAGAGAGAGATTAAAAGTGGCCATAAACATCGAGCTCAATAAAGTAGTATTTTATGCATTTAAACGCACAGAAAGGGGGAAATACAAGAAAAAAGTACAAAAACTAGAAGAAACAAACATCAAACGAAAAAAAACAAAAAAAACAGAGAAAATCTCCAAAATGCAAGCACCGCAAGAACAAATTCGTTCACGCGATTGATAAATTAGCTGAAAACGAAAGAAGATAGGGCTTGTTGTTTACCTTGAGTCGATGAAATCCGTGACGGAGAAAAGCAGATCGTTAAGCGAGAGTATCCGCAGAAGAGAGAATGAGGAAGGAGGATCGAATAGGGAAAGAGTGAAGAATGCCACAGGCGGCATTCGCCAAGGGGCTTTGTTAATCGATCATGTATGAGCCCGGTCCATACGCCGTACTGTTTTTTTCCGGTCCATGTACTCTGTACTCTGGTTCTGCCAGCCCTAATAAAATAAAGGGACTTTTTTTATTAAAAAGACCTCACCATTATTATAATCTATGTATTGTAATTAAACTTTGGGCCTAGATAATTAAAGGCCCAACAATTAATAAAATTAAATCTTAATTAGTGGATAAGTAGTTAGTAGAGTAATTAGTGGTTAGTGGTGAAGGTGTGGTTAGTGGATCTTTAACTAAATTAATCGAATTAGAATTTTCAAAACACTCTCAAATCGCTAACAGTTTTAATTTTAATAAAGTAGAAGATCAAAAAATATCTCAGTGTTTTCTCTGTGCATGTGACCATAGTTGTTCAATTCCTAATAATACGCGTATAATTTACGAATAATTACGTATTACGAATAATATACATATTGCCGTTCCCGTACTCAACCTGATGAATAATTCGCGTATTTTATAATTGTTTTAAAAAAACACGAATAATACACGTATTTCCGTATAATACGATTTTTTAGAAGAAAAAAATATAATTTTTTTAAATAAATAAAAAAACATAAATTTTCAAAAATGATTAAGAAAATCAAAATATCAATAATATATAAATTTATGATTTTGAACTAAAATAAATATTGTTTAATAAAATAATTATAATTATGAATTATTTATGGATAAATAAATGTACATTTATATACTTTTATATACCGAATTATTGCATCCGTATTATGTAAAATAAACATAACTATAGACGAATAAACGAATTGACGAATTATTAGCGTACTGCGTTTTATTTGACCGAATATTTGACCGACTTGAAAAACGTTTGATCATAATTATACACGAACGTATTACGTACCGTATTATTCGCGCATCACGAATGACTAACTAGCAGCGGGACTTATGATGTTGCTTTTTTAAAGAAAAAGTGTAGGATTTTTTTGAAATTGTACACAAATAATAGTATACATTGGGTATTTAAAAAAATTATAAGGTCATTTTGAAAAATGAAAGTCCTAATATAAAGAAAGGATCGACTAAGTCGCACGTGATATCTTGATTTTTTTTCTTTTCGATTTTTATCGTATGTGTACACTCTAAAGTCTAACCGCAAGTCGCAAAAATGATATAGACTGTTATACAAAACATGTAAACATAGTTCAAAAACAAGGAAATTAATCTCAAAACGTTGTAGTTTTCCAGATATAACCTCAAATGTTCGATTTTTCCATCTTTCAAAAAAACATGTCCATGTCCATGGCAATTGACAATCCTATCCTATTATATTTTATGTATTAAAACACTTTGCTAGTTTATATAACATAACTTTATAATAATCAATTGACCCCAACAAAAATTATAATTGCATTACCTAAATTCTTTTATATTTGCAAAGTAATCTGAATTATGTTACAACACGATAGAATCATAATGTTTTGGTGACCTTGTATTTTCTTAATATGGTGTAGTGTCATTGGATGAGATTTCATACATGCCTATATTAAGTCAACATTCTGCTGTCAATCATGCTGCGGTATACTGTTGCGTAACATTACTCTTATGTTTATTTATAATTATGATTTGAGTATTTCAAAATAGTTTGATTTTATAAAAACCGAAATATCGTCGATATTAATTTTTTTTTTGTTGAAATAATTAGATAATGAACAAATTTTCGATTCGATAATGAACAAATTTTCGATTCGGAATACTTAATAAATAAACAAGACAAATATCAAAACTCTATTTTTGATATTTATTATCTTATTCCCTCCTAAAAATTATTTAATCTTTGAACGTTTGAAACTCGTATTTGATTAGAAAGAATCCATACTATTTATAAATTGGATAGTGATATTGACAGGAAAAATAGATACAGGAAATTTTATTTAAATTTGGCATGAATTAAAAGTAAAATTACCATTTTAAGTTTAAATTTTCTGTTTTCAATAATATTATTTCCTGTCAATATCATTACCCTTATAAATTAGCCTTTTCCTAAACAGTTCTTAAATTTATTTAAAGAAAGACCCATCGAAATTTTTTCCAAATTAGATTTATAGTATTTTGAAAATCACATTTTATAAACAAAATATTTCATTTTAAATGTTTACAAATTCTCATACCAAATATACTTCTTTATAAATTTCGAAAAACAAAACAAAACCTAATTTTCCTTTACAGATTTTTGGAAAGTCGTGAGGTCCACATTTTCGATGTATCTTTATTTTCCACTATTTTGAAATCTATATAAAATTCACAATCCACAAATTTTTTTATTTCTCACGTGAGGGTACGAATAGTATTCAACTGAAAAAAAATTAAAGTGACGAGTAGGTAATGAACAATTTTTTTGAATATTACACTATGTCGAAGTTACTAATTTTTTTCCTCAAATCCAAAATTAAATGCCACACAATTCACACACACACACACAAAACGAGTCGACACGACCCACTAGGTCAACACACAAGTATTGTGGCATCTCTTTTCTAATCTATCTATATACTATTTGCTGCCTCCTGGTGCAGCCACGTCACCAGGGGCCTATTCGTAAAAAAAAAATATTTTTTTTACATTTTGGTCCTTTTTGATTTACAAATTGGTCCTTTTTTTTTAAAAAAAATTACATTTTGGTCCTTTTTTTTACATTTTGGTCCTTTATATTTGCATTTTGATCCTTCGAAGTTTTAATATTCACATTTTGGTCCAGGGGCCTCAAATTGGTCCTGTTTTTAAAAAAAAATTACATTTTGGTCCTTCTTTATCACATTTCGGTCCTTTATATTTGCATTTTGGTCCTTTTTTCGAAAAAAATTACATTTTGGTCCTTTTTTTACATTTTGGTCCTTTATATTTGCATTTTGGCCCTTCGAAGTTTTGAAATTTACATTTTCGTCCAGGCAGCCACGTCACCAGGGGTCTAATTGTAAAAAAAAATATTTTTTTTTACATTTTGGTCCTTTTTGATTTACAAATTGGTCCTTTTTTTAAAAAAAAAATTACATTTTGGTCCTTCTTTTTTACATTTTGGTTCTTTATATTTGCATTGTGGTCCTTCGAAATTTTAATATTCACATTTTGGTCCAGGGGCCTCAAATTGGTCCTGTTTTTTAAAACAAATTACATTTTGGTCCTTTTTTATCACATTTCGGTCCTTTATATTTGCATTTTGGTCCTTCGAAGTTTTAAAATTTACATTTTGGTCCTTTATTATTTTTCTTGCCTGGTGCAGCCACGTCACCAGGGGCCTATTTGTAAAAATTTCAGATTTTTTTTACATTTTGGTCCTTTTTGATTTACAAATTGGTCCTTTTTTCGAAAAAAATTTATATTTTGGTCCTTTTTTTCCCCATTTTGGTCCTTTTTTATTTACAAATTGGTCCTTTTTTCGAAAAAAATTTACATTTTGGTCCTTTTTTTCTCATTTTGGTCCTTTATATTTGCATTTTGGCCCTTCGAAGTTTTGAAATTTACATTTTTGTCCAGGGGCCTCAAATTGGTCATATTTTTAAAAAAAATTTATATTTTTGTGCTTTTTTCACATTTTGGTCCTTTATATTTGCATTTTTGTCCTCCGAAGTTTTAAAATTTACATTTTGGTCCTTTATTATTTTTCTTGAAAAACTAAAATAAAATTATAATAAGTTGAACAATATTAATAAAAGAACATCTTGCAAATATTTAAAAATAAAATATCACAAAACTATTAAAAAATACATAAAAAGAAAACTAAAATAAAAAATAGATGTTTAAATAGATATTTTCTATGAATATATTTGCAAGGTGTTTATTTATTATCATTTAATGTTAGTTTTTTTATGAATAAAGAATGTAATATTAAAATTATATAAACAAAATATGTAATAATTTAAATTTTTTTAAATTACTACGTGTTAAGAAGTGTTTATGAATTTTCTTAAAATTAATAAAAAATAACAAAAATAAGTTTTAATTATTACATATGAGATTTGGAGGGTATTTTGGAAAAAAAAAAAATTAATATCATCCATAAGGAGTACTTTAAAATAAAAGTTTGGTAAAGAGTTTTTTTTTTTGGGAGTTTACGAAAAGATAGAGAATTTTTTATAATATCCAAAAAAAATTAGGGGGTTAAAAATATACCAAATCATGGATGTGCGAATAATCATGACATAATTTAAATTAAAGATTCGAACGAAATGGTTAGCGATGACATCGTCAAACTTTGTTGTTGGCTGACCACACAAATGACGAAAAATATTTGTACTAAATATGTAGCGAAATTAAAGATTTGTGAAATTAAAAACACTCTTTTTTTCAGCAATGTTTTCTGAACTATTATGTTCTTAATAAATTTCATGACGACTCATTCGTTTTTTTTTCCTTATTTTACTTATGAAGTATAAAATATAGATAATTTTTTTAGCAATAACCGTTTGAATTATTCAAGAAATCCGGCTCTTAAAATTTTCAAACGATTTTTGCTACAAAATTTCACTCGCACACAACACACTAAATTACACATATAATAATGATTACAAAAAGAAAGTCACATACACAAAACGAACAACAATTTTTTTCAACTAGATTACTTATAAACTCGAACAGCCCCGCGCAATTGCGCGGGGGTAATGCTAGTATAATATAATATAAGGAGAATTTATGCATGCTATCCTTTATGGGTAAAGAATTCAAAATGTATTTCGATTTTCAAAAATATTTCAAAACTAACCAAACTGATTTTTAAACTTAGGTAAATTAATTAGCTTAAAACACATTATTTAACCAGAATAAATAAAGACAGGAATCACCAGTTTTAACAAAAATAACCAAAATAGTTAGAATTTACGAGTTTAATTAGAAAAAATTGAGAATAACACTCACCTGATCAAGATAATTCGATTAACAGCATCAGAGAATCTAATAACTAGCTCCGAAAAATCGAAAAGACACCCAATCGAAACTCGAACCAACTCTCGCTCTGTCACTTTCTAACTCGTACAGTTTCACCTCCTCTTGCTTATCGTATTTATTGTTTTACGTTTTTCAATCTATTTCTCTATTTTTTTTTTTTTTTCTGTTTTCGTGGTTTCATGATCATTTGGGGTTCTGGAGAGAGAGGACGCTCGGCATATGAGTGCATATATCCAAGTTCTTGCCGTTTAAGGCGTGAGATTGGTGAGGCCCAATAAAAAGGAATTTTTTTGTGGTGTTTCGGATATGACCTCGTGAGTTTGATATTTACATTTTCCAAAAGAAAACGATTCCATGACAATTTTATTATATTATGTACTAAAATACTTTGATAATTTATATAACATAATTTTATTATAATCATGTGACCCCAAAATATTTATAATTGAATTATCTCAAAATCTTTATATTTACAAAATAATCTAATTTATGTAATTTATAATTAAGATTTAGGTTATACCAAACATGATAATTACATTCAATTAAACCATCCAACAATTTAAAAAAAATTAAAAAAGAACTTTTAAGCATGTCAAAAAATAAAAATAAAATGTTGAATATACTATCTAGCCAATAATGAGTCACAAGTCTTAAAACATTCAATTAAATTATCCAACAATTTAAAAAAAAAACTTGCAAACTAAGAAAACAATTATATTGTTCTTAACCTATGAAGCGTCTTCGGTCTTTACTCAGTTATTTTTATTTTATTTCTACCAAAAATTCCAAATAGAATTTTTTTTTTTAGAATTAATCACGTCCAAACCTAGAATGAGATGTAATGAAAAAAATCTAAACTCATAAACCCTAAAATTGTAATCATAATTTGAAAAAAAAAGAAAAAGAAAAGAAAATTGCTCAATTCATAGAAAGAGACGACTTGATACGAGCAACAATATGAGGAAGAACCCTTTTATTATCTTCAATTGCTTGATTAACACAGGATTCGAGCTCATTCATGGCTTCCGTTTTTATTTTCTGAAGTTTCGCATTCTCAAATCGATCTTGACAAACCATCAAAGACCTATTCATCCTTTCCTATAAAATTAGAAGAACTCAATGGTGCTCAGAACTGTATAATTAAATAAGAAATTGTTCAAATTTATTTACCTGAAATTTGGCCATCTCTGTTTCAACAAGATTGTTGGCAGTAAGGACTGGTACACCGCAATACTCCACGCAATTGTTTATCTCCTCTTGCTTTCTCCCCCGTTCAAAGCAATCATATGCACATTTGAAATATGCTTTCTACCAAAATGAATGAAAATTAAGATCTATTTTGAGTGAAAATAGAACAAAATGCTAATTCGAAAGAAGCAGGTGAGAGAACTAGTGATGAATTGAAGCAACGTTATGTAACCTGGAGGTTGAAATTGACATGGTCTTGAACGCCGGCGAGCTGTTCTTGAGCAGCGGCGTTAACCTCCTCTAGCTTTTTGCGAATCCGATCCGTTACGAGCCGCTCCTCCATCGCCGCTAATTGATCCATACCCCGCCAGATATCGCCTATCTAGTGGCCGGTAAGGTAAGGAAGATGATCGTAAGAGAAGAGGGTTTAGCCGTTTAGGTAGGGTTTTGGTCCGTTCGGCTGCCACAGTGACAATGTGAGAGAACAAAGGGCCGTTTGGTTCGTGATTTTACTTTATTATTACATAGCTTTCTCCCCCGCGCAATTGGCGGAGGTCTTCGAGTCTGTCGTGATTTTATTTTTCTCAGTACGTAATTATATTCTACATTGTTTTATCTGATTGTACACACATAAAAAAATCTATCTTTTTGTAAATTTCAAAAAAACTCCTCTACCAAACTTTTATTTCCTAATATCCTTATGAATGATCTTAAAAACAAATGGACCAAAATACCCTTCTTTTTTCAAATGTAATAATTAAAAAAATATTTTTATTATTTCTTAATTATAAGAAAATTCATAAACATTTTTAACATGCAGTGATTACAAAAAAAAAATTACAAATTTAGTTTATATAATTTTAATATTTCATTTATTATGTTTGAAAAAATAACATCCGATAATAATAAAATAAACAATAATAAATAAACATCTTGAAAATATATTGATAGAAAAATATCGGTGTAAACATCTTGTTTTTTATTTTCATTCTCCTTTTATTTATTTCTTTAATAGTTTCATGATATTTTATTTTTCAAATATTTGGAATGTGTTCTTTTAATATTGTTGTTCGTTTTATTATTATTTTATGTTAGTTTTGCAAAAAAAAAAATGCAATGGTCAAAATGTTAAAATTATATAAAAGATATAATATAATATAATGTATGTAAAATAAGAAAAAAAGACCAAATGTAAAAAAGGACCAAAATGTAAAATAAGAAAAAATGATCAAAATGTAAAAAAAATCGAAATGTAAATTAAAAAGGACCAAAACGTAAATAAAAAGGACCAACATGTAAATTAAAACTAAAAATGACCAAAATATAAATGAAAAGGACCAAAATGTAAATTAAAAATATAAAAAGGACCGAAATGTAAATAAAAGATGACCAAAATGTAAATAAAAAGGACAGAAATGTAAATTAAAACTAAAAATGACTAAAATATAATAAAAAGGACCAACATATAAATTAAAAAAATATTTTTTTTACAAAAAGTCCTGATGACGAATAAAATGGACCAAAATGTAAATTAAAATTTTTTTTTTTACAAAAAAACTCCTGATGACGTTGAGGCTTAGAATTAGGGGTGGGCATTCGGTTGAACCGAACCGAACCGAATAAGAGCAAACCGAATTAAACCGAACCGGACTAGATTCAAACCGAACCGAACCGAATAAAATTTGAACCGATTTAAAACCGAACCGAATAAACCGAATTTCTTATTTGGTTTATTCGGTTGAACCGAATTAGAAGTTTTATAATGTTAAAATTCAAATGTTATTTACAAAAAAAATATAAAAACAAATCATATAAAATATACTTACGTTGTTTCTAATTTTACAATAATTAATTTTAATTTTTTTAAATAAATATAATAGAAAAAAATGAAAAATAGTATTAATTCGGTCGGTTCGGTTTAATCAGTTATGAAAATACCAAAACCGAACCGAACCGAATAAACCGAACAATACCATTTTTTGAACCGAACCGAACCAAATAAACCGAAAAACATAAGATTAATAATTTGGTTATAGACTATAGTATAATTATTTATTCAATAAATCTAGGGCCATACCCTCTTCCCTTCCGACTCCCATCTTACAATTAGATCCCACTCAAGATACATACGCTTTTCATCTCTTATTTTAATACTTAAAGGGTATAAAGTTCTAAACCCATTAATCAAAATCAGGATCTTTCTCTTCTCTCGCAAGAAAATTCTAGATACGAAACCTCCTCATTGGGCATGTTTGATTTGAGGGATTTTGCTGGATATGCAATGTGAAATACATGACACTGCTAAAATCCAACGTTTGATTTGATGTTGTATTGTATTTTGCTAGCGAAATCCCTGGATTTTGTTATAGATCTTAAAAGTTGGTATTTCATTACTGGATAACTCGTCCGTGTATTCTGCCTAGCATCTCTTGCTCGCCAAATCCAAACCCAATCTAAGATACTCACCTCCTCTCATGGAAGTTTAACCTAGCTCATCACCTCTTCCCGTTCAAACATAAATTCGTCTCATCCCCACCCCTCGTCAGCCTCTCTTCTTTTAGCATCGTGGAAGACTTGAAACCCAGATTTGAAGCCCCTTGCCTCCTCTTCCTTGCAAGCTATTCTCACGTAAGTTAATTAGGATTTTCTTTCCTCGTCTTTACTGCTATTAATTGCTATTAATACCTGAATCAAACGAGTATTAATTAGGATTCTCTCTCATATGTGTATATTAATGCTAATTAGGATTAAAACATGTTGACTAGAGTAGTTAGTACCTTAATTAGGATTATTTGGTACCAATTAAGGTTATGTATAGTCAATTAGCATTCAATTTTTGTCTCACAATTCAAATCATTTTAATTTTCAGAAGTTATTCTTTTTTGGTTAATTTGGACTGTTGAAATATAGTATAAATTCGTGCAGTTGGTTTGTGTACTAGTTTGGTTAATTAGGATGGCTGAAATAGATTGTGCGTCAATTGTCTTTGAATAATAATTCGTGTACCTTTTTTTATTAATTAGTTTCTTGACAGTTTTGGATAATAGTTTTTTTATAGTTTGTATAATTGTTGTGAAATGACAGTTCATTGAATAATAGGTTTCTACAAAATGCGCTTTAATAGGATCGAGGAACATGATTGCAAAAATCGAATCGCCGCTGAGTTTTTCTTGTTTACTTTTTGGGGTGTTTGATCGTATATGAAATAAAAGAAGAGAAAATCGAACACTCATTCCACCTGAAGTTAGAATCGAGGAGGCAGAACAATGGAGTGTATATATTAGAAGAAACATATATGATTATGAAGTTGCTTGTGTCAAATTATTTTGTACGAGAAGTGAGTTATTCTTAGGTTTATGTGCTAAGCTTCAAAATTTGAAATTATTGCGTGATAAATATGTGGGAAAATCGTGTAATTCATTAAGTTATATTTATGTTAATATATAGGTCATGTAAATTTTTGTTTTATTTGTTATGTTTCGTATTAGTGTTGTGTTGAACAAATCTTGTTTCTTGGTAGTGTGAAAGTAAATTTTTTTTGTGATAATTGTTTTTATTTTGTGGTTGTAGAATTCGAATTTTTATTTAATTAGTATTTAATTGTTTTAAATATTGAGAAGTTGAATTATAATTTAATTTATATATTATTGTTTTAAATATTGAAATTTTATAATGTCATTTCCATGAACAATTAAATAAATTATGGTTTAATTTAATTACATCATCCATTTTCGTAACTAATTAAATCATGGATTTCAATCCAAAAACAAACAAATGATTTTTGTTTACATGTTATCCACATCCCTCAAATGATTGTGTGGTGTGAAGAAGAGATGATAAAGCAGTTTTGACCATGTCCTAGATACGAAACCTCTCTTCCCCATTCCATCTCCCCTTCAGAGATCCGTCGATACCCGACAACGCGACCCGTACCGATCTTCATTTCATCTCCCCGTACTGACGATACTTGTCGAAGAGAACTGTACCATACATGAATCGATTCAGTCCCCTCCATCTCCGCTGAGCAGCTCAACTTTCTTCATTTCATCTCACATCAGCACATTTTGCAACTCAACCTTCTCTTCAATCATATTTTAGGTGATTGGGGGTTTGTGTACCGGTACAGAGTCTAAAAAAGGCCAATCCAGTACTCTTCCAGCAGTACCAGTCGAAGAATGTGTGTATTTATAAAATTAAGTATATATTGTATCTTTTACTACATAACATTTCACCAAATTTTACACACACAAAGAAAGTTTTCTTTCCGTTTCATAGCAATCATTTTAAGCTTTGAGGAGTTCAAATAACGTGTTTTTAGATCATTTGTATCGTATCTTTTACTACATAACATTTCACCAAATTTTACACACGCTAAGAAAGTTTGTTTTTCGATTCATAACAATCTTATAACACTCTGAGGAACCCAAGTAACGTGTTTTTGAGATGGTTTGGATCGAATCATTTACTACGTAACTTTTCACCAAATTATACAAACACTAAGAAAGTTTTCTTTTCGATTCATAGCAATCTTTTTACGCTTTGAGGAGTTCAAATAGTGTGTTTTTAGATCATTTGCATCGTATCTTTTACTACGTAACATTTTACCAAATTTTACACACACTAAGAAATTTTGTTTTTCAATTCAAAACAATCTTTTAACGTTCTGAGGAGTTCAAATAACGTGTTTTTTAGATGGTCTGGATCGAATCTTTCACTACGTAACTTTTCACCAAATTGTAAAAACACTAAGAGAGTTTCCTTTTCGATTCATAGCAATCTTTTTACGCTTTGAGGAGTTCAAATAACTTGTTTTTAAATCATTTGTATTGTATCTTTTACTACATAACTTTTCACCAAATTTTACAAACACTAAGAAAGTTTACAAACACTAAAAAAGTTTGTTTTTCGATTCGAAACAATCTTGTAACGTTATGAGGAGTTCAAATAACGTGTTTTTAGATGGTTCGGATCGAATCTTTCACTGCGTAACTTTTCACCAAATTGTAAAAACTCTAAGAGAGTTTTCTTTTCGATTCATAGCAAACTTTTTACGCTTTGAGGAGTTCAAATAACGTGTTTTTAGATCATTTGTATCGTATCTTTTACTACATAACTTTTCACCAAATTTTACAATCACTAAGAAAGTTTGTTTTTCGATTCAAAACAATCTTTTAACGTTCTGAGGAGTTCAAATAACATGTTTTTTAGATGATTTGGATCGAACCATTCGCTACGTAACTTTTCACCAAATTGTAAAAGCAGTAAGAAAGTTTTCTTTTCGATTCATAGCAATCTTTTTACGGTTTGAGGAGTTCAAATAACGTGTTTTTAGATTATTTGTATTGTCTCTCTTACTAAATAACTTTTACCCAAATTTTACAAACACTAAGAAAGTTTGTTTTTCGATTCAAAACAATCTTTTAACGTTCTGAGGAGTTCAAATAACGTGCTTTTTGGATGGTTTGGATCGAATCTTTCACTAAGTAACTTTTCACCAAATTGTAAAAACACTAAGAGAGTTTTATTTTTTATTCATAGCAATCTTTTTACGCTTTGAGGAGTTCAAATAACTTGTTTTTAGATCATTTGTATCATATCTTTTACTACATAACTTTTCACCAAATTTTACAAACACTAAAAGTTTGTTTTTCGATTCAAACCAATCTTTTAACGTTCTGTGGAGTTCAAATAACATGTTTATTAGATGATTTGGATCGAATCTTTCACTATGTAACTTTTCACCAAATTGTAAAAACACTAAGAAAGTTTTTTTTTCGATTCATAGCAATCTTTTTACGCTTTGAGGAGTTCAAATTACTTGTTTTCAGATCATTTGTATCGTATCTTTTACAACTTAACTTTTCATCAAATTTTACAAAGACTAAGAAAGTTTGTTTTTCGAATCAAGACAATCTTTTAACGCTCTCAAGAGTTCAAATAACGTCTTTTTGAGATGGTTTGGATCGAATATTTCACTACGTAACTTTTCACCAAATTGTGCAAACACTAAGAAAGTTTTCTTTTTGATCCATAGAAATCTTTTTACGCTTTGAGGAGTTCAAATAACTTGTTTTTAGATCGTTTGTATCGTATCTTTTACTACATAACTTTTCACCAAATTTTACAAACACTAAGAAAGTTTGTTGTTCGATTCATAGCTATCTTTTTCGCTTAGAGGAGTTCAAATAACGTGTTTGTAGATTATTTGTATCGTATCTTTTACTACATAACTTTGCACCAAATTTTACAAACACTAAGAAAGTTTGTTTTTCGATTCTTTTAACGTTCTGAGTAATTCAAATAACGTGTTTTTTTTATGATTTGGATCGAATCTTTAACTACGTAACTTTTCACCAAATTGTAAAAACACTAAGAGAGTTTTCTTTTCAATTCACATCAATCTTTTTACGCTTTGAGGAGTTCAAATAACTTAATTTTAGATCATTTGTAACGTATCTTTTACTACATAACTTTTCACCAAATTTTACAAACACCAAGAAAGTTTGTTTTTCGAGTCAAAACAATCTTTTACCGTTCTGAGGAGTAATAATAAGGTGTTTTTTAGATGGTTTGGATCGAATCTTTCACTACGTAACTTTTCACCAAATAGTAAAAACACTAAGAGAGTTTTCTTTTCGATTCATATCAATCTGTTTACGTTTTGAGGAGTTCAAATAACGTGTTTTTAGATCATTTGTATCATATCTTTTACTACATAACTTTTCACCAAATTTTACAAACACTAAGAAAATTTGTTTTTCGATTCAAAACAATCTTTTTACGTTATGAGGAGTTCGAATAACGTGTTTTTTTAGATGGTTTGGTTAGAATCTTTCACTACGTAACTTTTCACCAAATTTTACTACGTCACTTTTCGAGTGATCGAGTATCTACTGTCACCATCGCGTGATTCATCTTCGTATGATCTCTGGTCAGGACCAGCATCGATCTCTCATGAAGGGCGATGGCGATGGCGTCTCTATGTATGTAGGATCTCACAAAGAAATCGTTTGTTGAGGGTTTCGTCTCTCGTCATAGACAAGAGCTAGGGGAGGGTTGAACTATCTAGGGTTTTTTGTTTTTTACGAGCGGAAGAGAAAGATCCAGGTTTTCTGTTAAATGATTTGGATCCGATAATGATTAAAATAAGAGAGGAAAAGTGTATGCGTCTTGAGTGGGGTCTAATTGTAAGATGGGAGTGGTTTTGGGAGGGGAAGAGGGTGTGGCCCTAGCTTTGTTGTTATTTATTTTATGTCATATTTTAAAAGTTTAAAAATAAATTTATTTATAAAAGTTTCTATCTTTTAATTTTTGAAATAAAAAAAAAAAATCTGTGAAAATAAAGAAAAATTCATTAATTTTGATAGTAGTCTCATTTCCATCAATTATGTCCCAAAAAAAATTAAATATTTTCTTAATTTATTATTTAGCGTGCAAATCAAATATAAAAATAAATTTCATAAGAAGATATGTCAAAATATTTCAATTTCAAAACTCCAACCAAAGCTCTCAAAGAATTTTAGAAGTGTGTGTGTGATATTTCTTATTTTACTAGGATTTACATGATATTTTTCAGGGATACAAATAAAATTATGTCTATATTAAATGTGCATAATCATCAATAAATATTTTATAAATAATATTTATGCTAATGACACAAATTAACACCATCATTTAAATTTATAAATATGATTTTGTCCCTCTAAATTTTGGACCAATAATGTTTGTTTGCACAATAGTTATAAACTCTATCTAACTAAAAACTACCAGCCAACTACTAAATTTCAATTTGATTGTTTTATATAATAATTTAGAAGTATCTAGCAATTATTATTGCATTAAAATGCTTTATATTCACCAATTAATTTCCTCATACCTTTTAGTACATTGTTGTAAAAAAATAAAATCGTTATATCTCATCACGTCAAATCTCAACAATGGTCATTTCATGAACGGATACTTCAGCGCATTTCAAAACACATGCCGTCTTTCATCCAAGTTTTAATCCTTATTTTATTTATCTATATGATATATATTTATAAATTATACATTTGTTTATGTATATTATACATTTTAAATGTATGATATATTTTTTTTCTAAATACAACACGTGTTTATTTTTTTCTAAATACATACAAATCACTACATTACTAAAAATTTGCAAAGTATGTCATAATGATGATTAATTTTCGTAAACACAATCAAAATAACATCTAAAATACAATCGAAATACAGTTGGTACAAACATCGAAGAAATCTAACTACATTACTAAATTCAATGTCCCTTAAGGGCATTTTGGTAATTCTGAACATAAACCTTCTTCTCCATTGATTATCTGAATTACCCTCACTCTAATCTCTTTGTTACTCGGGTCCACGAGGCAGTGTTCGAGTTCTACTTTTTTCTTCCCATTTTGCCCCTTTACGGGCCATGCGGCGATGTAGGACCCGGTTCGGCTGTAAGCCAGTGCCGTAGCCGTGTTTTCTTCCCCACGTGAACAAAATTATTAAAGTGAATTAAAATCGAAGAAATCTAACTGAATTAATGTCGGCATTACCTGCAAAGCGACGATCTGAGCTGTATTGAGCCCAGAATTGAAGTTCCGCAATTGTCACTGTTTACAAGAAATAAAAGAATCAAAATTAGATTTCAAGAAAAGTTCAAATTAAAAATAAAATTGATTTAAGATAATAAAATTACTTTGTAGGGGTATTCATGATATTTCTTATACTTAGGAGACAAAGGGCATTGATGATAAAGGGCATTGATGAAATTAAAATTAAAATCAAAATTGATCAAGTTTTAATCCTACTTAGGAGATAAAGGGCATTGATGATATTTCTTATACTTTGTAGGGATATTCATGATATTTCCCAGCCCCTAAACCCTAATTTTGATCCTAACTAAACATAATTAACCCTAAATTAACATAATTAATCCTACATTAATCCTAATTTTGACCCTAAACCCTAAATTTCACCCAAATTAATCCTATTCCCTCAATTTGACTGAAATTTGACTGCCATTTACCCTATTTTGCTGAAATTTGCGACATTAATCCTGAAATTTGCGAAATTTTGCTGAAATTTTGCTGAAAATGGCTAAAATAACCCTATTTTGCTGCAAATTCCTCAAATTTGTTGAAAATAAGCCTAATTTCAGCAAATTTGGGTTGATAAAATCGAGAGAGAGAGAGAGAGAGAGAGAGAGAGAGGCCTGTTGAGGTTTCGAGAAAAAAATTGTAATACTCCGCTCGCTACTCTGCAGATTTGGGTTGAAATTCGAAAAAAATTGGAATGAGAGAGAGGGGGCTGTTGAGGGGCTGATTTACCGTAGAGGGAAGAAGGAAAGAAGGTTCAGGGGCTCGCGACGGAGAAGCTACTCTGCAGATTTACTCTGCTCGCGACGGAGAGAGGGGACGGAGAGAGGTCGCGACGGAGAGAAAGAGAGAAAGAGAGGGGACGGAGAGAGGGAGAGAAAGAGACAGAGAGAGAGAGAGGGGGGCCTGTTGAGGTTATTTGGGTTATCGGGTCGGGTTGGAATTTAATTGGGTCGGGTTGGATTTAATTGGTTCAATTGCCATGTCACCATATTTGTATCTTACTCAGCACGCCACATCATCAGTTAACTGAGGTTTTAACAGCAAATGGACGGAGGGGGCAAGTTGAACAATTTTTGAAACATTGGGGGGCAAAAAGGTGCAGATTTTTGTTTTGGGGGCAAAATGCACTTTTTGGAAATGATTGGGGGGCAAAAGTGTACTTTTTTTCTTTTTTTTATGTATGATATATCTTTTAAGGTAAAAAATAAAATTTTATGAGTAGATCAGATTTATACTTTGTATAGCATTTTTTTTCTGACGTACGTTGGAGTGCACCATTGCGGTTGCGGTTAAAATTGAAAAAAATTCAAACTGTCATGTATCGTGTTTTTCATTGTTTACGTGCATATACAATGTATACACATAGAGCATATTAATGGATCCCTGGTTATAATCAAAAATAAAAATCATTGTTACCGAGACAAACAAAATAAATATTTTATTTTTTCACTGTAATGAACAAAGAATTTTTTTCATTTCCTCATATAGCCATGTACTTTATTTATTATATGTTTTCTATTTTATGCATAAGATCTTGTTTTCTTCTTAACATAATCTTCTTTTGCAAATTAAAAAGATAATCCTTTTTAGCAAAATTTTAAAAAATTGACCTTATTACTTAAAATAACTGACGAATAAGATATCCTTTACCGAGTCAAGTGAGTGTTACTATTTGCTACGTCAATCTTTCCAGACTAAGAAAATCATCCCCAAATTTTCAATTAAAATTTCTTATTCAATATTCAATATTTATAATAGCAAACTTTCTGTAGCAGTTTATGTTCAGATGTATGAAATACCAAATCTTCCGCATAATTTCTACACAAAAGTACTTATTTTGATAACTGCTAGATTAACTCTTCCGCGAAATGTCAAATTAAAAAATTCAAATTTTGTAACTTGCTGTTGTCAAGAAACTGATTGACAAAAATTCCAAAATCAAAGCCGTCATGAAAATATCAATATCCTCTGCAATATTCTTGAGATAACATGTTTTGCTATGATGTTATTTTTGTTACAAGAAGCTTTGCTATGATGTAATTTTATCTTGAAATATTGTTATGCAAGATATAACTTGTGTGGTCATACTAAATTTAAACTCAAGAACATACTAAAATTATAATACATGACTCGTGATATTAGATGCCCGAATTTATGTAGTAATTTGTAGTTTATTTGATAAAAATCATTTGAAAATATAATTGAAAATATGTAAGATATAATATAACTTGTGAGAATCACGGTCGGTCCGACATTTTTGGAAATCTTTGACAGGAAAATAAATCATACTAATTAAATATTAATATTATATTAATTTAATCACAAATATTTCTCAAATACGAAACTAATACAAAATAAAATTATTACATAACTAACAATTATGATATTGGAGAGTTCTATCATAATTCATACACCCTTTTAAAAGTGTATTTTGGGTATTAAGAAGGGTGTATCATAAATTTTACTTTTTATGGATATTTGTTATTTCATAAACAATTCAAATTTCATATTTAGCCTATCATTTATTGATAAATATACTTGAAAATTTATCTTAAATACTCATTAGTTGATAATTACTCAAAATATCCTTGAAATGGGTGTATCATAAACAAAAATGATGTATGATAGAATTCCCCTATGATATTATCACATAAATATTATTTTTCTAAATATTGGTGTAATTTTTTTTTACACTATTATTTACACTACATACATAAAAAATGAGATCTAAATTTTTGGTGAGTCTTTGGCATATGCTAATTGCATGCAATTGATGGGTCAGACCTGTCGATATCTTATATTTATGTGTTTTTGTAATAAACAAGTAAGATAACTAACATACATATATATAACCTTCTCTGACAAATGTCCACACAATAAAAATAAATACATTCAAAATTATATTTTTATTATTTAATATTACTAATTAATTCTTATTTTTACTTGATAACATTAATTATTTTAAAAACTTTTGGTATATAAGTGTATGCAATATGTGAATTATTTGCTCGAACAAGAATATTTCGTGTTTCATCGTTTGTCTCATTATGTAATAATCTCAAAAATCCCACTTGTAACTTATTAATATTAAAAATAAAATATCAAATACTTATTTTGAAAATACCCTAGAAATTCAAAATCATGGAATTAAAACAATTGCAGAGAACAACACTTCCAATTTGCAATCCCTCTCTTCAACTTCCCCCCTCCCTCCAATCTCCAAATCAAATCCCTCTTCTTCCCCAATCAAAACTAAAAACCAGGAAATGGAATCCCCTTCTCCCTCTCCCTCCTGCGCCTCTCTTCCGGATTTCATCTCCGCCTTCGTCGACGCCTTCGTCGACTTCTCCGTTTCCGGCCTCTTCTTGCCTTCCACGGCCTCCACCACTCGTTCTCCTCCACCTCCATTCTCTCACCCGACTCCCTCTCGCTTAATTGCAATAGGCGATCTTCATGGCGACCTCGAAAAATCAATCCAGTCCTTCTCCCTCGCCGGTTTGGTGAACCCTCAAACCTTACGATGGACGGGTGGATCCACCGTGGCCGTTCAAGTGGGGGATGTGCTAGACAGAGGCGGAGATGAGTTAAAGATCTTGTATTTGATGAAAAGACTTCAAATTGAGGCGGAGAAAGACGGAGGAAGATTGCTTATGCTACTTGGTAATCATGAAACCATGAATGTAGCAAGAAATTTTCGCTACGTCACTCCAGCTGGGCTGGAGGAGTTCAAAAACTGGGCTAAATGGTAACAACTCTTTCATCCTTATATTAATATTTAGCGAGTTTTGTTGTACTTAGAACTAACTAGATAGAATCACAGGTATCGTACTGGCCAAGCAATGAAAAGACTTTGCCCCGAAATACCCCCTCAAAAAGACCCCTTCAAAGGAGTCCCCAAATCCTTCGCAGGGGTAAAACCGGAATATTGGCCGGGATTTCACGCCCGAATCGCGGCCTTACAACCAACAGGCCCAATAACATCTCGTTTCATATCCACCAACCAAACCATATTAATGGTAGGCGACTCCATATTCGTACACGGAGGCCTCTTGAAAAAACACGTAGAATACGGCTTGGAGAAAATAAACCAAGAAGTTAGAGATTGGTTAGTAGAAAATAAATTTGAACCCATTGATTGGCTAAGGAGAAAAGACGCGGTCGTTTGGTTAAGAGATTTCTCGGATGGGCTTAATTGCGATTGCGAGAAACTCGAGGGGGTTTTGGGGTTAATTCCGGGGGCGAGACGACTCGTGATGGGACACACAATACAGACGAAAGGGATAAGTACAGTTTGTGGGGCCCAAGCGGTTAGAGTTGACGTGGGGGCTTCGAAAGGGTGCGGAGATGGAGTGCCTGAGGTTTTGGAGATTAATGGAGGGGGGAAGGAAATTAGGGTTTTGACCGCGGATTGGAGGAGGGTTAACGAGGGGAAAGGGAGGGGGAGAGAGAGAGATGGCTTGGCTTGGTTGGTTAGAGAGAGTAGAGGAGCTAAGGAAGTTAAGGTTTGATTTGGTTATTGAATTATTTCATGTTTTAATAAAATGGGACCGATACTGTAGTTCGTTGATTGGCTCGTGTGAAATATTGAATTTGTTGACGATTCTTTTATGACGGGGGAGTAGTTTGAATGGTGATTAAAATTCTCAAATCCGAATAAATTCAATTATGTATTTTGTTTTCTTTGTTTTTTATGGATTAAAAGGAGAATATGTTGCTTGTTTGGAGCGAGAGAATTTGATTCTTTCTACTTGTTTACTTTTCTTCTCAATATTTTAATTTGTTTATGATATAAACATCTATGCTGCTTGGAGGGGATAATAGTAAACAACCACTATCCTTCAAAAATACTCATTTATTGATTGCTTAAACTTGAAATGTACTCATTTTTTGATTAAGAACCTCAACCACTGTTGTAAAAATCGATGAAAATCAGTGAAAAAAAACAGTTAGAAAAAACGGTCAAAGCATTTATTTACGTGTTTGATCATTTTTTTTACAACCGAAAAACGACCGTTTTCTCCTTCAACTTGTATGAGCTATTGTTAATATTCTTTTTGGCCCAATTTCACCCCACGAATTTTTCCCTGACCTGAGTGTCAATTTTCTTTCATTCACACTTCACGACATCCATTCTCTTCGAGTTCTCTCTCTCTCTCTCTCTCTCTCTCTCTCTCTCTCTCTTCTCTCTCTCTCTCTCTCTCTCTCTCTCTCTCTCTCTCTCTCTCTCTCGTGTCGACTGGACTGGAATAGTGACTGGAGCCGATTCGATTGTGGCGACTGTGGCAGGGCGAACGGACGGCTTGATTGTGGCGACTGTAGCATTCGTTACTTCTTTATGCAAACCATGAATTATATCCGCTGCAAACCTAGAATTTTCATATTTATCAAAATAAATCTTGAACATACATCATCATCATCATCATCATAGATCATCATCATCATCATCATCATCATCATCATCATCGTCATTATGTCGCATAGGGTTCACATAATTGAGGCAACATGAGGTTTTGGTCTAAATAAAACAACACACTATCTGGGATATAGATCGACATCGATGCATTTTTTTTTCTTTTTCTTTTCTTGATTTTCTAAAACATGTAAATTATGTTTTTTTTTTAAAGCAACACACTATCTGGGATACATTATATGTCACATGAGGATTTCTAATTTTCTAAAACATAATTACAAACTAGGAGAATATTCGCGTTACACGACCAACATGTAAATTATGTATTTTCATTGTAATACAAATTACAAATATGTATGATAATATTAATAATATTATCTTAAAATAAAATTATTTGAATTCATTTATCTATGATTATTCATATGTTTTATAATTTTTTTACATTATGATAACAAAAAAATTTATTTATTTTAATCAAATAATAATACTTATAGTAGTGTCATTATATAATAATATATAAGAATAAGATATAATACAATTTTACGATAAAACGTAACAACAAATATTATATCATTGCTCACAATATTTCATACAATATTATATATTAAAATAATGAATCGTACAACATATGTAGTTACAAATTATTAATTATGATTTTTAATAATTTTTATTGTGAGCAATGAAAAAACTTTAACTAGGAGTAGTAACAATTTTTATTGATTCGGAATGCAATGAAAAATATAAAATAATATAAAACTTAATGGTGGAAGTAATTTAATAAATAATATCAAAATTTAATTTATAATAAATATAAATACAAATTATTTCATATCATATGATTTTTATTATTTTATATTTTGTAAAATAACAATACAATTTGATAGGTGTTTATAACTTTAAGAAGTTATTTAGATGGATAAACAATTATTTAATTCTATTATTTTTTTGAAAAAGTTTTATTTTCTTAAAAACAGAAATATAATATACTTAGTATTATATGAGATTCTTATTTGTTATAATTTTAAAAAATAATAAAATCTATTATGCAAATAATTTTTTTTTAATTTATTATGTAAATATGTATTTTTTTGCATTGTATTTCTTACATAATATCTTTACAAATTTAAATTATGATTCAATTGTATTATAATATGAATGTAATATTAATTAATAAATTAAATATTGTTTATTATTAATATTAGTTAATTAATTAATTATTATTTTTTATTAATATTAATTAAATTATGAAATGCACTTTCAGCGACGGGCCGTCGGAAAAAGAAGCATCAACGACGGGCCGTCGAAAAAATCTTCAGCGACGGGCCGATGGGTTTTTAACTTTTCACCAAATTTCACAAACACTAATAAAGTTTGTTTTTCGATTCAAAACAAGATTTTAACGCTTTGAGGAGTTCAAATAACGTGTTTTTAGATCATTTGTATCATATCTTTTAGTACATAACTTTTCACCAAATTTCACAAACACTAAGAAAGTTTGTTTTTCGATTCAAAACAAGATTTTAACGCTTTGAGGAGTTCAAATAACGTGTTTTTAGATCATTTGTATCGTATCTTTTTCTACATTACTTTTCACCAAATTTCACAAACACTAAGAAAGTTTGTTTTTCGATTCAAAACAAGATTTTAACGCTTTGAGGAGTTCAAATAACGTGTTTTTAGATCATTTGTATCGTATCTTTTACTACATAACTTTTCACCAAATTTCACAAACACTAAGAAAGTTTGTTTTTCGATTCAAAACAAGATTTTAACGCTTTGAGGAGTTCAAATAACGTGCTTTTAGATCATTTGTATCGTATCTTTTACTACATAACTTTTCACCAAATTTCACAAGCACTAAGAAATTTCGTTTTTCGATTCAAAACAAGATTTTAACGCTTTGAGGAGTTCAAATAACGTGTTTTTAGATCATTTGTATCGTATCTTTTACTACATAACTTTTCACCAAATTTTACAAACACTAAGGAAGTTTGTTTTTCGATTCAAAACAAGATTTTAACGCTTTGAGGAGTTCAAATAACGTGTTTTTAGATCATTTGTATCGTATCTTTTACTACATAATTTTTCACCAAATTTCACAAACACTAAGAAAGTTTGTTTTTCTATTCAAAACAAGATTTTAACGCTTTGAGGAGTTCAAATAACGTGTTTTTAGATCATTTGTATCGTATCTTTTACTACATAACTTTTCACCAAATTTCACACACACTAAGAAAGTTTGTTTTTCGATTCAAAACAAGATTTTAACGGTTTGAGGAGTTCAAATAACGTGTTTTTAGATCATTTGTATCGTATCTTTTACAACATAACTTTTCACCAAATTTCACAAACACTAAGAAAGTTTGTTTTTCGATTAAAAACAAGATTTTAACGCTTTGAGGAGTTCAAATAACTTGTTTTTAGATCATTTGTATCGTATCTTTTACTACATAACTTCTCACCAAATTTCACAAACACTAAGAAAATTTGTTTTTCGATTCAAAACAAGATTTTAACGCTTTGAGGAGTTCAACTAACTTGTTTTTAAATCATTTGTATCGTATCTTTTACTACATAACTTTTCACCAAATTTAACAAACACTAAGAAAGTTTGTTTTTCGATTCGAAACAAGATTTTAACGCTTTGAGGAGTTCAAATAACGTGTTTTTAGATCATTTGTATCGTATCTTTTACTACATAACTTTTCACCAAATTTCACAAACACTAAGAAAGTTTGTTTTTCGATTCAAAACAAGATTTTAACGTTTTGAGGAGTTCAAATAACTTGTTTTTAGATCATTTTTATCGTATCTTTTACTACATAACTTTTCACCAAATTTCACAAATACTAAGAAAGTTTGTTTTTCGATTCAAAACAAGATTTTAACGCTTTGAGGAGTTCATATAACGTGTTTTTAGATCGTTTGAATCGTATCTTTTAGTACATAACTTTTCACCAAATTTCCCAAACACTAAGAAAGTTTGTTTTTCGATTCAAAACAAGATTTTAACGCTTTGAGTAGTTCAAATAACGTGTTTTTAGATCATTTGTATCGTATGTTTTACTACATAACTTTTCACCAAATTACACAAACACTAATAAAGTTTGTTTTTCGATTCAAAACAAGATTTTAACGCTTTGAGGAGTTCAAATAACGTGTTTTTATATCATTTGTATCGTATCTTTTACTACATAATTTTTCACCAAATTTCACAAACACTAAGAAAGTATGTTTTTCGATTCAAACCAAGATTTTAACGCTTTGAGGAGTTCAAATAGCGTGTTTTTAGATCATTTGTATCGTATCTTTTACTACATAACTTTTCACCAAATTTTACAAACACTAAGAAAGTTTTTTTTTCGATTCAAAACAAGATTTTAACGCTTTCAGGAGATCAAATAACGTGTTTTTAGATCATTTGTATCGTATATTTTACTACATAACTTTTCACCAAATTTCACAAACACTAAGAAAGTTTGTTTTTCGATTCAAAACAAGATTTTAACGCTTTGAGGAGTTCAAATAACGTGTTTTTAGATCATTTGTATCGTATCTTTTACTACATAACTTTTCACCAAATTTCACAAACACTAAGAAAGTTTGTTTTTCGATTCAAAACAATATTTTAACGCTTTGAGGAGTTCAAATAACGTGTTTTTAGATCATTTGTATCGTATCTTTTACTACATAACTTTTCACCAAATTTCACAAACACTAAGAAAGTTTGTTTTTTGATTCAAAACAAGATTTTAACGCTTTGAGGAGTTCAAATAACGTGTTTTCAGATCATTTGTATCGTATCTTTTACTACATAACTTTTCAACAAATTTCACAAACACTAAGAAAGTTTGTTTTTCGATTCAAAACAAGATTTTAAAGCTTTGAGGAGTTCAAATAACTTGTTTTTAGATCATTTGTATCGTATCTTTTACTACATAACTTTTCACCAAATTTCACAAACACTAAGAAACTTTGTTTTTCGATTCAAAATAAGATTTGAACGGTTTGAGGAGTTCAAATAACGTGTTTTTAGATCATTTATATCGTATCTTTTACTACATAACTTTTCACCAAATTTCACAAACACTAAGAAAGTTTGTTTTTCGATTCAAAACAAGATTTTTACGCTTTTAGGAGTTCAAATAACGTGTTTTCAGATCATTTGTATCGTATCTTTTACTACATAACATTTCACCAAATTTCACAAACACTAAGAAAGTTTGTTTTTCGATTCAAAACAAGATTTTAACGCTTTGAGGAGTTCAAATAACGTGTTTTCAGATCATTTGTATCGTATCTTTTACTACATAACATTTCACCAAATTTCACAAACACTAAGAAAGTTTGTTTTTCGATTCAAAACAAGATTTTAACGCTTTGAGGAGTTCAAATAACATGTTTTTAGATCATTTGTATCGTATCTTTTACTACATAACTTTTCACCAAATTTAACAAACACTAAGAAAGTTTGTTTTTCGATTCAAAACAAGATTTTAACGCTTTGAGGAGTTCAAATAACTTGTTTTTAGATCATTTGTATCGTATCTTTTACTACATAACTTTTCACCAAATTTCACAAACTCTAAGAAAGTTTGTTTTTCGATTCAAAACAAGATTTTAACGGTTTGAGGAGTTCAAATAACTTGTTTTTAGATCCTTTTTATCGTATCTTTTACTACATACCTTTTCACCAAATTTCACAAATACTAAGAAAGTTTGTTTTTCGATTCAAAACAAGATTTTAACGCTTTGAGGAGTTCATATAACGTGTTTTTAGATCGTTTGAATCGTATCTTTTAGTACATAACTTTTCACCAAATTTCACAAACACTAAGAAAGTTTATTTTCGATTCAAAACAAGATTTTAACGCTTTAAGGAGTTCAAATAACGTGTTTTTAGATCATTTGTATCTTATGTTTTACTACATAACTTTTCACCAAATTTCACAAACACTAAGAAAGTTTGTTTTTCGATTCAAAACAAGATTTTAACGCTTTGAGGAGTTCAAATAACGTGTTTTTATATCATTTGTATCGTATCTTTTACTACATAATTTTTCACCAAATTTCACAAACACTAAGAAAGTTTGTTTTTCGATTCAAACCAAGATTTTAACGCTTTGAGGAGTTCAAATAACGTGTTTTTAGATCATTTGTATCGTATCTTTTACTACATAACTTTTCACCAAATTTTACAAACACTAAGAAAGTTTTTTTTTCGATTCAAAACAAGATTTTAACGCTTTGAGGAGATCAAATAACGTGTTTTTAGATCATTTGTATCGTATATTTTACTACATAACTTTTCACCAAATTTCACAAACACTAAGAAAGTTTGTTTTTCGATTCAAAACAAGATTTTAACGCTTTGAGGAGTTCAAATAACGTGTTTTTAGATCATTTGTATCGTATCTTTTACTACATAACTTTTCACCAAATTTCACAAACACTAAGAAAGTTTGTTTTTCGATTCAAAACAATATTTTAACGCTTTGAGGAGTTCAAATAACGTGTTTTTAGATCATTTGTATCGTATCTTTTACTACATAACTTTTCACCAAATTCACAAACACTAAGAATGTTTGTTTTTCGATTCAAAAAAAGATTTTAACGCATTGAGGAATTCAAATAACTTGTTTTTAGATCATTTGTATCGTATCTTTTACTATATAACTTTTCACCAAATTTCACAAACACTAAGAAAGTTTGTTTTTCGATTCAAAACAAGATTTTAACGCTTTGAGGAGTTCAAATAACGTGTTTTTAGATCATTTGTATCGTATCTTTTACTACATAACTTTTCACCAAATTTCACAAACACTAAGAAAGTTTGTTTTTCGATTCAAAACAATATTTTAACGCTTTGAGGAGTTCAAATAACGTGTTTTTAGATTATTTGTATCGTATCTTTTACTACATAACTTTTCACCAAATTTCACAAACACTAAGTAAGTTTGTTTTTTGATTCAAAACAAGATTTTAACGCTTTGAGGAGTTCAAATAACGTGTTTTCAGATCATTTGTATCGTATCTTTTACTACATAACTTTTCAACAAATTTCACAAACACTAAGAAAGTTTGTTTTTCGATTCAAAACAAGATTTTAAAGCTTTGAGGAGTTCAAATAACTTGTTTTTAGATCATTTGTATCGTATCTTTTACTACATAACTTTTCACCAAATTTCACAAACACTAAGAAACTTTGTTTTTCGATTCAAAATAAGATTTGAACGGTTTGAGGAGTTCAAATAACGTGTTTTTAGATCATTTATATCGTATCTTTTACTACATAACTTTTCACCAAATTTCACAAACACTAAGAAAGTTTGTTTTTCGATTCAAAACAAGATTTTTACGCTTTTAGGAGTTCAAATAACGTGTTTTCAGATCATTTGTATCGTATCTTTTACTACATAACATTTCACCAAATTTCACAAACACTAAGAAAGTTTGTTTTTCGATTCAAAACAAGATTTTAACGCTTTGAGGAGTTCAAATAACGTGTTTTCAGATCATTTGTATCGTATCTTTTACTACAGAACTTTTCACCAAATTTCACAAACACTAAGAAAGTTTGTTTTTCGATTCAAAACAAGATTTTAACGCTTTGAGGAGTTCAAATAACATGTTTTTAGATCATTTGTATCGTATCTTTTACTACATAACTTTTCACCAAATTTAACAAACACTAAGAAAGTTTGTTTTTCGATTCAAAACAAGATTTTAACGCTTTGAGGAGTTCAAATAACTTGTTTTTAGATCATTTGTATCGTATCTTTTACTACATAACTTTTCACCAAATTTCACAAACACTAAGAAAGTTTGTTTTTCGATTCAAAACAAGATTTTAACGGTTTGAGGAGTTCAAATAACTTGTTTTTAGATCCTTTTTATCGTATCTTTTACTACATACCTTTTCACCAAATTTCACAAATACTAAGAAAGTTTGTTTTTCGATTCAAAACAAGATTTTAACGCTTTGAGGAGTTCATATAACGTGTTTTTAGATCGTTTGAATCGTATCTTTTAGTACATAACTTTTCACCAAATTTCACAAACACTAAGAAAGTTTATTTTCGATTCAAAACAAGATTTTAACGATTTAAGGAGTTCAAATAACGTGTTTTTAGATCATTTGTATCTTATGTTTTACTACATAACTTTTCACCAAATTTCACAAACACTAAGAAAGTTTGTTTTTCGATTCAAAACAAGATTTTAACGCTTTGAGGAGTTCAAATAACGTGTTTTTATATCATTTGTATCGTATCTTTTACTACATAATTTTTCACCAAATTTCACAAACACTAAGAAAGTTTGTTTTTCGATTCAAACCAAGATTTTAACGCTTTGAGGAGTTCAAATAACGTGTTTTTAGATCATTTGTATCGTATCTTTCACTACATAACTTTTCACCAAATTTTACAAACACTAAGAAAGTTTTTTTTTCGATTCAAAACAAGATTTTAACGCTTTGAGGAGATCAAATAACGTGTTTTTAGATCATTTGTATCGTATATTTTACTACATAACTTTTCACCAAATTTCACAAACACTAAGAAAGTTTGTTTTTCGATTCAAAACAAGATTTTAACGCTTTGAGGAGTTCAAATAACGTGTTTTTAGATCATTTGTATCGTATCTTTTACTACATAACTTTTCACCAAATTTCACAAACACTAAGAAAGTTTGTTTTTCGATTCAAAACAATATTTTAACGCTTTGAGGAGTTCAAATAACGTGTTTTTAGATCATTTGTATCGTATCTTTTACTACATAACTTTTCACCAAATACACAAACACTAAGAATGTTTGTTTTTCGATTCAAAAAAAGATTTTAACGCATTGAGGAATTCAAATAACTTGTTTTTAGATCATTTGTATCGTATCTTTTACTACATAACTTTTCACCAAATTTCACAAACACTAAGAAAGTTTGTTTTTCGATTCAAAACAAACTTTTAACGCTTTGAGGAGTTCAAATAACGTGTTTATTGATCATTTGTATCGTATCTTTTACAACATAACTTTTCACCAAATTTCACAAACACTAAGAAAGTTTGTTTTTCGATTCAAAACAAGATTTTATCGCTTTGAGGAGTTCAAATAACGTGTTTTTACATCATTTGTATCGTATCTTTTACTACATAACTTTTCACCAAATTACACAAACACTAAGAAAGTTTGTTTTTCGATTCAAAACAAGATTTTAACGCTTTGAGGAGTTCAAATAACGTGTTTTTAGATCATTTGTATCGTATCTTTTACTACATAACTTTTCACCAAATTTCACAAACACTAAGAAACTTTGTTTTTCGATTCAAAATAAGATTTGAACGGTTTGAGGAGTTCAAATAACGTGTTTTTAGATCATTTATATCGTATCTTTTACTACATAACTTTTCACCAAATTTCACAAACACTAAGAAAGTTTGTTTTTCGATTCAAAACAAGATTTTTACGCTTTTAGGAGTTCAAATAACGTGTTTTCAGATCATTTGTATCGTATCTTTTACTACATAAAATTTCACCAAATTTCACAAACACTAAGAAAGTTTGTTTTTCGATTCAAAACAAGATTTTAACGCTTTGAGGAGTTCAAATAACGTGTTTTCAGATCATTTGTATCGTATCTTTTACTACATAACTTTTCACCAAATTTCACAAACACTAAGAAAGTTTGTTTTTCGATTCAAAACAAGATTTTAACGCTTTGAGGAGTTCAAATAACATGTTTTTAGATCATTTGTATCGTATCTTTTACTACATAACTTTTCACCAAATTTAACAAACACTAAGAAAGTTTGTTTTTCGATTCAAAACAAGATTTTAACGCTTTGAGGAGTTCAAATAACTTGTTTTTAGATCATTTGTATCGTATCTTTTACTACATAACTTTTCACCAAATTTCACAAACACAAAGAAAGTTTGTTTTTCGATTCAAAACAAGATTTTAACGGTTTGAGGAGTTCAAATAACTTGTTTTTAGATCCTTTTTATCGTATCTTTTACTACATACCTTTTCACCAAATTTCACAAATACTAAGAAAGTTTGTTTTTCGATTCAAAACAAGATTTTAACGCTTTGAGGAGTTCATATAACGTGTTTTTAGATCGTTTGAATCGTATCTTTTAGTACATAACTTTTCACCAAATTTCACAAACACTAAGAAAGTTTATTTTCGATTCAAAACAAGATTTTAACGCTTTAAGGAGTTCAAATAACGTGTTTTTAGATCATTTGTATCTTATGTTTTACTACATAACTTTTCACCAAATTTCACAAACACTAAGAAAGTTTGTTTTTCGATTCAAAACAAGATTTTAACGCTTTGAGGAGTTCAAATAACGTGTTTTTATATCATTTGTATCGTATCTTTTACTACATAATTTTTCACCAAATTTCACAAACACTAAGAAAGTTTGTTTTTCGATTCAAACCAAGATTTTAACGCTTTGAGGAGTTCAAATAACGTGTTTTTAGATCATTTGTATCGTATCTTTTACTACATAACTTTTCACCAAATTTTACAAACACTAAGAAAGTTTTTTTTTCGTTTCAAAACAAGATTTTAACGCTTTGAGGAGATCAAATAACGTGTTTTTAGATCATTTGTATCGTATATTTTACTACATAACTTTTCACCAAATTTCACAAACACTAAGAAAGTTTGTTTTTCGATTCAAAACAAGATTTTAACGCTTTGAGGAGTTCAAATAACGTGTTTTTAGATCATTTGTATCGTATCTTTTACTACATAACTTTTCACCAAATTTCACAAACACTAAGAAAGTTTGTTTTTCGATTCAAAACAATATTTTAACGCTTTGAGGAGTTCAAATAACGTGTTTTTAGATCATTTGTATCGTATCTTTTACTACATAACTTTTCACCAAATTCACAAACACTAAGAATGTTTGTTTTTCGATTCAAAAAAAGATTTTAACGCACTGAGGAATTCAAATAACTTGTTTTTAGATCATTTGTATCGTATCTTTTACTACATAACTTTTCACCAAATTTCACAAACACTAAGAAAGTTTGTTTTTCGATTCAAAACAAACTTTTAACGCTTTGAGGAGTTCAAATAACGTGTTTATTGATCATTTGTATCGTATCTTTTACAACATAACTTTTCACCAAATTTCACAAACACTAAGAAAATTTGTTTTTCGATTCAAAACAAGATTTTATCGCTTTGAGGAGTTCAAATAACGTGTTTTTACATCATTTGTATCGTATCTTTTACTACATAACTTTTCACCAAATTACACAAACACTAAGAAAGTTTGTTTTTCGATTCAAAACAAGATTTTAACGCTTTGAGGAGTTCAAATAACGTGTTTTTAGATCATTTGTATCGTATCTTTTACTACATAACTTTTCTCCAAATTTCACAAACACTAAGAAAGTTTGTTATTCGATTCCAAACAAGATTTTAACGCTTTTAGGAGTTCAAATAACGTGTTTTTAGATCATTTGTATCGTATCTTTTACTACATAACTTTTCACCAAATTTCACAAACACTAAGAAAGTTTGTTTTTTGATTCAAAACAAGATTTTAACGCTTTGAGGAGTTCAAATAACGTGTTTTCAGATCATTTGTATCGTATCTTTTACTACATAACTTTTCATGAAATTTCACAAACACTAAGAAAGTTTGTTTTTCGATTCAAAACAAGATTTTAAAGCTTTGAGGAGTTCAAATAACTTGTTTTTAGATCATTTGTATCGTATCTTTTACTACATAACTTTTCACCAAATTTCACAAACACTAAGAAAGTTTGTTTTTCGATTCAAAATAAGATTTGAACGGTTTGAGGAGTTCAAATAACGTGTTTTTAGATCATTTATATCGTATCTTTTACTACATAACTTTTCACCAAATTTCACAAACACTAAGAAAGTTTGTTTTTCGATTCAAAACAAGATTTTTACGCTTTTAGGAGTTCAAATAACGTGTTTTCAGATCATTTGTATCGTATCTTTTACTACATAACTTTTCACCAAATTTCACAAACACTAAGAAAGTTTGTTTTTCGATTCAAAACAAGATTTTAACGCTTTGAGGAGTTCAAATAACGTGTTTTCAGATCATTTGTATCGTATCTTTTACTACATAACTTTTCACCAAATTTCACAAACACTAAGAAAGTTTGTTTTTCGATTCAAAACAAGATTTTAACGCTTTGAGGAGTTCAAATAACATGTTTTTAGATCATTTGTATCGTATCTTTTACTACATAACTTTTCACCAAATTTAACAAACACTAAGAAAGTTTGTTTTTCGATTCAAAACAAGATTTTATCGCTTTGAGGAGTTCAAATAACGTGTTTTTACATCATTTGTATCGTATCTTTTACTACATAACTTTTCACCAAATTACACAAACACTAAGAAAGTTTGTTTTTCGATTCAAAACAATATTTTAACGCTTTGAGGAGTTCAAATAACGTGTTTTTAGATCATTTGTATCGTATCTTTTACTACATAACTTTTCACCAAATTTCACAAACACTAAGAAACTTTGTTTTTCGATTCAAAATAAGATTTGAACGGTTTGAGGAGTTCAAATAACGTGTTTTTAGATCATTTATATCGTATCTTTTACTACATAACTTTTCACCAAATTTCACAAACACTAAGAAAGTTTGTTTTTCGATTCAAAACAAGATTTTTACGCTTTTAGGAGTTCAAATAACGTGTTTTTCAGATCATTTGTATCGTATCTTTTACTACATAACATTTCACCAAATTTCACAAACACTAAGAAAGTTTGTTTTTCGATTCAAAACAAGATTTTAACGCTTTGAGGAGTTCAAATAACGTGTTTTCAGATCATTTGTATCGTATCTTTTACTACATAACTTTTCACCAAATTTCACAAACACTAAGAAAGTTTGTTTTTCGATTCAAAACAAGATTTTAACGCTTTGAGGAGTTCAAATAACATGTTTTTAGATCATTTGTATCGTATCTTTTACTACATAACTTTTCACCAAATTTAACAAACACTAAGAAAGTTTGTTTTTCGATTCAAAACAAGATTTTAACGCTTTGAGGAGTTCAAATAACTTGTTTTTAGATCATTTGTATCGTATCTTTTACTACATAACTTTTCACCAAATTTCACAAACACAAAGAAAGTTTGTTTTTCGATTCAAAACAAGATTTTAACGGTTTGAGGAGTTCAAATAACTTGTTTTTAGATCCTTTTTATCGTATCTTTTACTACATACCTTTTCACCAAATTTCACAAATACTAAGAAAGTTTGTTTTTCGATTCAAAACAAGATTTTAACGCTTTGAGGAGTTCATATAACGTGTTTTTAGATCGTTTGAATCGTATCTTTTAGTACATAACTTTTCACCAAATTTCACAAACACTAAGAAAGTTTATTTTCGATTCAAAACAAGATTTTAACGCTTTAAGGAGTTCAAATAACGTGTTTTTAGATCATTTGTATCTTATGTTTTACTACATAACTTTTCACCAAATTTCACAAACACTAAGAAAGTTTGTTTTTCGATTCAAAACAAGATTTTAACGCTTTTAGGAGTTCAAATAACGTGTTTTTATATCATTTGTATCGTATCTTTTACTACATAATTTTTCACCAAATTTCACAAACACTAAGAAAGTTTGTTTTTCGATTCAAACTAAGATTTTAACGCTTTGAGGAGTTCAAATAACGTGTTTTTAGATCATTTGTATCGTATCTTTTACTACATAACTTTTCACCAAATTTTACAAACACTAAGAAAGTTTTTTTTTCGATTCAAAACAAGATTTTAACGCTTTGAGGAGATCAAATAACGTGTTTTTAGATCATTTGTATCGTATATTTTACTACATAACTTTTCACCAAATTTCACAAACACTAAGAAAGTTTGTTTTTCGATTCAAAACAAGATTTTAACGCTTTGAGGAGTTCAAATAACGTGTTTTTAGATCATTATTATCGTATCTTTTACTACATAACTTTTCACCAAATTTCACAAACACTAAGAAAGTTTGTTTTTCGATTCAAAACAATATTTTAACGCTTTGAGGAGTTCAAATAACGTGTTTTTAGATCATTTGTATCGTATCTTTTACTACATAACTTTTCACCAAATTCACAAACACTAAGAATGTTTGTTTTTCGATTCAAAAAAAGATTTTAACGCATTGAGGAATTCAAATAACTTGTTTTTAGATCATTTGTATCGTATCTTTTACTACATAACTTTTCACCAAATTTCACAAACACTAAGAAAGTTTGTTTTTCGATTCAAAACAAACTTTTAACGCTTTGAGGAGTTCAAATAACGTGTTTATTGATCATTTGTATCGTATCTTTTACAACATAACTTTTCACCAAATTTCACAAACACTAAGAAAGTTTGTTTTTCGATTCAAAACAAGATTTTATCGCTTTGAGGAGTTCAAATAACGTGTTTTTACATCATTTGTATCGTATCTTTTACTACATAACTTTTCACCAAATTACACAAACACTAAGAAAGTTTGTTTTTCGATTCAAAACAAGATTTTAACGCTTTGAGGAGTTCAAATAACGTGTTTTTAGATCATTTGTATCGTATCTTTTACTACATAACTTTTCTCCAAATTTCACAAACACTAAGAAAGTTTGTTATTCGATTCCAAACAAGATTTTAACGCTTTTAGGAGTTCAAATAACGTGTTTTTAGATCATTTGTATCGTATCTTTTACTACATAACTTTTCACCAAATTTCACAAACACTAAGAAAGTTTGTTTTTTGATTCAAAACAAGATTTTAACGCTTTGAGGAGTTCAAATAACGTGTTTTCAGATCATTTGTATCGTATCTTTTACTACATAACTTTTCATGAAATTTCACAAACACTAAGAAAGTTTGTTTTTCGATTCAAAACAAGATTTTAAAGCTTTGAGGAGTTCAAATAACTTGTTTTTAGATCATTTGTATCGTATCTTTTACTACATAATTTTTCACCAAATTTCACAAACACTAAGAAAGTTTGTTTTTCGATTCAAAATAAGATTTGAACGGTTTGAGGAGTTCAAATAACGTGTTTTTAGATCATTTATATCGTATCTTTTACTACATAACTTTTCACCAAATTTCACAAACACTAAGAAAGTTTGTTTTTCGATTCAAAACAAGATTTTTACGCTTTTAGGAGTTCAAATAACGTGTTTTCAGATCATTTGTATCGTATCTTTTACTACATAACTTTTCACCAAATTTCACAAACACTAAGAAAGTTTGTTTTTCGATTCAAAACAAGATTTTAACGCTTTGAGGAGTTCAAATAACGTGTTTTCAGATCATTTGTATCGTATCTTTTACTACATAACTTTTCACCAAATTTCACAAACACTAAGAAAGTTTGTTTTTCGATTCAAAACAAGATTTTAACGCTTTGAGGAGTTCAAATAACATGTTTTTAGATCATTTGTATCGTATCTTTTACTACATAACTTTTCACCAAATTTAACAAACACTAAGAAAGTTTGTTTTTCGATTCAAAACAAGATTTTAACGCTTTGAGGAGTTCAAATAACTTGTTTTTAGATCATTTGTATCGTATCTTTTACTACATAACTTTTCACCAAATTTCACAAACACTAAGAAAGTTTGTTTTTCGATTCAAAACAAGATTTTAACGGTTTGAGGAGTTCAAATAACTTGTTTTTAGATCCTTTTTATCGTATCTTTTACTCCATAACTTTTCACCAAATTTCACAAATACTAAGAAAGTTTGTTTTTCGATTCAAAACAAGATTTTAACGCTTTGAGGAGTTCATATAACGTGTTTTTAGATCGTTTGAATCGTATCTTTTAGTACATAACTTTTCACCAAATTTCACAAACACTAAGAAAGTTTATTTTCAATTCAAAACAAGATTTTAACGCTTTAAGGAGTTCAAATAACGTGTTTTTAGATCATTTGTATCTAATGTTTTACTACATAACTTTTCACCAAATTTCACAAACACTAAGAAAGTTTGTTTTTCGATTCAAAACAAGATTTTAACGCTTTGAGGAGTTCAAATAACGTGTTTTTATATCATTTGTATCGTATCTTTTACTACATAATTTTTCACCAAATTTCACAAACACTAAGAAAGTTTGTTTTTCGATTCAAACCAAGATTTTGACGCTTTGAGGAGTTCAAATAACGTGTTTTTAGATCATTTGTATCGTATCTTTTACTACATAACTTTTCACCAAATTTTACAAACACTAAGAAAGTTTTTTTTTCCGATTCAAAACAAGATTTTAACGCTCTGAGGAGATCAAATAACGTGTTTTTAGATCATTTGTATCGTATATTTTACTACATAACTTTTCACCAAATTTCGCAAACACTAAGAAAGTTTGTTTTTCGATTCAAAACAAGATTTTAACGCTTTGAGGAGTTCAAATAACGTGTTTTTAGATCATTTGTATCGTATCTTTTACTACATAACTTTTCACCAAATTTCACAAACACTAAGAAAGTTTGTTTTTCGATTCAAAACAATATTTTAACGCTTTGAGGAGTTCAAATAACGTGTTTTTAGATCATTTGTATCGTATCTTTTACTACATAACTTTTCACCAAATTTCACAAACACTAAGAATGTTTGTTTTTCGATTCAAAAAAAGATTTTAACGCATTGAGGAATTCAAATAACTTGTTTTTAGATCATTTGTATCGTATCTTTTACTACATAACTTTTCACCAAATTTCACAAACACTAAGAAAGTTTGTTTTTCGATTCAAAACAAACTTTGAACGCTTTGAGGAGTTCAAATAACGTGTTTATTGATCATTTGTATCGTATCTTTTACAACATAACTTTTCACCAAATTTCACAAACACTAAGAAAGTTTGTTTTTCGATTCAAAACAAGATTTTATCGCTTTGAGGAGTTCAAATAACGTGTTTTTACATCATTTGTATCGTATCTTTTACTACATAACTTTTCACCAAATTACACAAACACTAAGAAAGTTTGTTTTTCGATTCAAAACAAGATTTTAACGCTTTGAGGAGTTCAAATAACGTGTTTTTAGATCATTTGTATCGTATCTTTTACTACATAACTTTTCTCCAAATTTCACAAACACTAAGAAAGTTTGTTATTCGATTCAAAACAAGATTTTAACGCTTTTAAGAGTTCAAATAACGTGTTTTTAGATCATTTGTACCGTATCTTTTACTACATAACTTTTCACCAAATTTCACAAACACTAAGAAAGTTTGTTTTTTGATTCAAAACAAGATTTTAACGCTTTGAGGAGTTCAAATAACGTGTTTTCAGATCATTTGTATCGTATCTTTTACTACATAACTTTTCATGAAATTTCACAAACACTAAGAAAGTTTGTTTTTCGATTCAAAACAAGATTTTAAAGCTTTGAGGAGTTCAAATAACTTGTTTTTAGATCATTTGTATCGTATCTTTTACTACATAACTTTTCACCAAATTTCACAACCACTAAGAAAGTTTGTTTTTCGATTCAAAATAAGATTTGAACGGTTTGAGGAGTTCAAATAACGTGTTTTTAGATCATTTATATCGTATCTTTTACTACATAACTTTTCACCAAATTTCACAAACACTAAGAAAGTTTGTTTTTCGATTCAAAACAAGATTTTTACGCTTTTAGGAGTTCAAATAACGTGTTTTCAGATCATTTGTATCGTATCTTTTACTACATAACTTTTCACCAAATTTCACAAACACTAAGAAAGTTTGTTTTTCGATTCAAAACAAGTTTTAACGCTTTGAGGAGTTCAAATAACGTGTTTTCAGATCATTTGTATCGTATCTTTTACTACATAACTTTTCACCAAATTTCACAAACACTAAGAAAGTTTGTTTTTCGATTCAAAACAAGATTTTAACGCTTTGAGGAGTTCAAATAACGTGTTTTTAGATCATTTGTATCGTATCTTTTACTACATAACTTTTCACCAAATTTCACAAACACTAAGAAAGTTTGTTTTTCGATTCAAAACAAGATATTAACGCTTTGAGTCGTTCAAATAACGTGTTTTTAGATCATTTGTATCGTATCTTTTACGACATAACTTTTCACCAAAGTTCACAAACACTAAGAAAGTTTGTTTTTCGATTCAATACAAACTTTCAACGCTTTGAGGAGTTCAAATAACGTGTTTTTAGATCATTTGTATCGTATCTTTTACTACATAACTTTTCACCAAATTTCACGATCACTAAGAAAGTTTGTTTTTCGATTCAAAACAAGATTTTAACGCTTTTAGGAGTTCAAATAACGTGTTTTTAGATCATTTGTATCGTATCTTTTACTACATAACTTTTCACAAAATTTCACAAACACTAAGAAAGTTTGTTTTTCGATTCAAAACAAGATTTTAACGCTTTGAGGAGTCCAAATAACGTGTTTTTAGATCATTTGTATCGTATCTTTTACTACATAACTTTTCACCAAATTTCACAAACACTAAGAAAGTTTGTTTTTCGATTCAAAACAAGATTTTAACGCTTTGAGGAGTTCAAATAACGTGTTTCTAGATCATTTGTATCGTATCTTTTACTACATAACTTTTCACCAAATTTCACAAACACTAAGAAAGTTTGTTTTTCGATTCAATACAAACTTTCTACGCTTTGAGGAGTTCAAATAACGTGTTTTTAGATCATTTGTATCGTATTTTTACTACATAACTTTTCACGAAATTTCACAAACACTAAGAAAGTTTGTTTTTCGATTCAAAACAAGATATTAACGCTTTGAGTCGTTCAAATAACGTGTTTTTAGATCATTTGTATCGTATCTTTTACGACATAACTTTTCACCAAAGTTCACAAACACTAAAAAAGTTTGTTTTTCGATTCAATACAAACTTTCAACGCTTTGAGGAGTTCAAATAACGTGTTTTTAGATCATTTGTATCGTATCTTTTACTACATAACTTTTCACCAAATTTCACAAACACTAAGAAAGTTTGTTATTCGATTCAAAACAAGATTTTAACGCTTTTAGGAGTTCAAATAACGTGTTTTTAGATCATTTGTATTGTATCTTTTACTACATAACTTTTCACCAAATTTCACGATCACTAAGAAAGTTTGTTTTTCGATTCAAAACAAGATTTTAACGCTTTTAGGAGTTCAAATAACGTGTTTTTAGATCATTTGTATCGTATCTTTTACTACATAACTTTTCACCAAATTTCACAAACACTAAGAAAGTTTGTTTTTCGATACAAAACAAGATTTTAACGCTTTGAGGAGTCCAAATAACGTGTTTTTAGATCATTTGTATCGTATCTTTTGCTACATAACTTTTCACCAAATTTCACAAACACTAAGAAAGTTTGTTTTTCGATTCAAAACAAGATTTTAACGCTTTGAGGAGTTCAAATAACGTGTTTTTAGATCATTTGTATCGTATCTTTTACTACATAACTTTTCACCAAATTTCACAAACACTAAGAAAGTTTGTTATTCGATTCAAAACAAGATTTGAACGCTTTTAGGAGTTCAAATAACGTGTTTTTAGATTATTTGTATCGTATCTTTTACTACATAACTTTTCACCAAATTTCACAAACACTAAGAAAGTTTGTTTTTCGATTCAAAACAAGATTTTAACGCATTGAGGAGTTCAAATAACGTGTTTCTAGATCATTTGTATCGTATCTTTTACTACATAACTTTTCACCAAATTTCACAAACACTAAGAATATTTGTTTTTCGATTCAATACAAACTTTCAACGCTTTGAGGAGTTCAAATAACGTGTTTTTAGATCATTTGTATCGTATCTTTTACTACATAACTTTTCTCCAAATTTCACAAACACTAAGAAAGTTTGTTATTCGATTCAAAACAAGATTTTAGCGCGTTTAGGAGTTCAAATAACGTGTTTTTAGATCATTTGTATCCTATCTTTTACTACATAACTTTTCACCAAATTTCACAAACACTAAGAAAGTTTGTTTTTTGATTCAAAACAAGATTTTAACGCACTGAGGAGTTCAAATAACGTGTTTTTAGATCATTTGTATCGTATCTTTTAATACATAACTTTTCACCAAATTTCAGAAACACTAAGAAAGTTTGTTTTTCGATTCAAAACAAGATTTTAACGCTTTTAGGAGTTCAAATAATGTGTTTTCAGATCATTTGTATCGCATCTTTTAATACATAACTTTTCACCAAATTTCACAAACACTAAGAAAGTTTGTTTTTCGATTCAAAACAAGATTTTAACGCTTTGAGGAGTTCAAATAACGTGTTTTTACATCATTTGTATCGTATCTTTTACAACATAACTTTTCACCAAATTTCGCAAACACTAAGAAAGTTTGTTTTTCGATTCAAAACAAGATTTTAACGCACTGAGGAGTTCAAATAACGTGTTTTTAGATCAGTTGTATCGTATCTTTTACTACATAACTTTTCACCAAATTTCACAAACACTAAGAAAGTTTGTTATTCGATTCAAAACAAGATTTTAACGCTTTTAGGAGTTCAAATAACGTGTTTTTAGATCATTTGTATCGTATCTTTTACTACATAACTTTTCACCAAATTTCACGATCACTAAGAAAGTTTGTTTTTCGATTCAAAACAAGATTTTAACGCTTTTAGGAGTTCAAATAACGTGTTTTTAGATCATTTGTATCGTATCTTTTACTACATAACTTTTCACCAAATTTCACAAACACTAAGAAAGTTTGTTTTTCGATTCAAAACAAGATTTTAACGCTTTGAGGAGTCCAAATAACGTGTTTTTAGATCATTTGTATCGTATCTTTTACTACATAACTTTTCACCAAATTTCACAAACACTAAGAAAGTTTGTTTTTCGATTCAAAACAAGATTTTAATGCTTTGAGGAGTTCAAATAACGTGTTTCTAGATCAGTTGTATCGTATCTTTTACTACATAACTTCTCACCAAATTTCACAAACACTAAGAAAGTTTGTTTTTCGATTCAATACAAACTTTCAACGCTTTGAGGAGTTCAAATAACGTGTTTTTAGATCATTTGTATCGTATCTTTTACTACATAACTTTTCACCAAATTTCACAAACACTAAGAAAGTTTGTTTTTCGATTCAAAACAAGATATTAACGCTTTGAGTCGTTCAAATAACCTGTTTTTAGATCATTTGTATCGTATCTTTTACGACATAACTTTTCACCAAATTTCACAAGCACTAAGAAAGTTTATTTTTCGATTCAATACAAACTTTCAACGCTTTGAGGAGTTCAAATAACGTGTTTTTAGATCATTTGTATCGTATCTTTTACTACATAACTTTTCACCAAATTTCATAAACACTAAGAAAGTTTGTTATTCGTTTCAAAACAAGATTTTAACGCTTTTAGGAGTTCAAATAACGTGTTTTTAGATCATTTGTATCGTATCTTTTACTACATAACTTTTCACCAAATTTCACGATCACTAAGAAAGTTTGTTTATCGATTCAAAACAAGATTTTAACGCTTTTAGGAGTTCAAATAACGTGTTTTTAGATCATTTGTATCGTATCTTTTACTACATAACTTTTCACGAAATTTCACAAACACTAAGAAAGTTTGTTTTTCGATTCAAAACAAGATTTTAACGCTTTGAGGAGTTCAAATAACGTGTTTCTAGATCATTTGTATCGTATCTTTTACTACATAACTTTTCACCAAATTTCACAAACACTAAGAAAGTTTGTTATTCGATTCAAAACAAGATTTGAACGCTTTTAGGAGTTCAAATAACGTGTTTTTAGATTATTTGTATCGTATCTTTTACTACATAACTTTTCACCAAATTTCACAAACACTAAGAAAGTTTGTTTTTCGATTCAAAACAAGATTTTAACGCATTGAGGAGTTCAAATAACGTGTTTCTAGATCATTTGTATCGTATCTTTTACTACATAACTTTTCACCAAATTTCACAAACACTAAGAATGTTTGTTTTTCGATTCAATACAAACTTTCAACGCTTTGAGGAGTTCAAATAACGTGTTTTTAGATCATTTGTATCGTATCTTTTACTACATAACTTTTCTCCAAATTTCACAAACACTAAGAAAGTTTGTTATTCGATTCAAAACAAGATTTTAGCGCGTTTAGGAGTTCAAATAACGTGTTTTTAGATCATTTGTATCCTATCTTTTACTACATAACTTTTCACCAAATTTCACAAACACTAAGAAAGTTTGTTTTTTGATTCAAAACAAGATTTTAACGCACTGAGGAGTTCAAATAACGTGTTTTTAGATCATTTGTATCGTATCTTTTAATACATAACTTTTCACCAAATTTCAGAAACACTAAGAAAGTTTGTTTTTCGATTCAAAACAAGATTTTAACGCTTTTAGGAGTTCAAATAATGTGTTTTCAGATCATTTGTATCGCATCTTTTAATACATAACTTTTCACCAAATTTCACAAACACTAAGAAAGTTTGTTTTTCGATTCAAAACAAGATTTTAACGCTTTGAGGAGTTCAAATAACGTGTTTTTACATCATTTGTATCGTATCTTTTACAACATAACTTTTCACCAAATTTCGCAAACACTAAGAAAGTTTGTTTTTCGATTCAAAACAAGATTTTAACGCACTGAGGAGTTCAAATAACGTGTTTTTAGATCAGTTGTATCGTATCTTTTACTACATAACTTTTCACCAAATTTCACAAACACTAAGAAAGTTTGTTATTCGATTCAAAACAAGATTTTAACGCTTTTAGGAGTTCAAATAACGTGTTTTTAGATCATTTGTATCGTATCTTTTACTACATAACTTTTCACCAAATTTCACGATCACTAAGAAAGTTTGTTTTTCGATTCAAAACAAGATTTTAACGCTTTTAGGAGTTCAAATAACGTGTTTTTAGATCATTTGTATTGTATCTTTTACTACATAACTTTTCACCAAATTTCACAAACACTAAGAAAGTTTGTTTTTCGATTCAAAACAAGATTTTAACGCTTTGAGGAGTCCAAATAACGTGTTTTTAGATCATTTGTATCGTATCTTTTACTACATAACTTTTCACCAAATTTCACAAACACTAAGAAAGTTTGTTTTTCGATTCAAAACAAGATTTTAATGCTTTGAGGAGTTCAAATAACGTGTTTCTAGATCAGTTGTATCGTATCTTTTACTACATAACTTCTCACCAAATTTCACAAACACTAAGAAAGTTTGTTTTTCGATTCAATACAAACTTTCAACGCTTTGAGGAGTTCAAATAACGTGTTTTTAGATCATTTGTATCGTATCTTTTACTACATAACTTTTCACCAAATTTCACAAACACTAAGAAAGTTTGTTTTTCGATTCAAAACAAGATATTAACGCTTTGAGTCGTTCAAATAACCTGTTTTTAGATCATTTGTATCGTATCTTTTACGACATAACTTTTCACCAAATTTCACAAGCACTAAGAAAGTTTATTTTTCGATTCAATACAAACTTTCAACGCTTTGAGGAGTTCAAATAACGTGTTTTTAGATCATTTGTATCGTATCTTTTACTACATAACTTTTCACCAAATTTCATAAACACTAAGAAAGTTTGTTATTCGTTTCAAAACAAGATTTTAACGCTTTTAGGAGTTCAAATAACGTGTTTTTAGATCATTTGTATCGTATCTTTTACTACATAACTTTTCACCAAATTTCACGATCACTAAGAAAGTTTGTTTATCGATTCAAAACAAGATTTTAACGCTTTTAGGAGTTCAAATAACGTGTTTTTAGATCATTTGTATCGTATCTTTTACTACATAACTTTTCACGAAATTTCACAAACACTAAGAAAGTTTGTTTTTCGATTCAAAACAAGATTTTAACGCTTTGAGGAGTTCAAATAACGTGTTTTTAGATCATTTGTATCGTATCTTTTACTACATAACTTTTCACCAAATTTCACAAACACTAAGAAAGTTTGTTTTTCGATTCAAAACAAGATTTTAACGCTTTGAGGAGTTCAAATAACGTGTTTCTAGATCATTTGTATCGTATCTTTTACTACATAACTTTTCACCAAATTTCACAAACACTAAGAAAGTTTGTTTTTCGATTCAATACAAACTTTCAACGCTTTGAGGAGTTCAAATAACGTGTTTTTAGATCATTTGTATCGTATCTTTTACTACATAACTTTTCACGAAATTTCACAAACACTAAGAAAGTTTGTTTTTCGATTCAAAACAAGATATTAAAGCTTTGAGTCGTTCAAATAACGTGTTTTTAGATCATTTGTATCGTATCTTTTACGACATAACTTTTCACCAAAGTTCACAAACACTAAAAAAGTTTGTTTTTCGATTCAATACAAACTTTAACCGCTTTGAGGAGTTCAAATAACGTGTTTTTAGATCATTTGTATCGTATCTTTTACTACATAACTTTTCACCAAATTTCACAAACACTAAGAAAGTTTGTTATTCGATTCAAAACAAGATTTTAACGCTTTTAGGAGTTCAAATAACGTGTTTTTAGATCATTTGTATTGTATCTTTTACTACATAACTTTTCACCAAATTTCACGATCACTAAGAAAGTTTGTTTTTCGATTCAAAACAAGATTTTAACGCTTTTAGGAGTTCAAATAACGTGTTTTTAGATCATTTGTATCGTATCTTTTACTACATAACTTTTCACCAAATTTCACAAACACTAAGAAAGTTTGTTTTTCGATTCAAAACAAGATTTTAACGCTTTGAGGAGTCCAAATAACGTGTTTTTAGATCATTTGTATCGTATCTTTTGCTACATAACTTTTCACCAAATTTCACAAACACTAAGAAAGTTTGTTTTTCGATTCAAAACAAGATTTTAACGCTTTGAGGAGTTCAAATAACGTGTTTCTAGATCATTTGTATCGTATCTTTTACTACAGAACTTTTCCCTAAATTTCACAAACACTAAGAAAGTTTGTTTTTCGATTCAATACAAACTTTCAACGCTTTGAGGAGTTGAAATAACGTGTTTTTAGATCATTTGTATCGTATCTTTTACTACATAACTTTTCACCAAATTTCACAAACACTAAGAAAGTTTGTTTTTCGATTCAAAACAAGATTTTAACGCATTGAGGAGTTCAAATAACGTGTTTCTAGATCATTTGTATCGTATCTTTTACTACATAACTTTTCACCAAATTTCACGATCACTAAGAAAGTTTGTTTTTCGATTCAAAACAAGATTTTAACGCTTTTAGGAGTTCAAATAACGTGTTTTTAGATCATTTGTATCGTATCTTTTACTACATAACTTTTCACCAAATTTCACAAACACTAAGAAAGTTTGTTTTTCGATTCAAAACAAGATTTTAACGCTTTGAGGAGTCCAAATAACGTGTTTTTAGATCATTTGTATCGTATCTTTTACTACATAACTTTTCACCAAATTTCACAAACACTAAGAAAGTTTGTTTTTCGATTCAAAACAAGATTTTAATGCTTTGAGGAGTTCAAATAACGTGTTTCTAGATCATTTGTATCGTATCTTTTACTACATAACTTCTCACCAAATTTCACAAACACTAAGAAAGTTTGTTTTTCGATTCAATACAAACTTTCAACGCTTTGAGGAGTTCAAATAACGTGTTTTTAGATCATTTGTATCGTATCTTTTACTACATAACTTTTCACCAAATTTCACAAACACTAAGAAAGTTTGTTTTTCGATTCAAAACAAGATATTAACGCTTTGAGTCGTTCAAATAACCTGTTTTTAGATCATTTGTATCGTATCTTTTACGACATAACTTTTCACCAAATTTCACAAGCACTAAGAAAGTTTATTTTTCGATTCAATACAAACTTTCAACGCTTTGAGGAGTTCAAATAACGTGTTTTTAGATCATTTGTATCGTATCTTTTACTACATAACTTTTCACCAAATTTCATAAACACTAAGAAAGTTTGTTATTCGTTTCAAAACAAGATTTTAACGCTTTTAGGAGTTCAAATAACGTGTTTTTAGATCATTTGTATCGTATCTTTTACTACATAACTTTTCACCAAATTTCACGATCACTAAGAAAGTTTGTTTTTCGATTCAAAACAAGATTTTAACGCTTTTAGGAGTTCAAATAACGTGTTTTTAGATCATTTGTATCGTATCTTTTACTACATAACTTTTCACGAAATTTCACAAACACTAAGAAAGTTTGTTTTTCGATTCAAAACAAGATTTTAACGCTTTGAGGAGTTCAAATAACGTGTTTTTAGATCATTTGTATCGTATCTTTTACGACATAACTTTTCACCAAATTTCACAAGCACTAAGAAAGTTTATTTTTCGATTCAATACAAACTTTCAACGCTTTGAGGAGTTCAAATAACGTGTTTTTAGATCATTTGTATCGTATCTTTTACTACATAACTTTTCACCAAATTTCATAAACACTAAGAAAGTTTGTTATTCGTTTCAAAACAAGATTTTAACGCTTTTAGGAGTTCAAATAACGTGTTTTTAGATCATTTGTATCGTATCTTTTACTACATAACTTTTCACCAAATTTCACGATCACTAAGAAAGTTTGTTTTTCGATTCAAAACAAGATTTTAACGCTTTTAGGAGTTCAAATAACGTGTTTTTAGATCATTTGTATCGTATCTTTTACTACATAACTTTTCACGAAATTTCACAAACACAAAGAAAGTTTGTTTTTCGATTCAAAACAAGATTTTCACGCTTTGAGGAGTTCAAATAACGTGTTTTTAGATCATTTGTATCGTATCTTTTACTACATAACTTTTCACCAAATTTCACAAACACTAAGAAAGTTTGTTTTTCGATTCAAAACAAGATTTTAACGCTTTGAGGAGTTCAAATAACGTGTTTCTAGATCATTTGTATCGTATCTTTTACTACATAACTTTTCACCAAATTTCACAAACACTAAGAAAGTTTGTTTTTCGATTCAATACAAACTTTCAACGCTTTGAGGAGTTCAAATAACGTGTTTTTAGATCATTTGTATCGTATCTTTTACTACATAACTTTTCACGAAATTTCACAAACACTAAGAAAGTTTGTTTTTCGATTCAAAACAAGATATTAACGCTTTGAGTCGTTCAAATAACGTGTTTTTAGATCATTTGTATCGTATCTTTTACGACATAACTTTTCACCAATGTTCACAAACACTAAAAAAGTTTGTTTTTCGATTCAATACAAACTTTCAACGCTTTGAGGAGTTCAAATAACGTGTTTTTAGATCATTTGTATCGTATCTTTTACTACATAACTTTTCACCAAATTTCACAAACACTAAGAAAGTTTGTTATTCGATTCAAAACAAGATTTTAACGCTTTTAGGAGTTCAAATAACGTGTTTTTAGATCATTTGTATTGTATCTTTTACTACATAACTTTTCACCAAATTTCACGATCACTAAGAAAGTTTGTTTTTCGTTTCAAAACAAGATTTTAACGCTTTTAGGAGTTCAAATAACGTGTTTTTAGATCATTTGTATCGTATCTTTTACTACATAACTTTTCACCAAATTTCACAAACACTAAGAAAGTTTGTTTTTCGATTCAAAACAAGATTTTAACGCTTTGAGGAGTCCAAATAACGTGATTTTAGATCATTTGTATCGTATCTTTTACTACATAACTTTTCACCAAATTTCACAAACACTAAGAAAGTTTGTTTTTCGATTCAAAACAAGATTTTAACGCTTTGAGGAGTTCAAATAACGTGTTTCTAGATCATTTGTATCGTATCTTTTACTACAGAACTTTTCCCTAAATTTCACAAACACTAAGAAAGTTTGTTTTTCGATTCAATACAAACTTTCAACGCTTTGAGGAGTTGAAATAACGTGTTTTTAGATCATTTGTATCGTATCTTTTACTACATAACTTTTCACCAAATTTCACAAACACTAAGAAAGTTTGTTTTTCGATTCAAAACAAGATTTTAACGCATTGAGGAGTTCAAATAACGTGTTTCTAGATCATTTGTATCGTATCTTTTACTACATAACTTTTCACCAAATTTCACGATCACTAAGAAAGTTTGTTTTTCGATTCAAAACAAGATTTTAACGCTTTTAGGAGTTCAAATAACGTGTTTTTAGATCATTTGTATCGTATCTTTTACTACATAACTTTTCACCAAATTTCACAAACACTAAGAAAGTTTGTTTTTCGATTCAAAACAAGATTTTAACGCTTTGAGGAGTCCAAATAACGTGTTTTTAGATCATTTGTATCGTATCTTTTACTACATAACTTTTCACCAAATTTCACAAACACTAAGAAAGTTTGTTTTTCGATTCAAAACAAGATTTTAATGCTTTGAGGAGTTCAAATAACGTGTTTCTAGATCATTTGTATCGTATCTTTTACTACATAACTTCTCACCAAATTTCACAAACACTAAGAAAGTTTGTTTTTCGATTCAATACAAACTTTCAACGCTTTGAGGAGTTCAAATAACGTGTTTTTAGATCATTTGTATCGTATCTTTTACTACATAACTTTTCACCAAATTTCACAAACACTAAGAAAGTTTGTTTTTCGATTCAAAACAAGATATTAACGCTTTGAGACGTTCAAATAACCTGTTTTTAGATCATTTGTATCGTATCTTTTACGACATAACTTTTCACCAAATTTCACAAGCACTAAGAAAGTTTATTTTTCGATTCAATACAAACTTTCAACGCTTTGAGGAGTTCAAATAACGTGTTTTTAGATCATTTGTATCGTATCTTTTACTACATAACTTTTCACCAAATTTCATAAACACTAAGAAAGTTTGTTATTCGTTTCAAAACAAGATTTTAACGCTTTTAGGAGTTCAAATAACGTGTTTTTAGATCATTTGTATCGTATCTTTTACTACATAACTTTTCACCAAATTTCACGATCACTAAGAAAGTTTGTTTTTCGATTCAAAACAAGATTTTAACGCTTTTAGGAGTTCAAATAACGTGTTTTTAGATCATTTGTATCGTATCTTTTACTACATAACTTTTCACGAAATTTCACAAACACTAAGAAAGTTTGTTTTTCGATTCAAAACAAGATTTTAACGCTTTGAGGAGTTCAAATAACGTGTTTTTAGATCATTTGTATCGTATCTTTTACGACATAACTTTTCACCAAATTTCACAAGCACTAAGAAAGTTTATTTTTCGATTCAATACAAACTTTCAACGCTTTGAGGAGTTCAAATAACGTGTTTTTAGATCATTTGTATCGTATCTTTTACTACATAACTTTTCACCAAATTTCATAAACACTAAGAAAGTTTGTTATTCGTTTCAAAACAAGATTTTAACGCTTTTAGGAGTTCAAATAACGTGTTTTTAGATCATTTGTATCGTATCTTTTACTACATAACTTTTCACCAAATTTCACGATCACTAAGAAAGTTTGTTTTTCGATTCAAAACAAGATTTTAACGCTTTTAGGAGTTCAAATAACGTGTTTTTAGATCATTTGTATCGTATCTTTTACTACATAACTTTTCACGAAATTTCACAAACACTAAGAAAGTTTGTTTTTCGATTCAAAACAAGATTTTAACGCTTTGAGGAGTTCAAATAACGTGTTTTTAGATCATTTGTATCGTATCTTTTACTACATAACTTTTCACCAAATTTCACAAACACTCAGAAAGTTTGTTTTTCGATTCAAAACAAGATTTTAACGCTTTGAGGAGTTCAAATAACGTGTTTCTAGATCATTTGTATCGTATCTTTTACTACATAACTTTTCACCAAATTTCACAAACACTAAGAAAGTTTGTTTTTCGATTCAATACAAACTTTCAACGCTTTGAGGAGTTCAAATAACGTGTTTTTAGATCATTTGTATCGTATCTTTTACTACATAACTTTTCACGAAATTTCACAAACACTAAGAAAGTTTGTTTTTCGATTCAAAACAAGATATTAACGCTTTGAGTCGTTCAAATAACGTGTTTTTAGATCATTTGTATCGTATCTTTTACGACATAACTTTTCACCAAAGTTCACAAACACTAAAAAAGTTTGTTTTTCGATTCAATACAAACTTTCAACGCTTTGAGGAGTTCAAATAACGTGTTTTTAGATCATTTGTATCGTATCTTTTACTACATAACTTTTCACCAAATTTCACAAACACTAAGAAAGTTTGTTATTCGATTCAAAACAAGATTTTAACGCTTTTAGGAGTTCAAATAACGTGTTTTTAGATCATTTGTATTGTATCTTTTACTACATAACTTTTCACCAAATTTCACGATCACTAAGAAAGTTTGTTTTTCGTTTCAAAACAAGATTTTAACGCTTTTAGGAGTTCAAATAACGTGTTTTTAGATCATTTGTATCGTATCTTTTACTACATAACTTTTCACCAAATTTCACAAACACTAAGAAAGTTTGTTTTTCGATTCAAAACAAGATTTTAACGCTTTGAGGAGTCCAAATAACGTGATTTTAGATCATTTGTATCGTATCTTTTACTACATAACTTTTCACCAAATTTCACAAACACTAAGAAAGTTTGTTTTTCGATTCAAAACAAGATTTTAACGCTTTGAGGAGTTCAAATAACGTGTTTCTAGATCATTTGTATCGTATCTTTTACTACAGAACTTTTCCCTAAATTTCACAAACACTAAGAAAGTTTGTTTTTCGATTCAATACAAACTTTCAACGCTTTGAGGAGTTGAAATAACGTGTTTTTAGATCATTTGTATCGTATCTTTTACTACATAACTTTTCACCAAATTTCACAAACACTAAGAAAGTTTGTTTTTCGATTCAAAACAAGATTTTAACGCATTGAGGAGTTCAAATAACGTGTTTCTAGATCATTTGTATCGTATCTTTTACTACATAACTTTTCACCAAATTTCACGATCACTAAGAAAGTTTGTTTTTCGATTCAAAACAAGATTTTAACGCTTTTAGGAGTTCAAATAACGTGTTTTTAGATCATTTGTATCGTATCTTTTACTACATAACTTTTCACCAAATTTCACAAACACTAAGAAAGTTTGTTTTTCGATTCAAAACAAGATTTTAACGCTTTGAGGAGTCCAAATAACGTGTTTTTAGATCATTTGTATCGTATCTTTTACTACATAACTTTTCACCAAATTTCACAAACACTAAGAAAGTTTGTTTTTCGATTCAAAACAAGATTTTAATGCTTTGAGGAGTTCAAATAACGTGTTTCTAGATCATTTGTATCGTATCTTTTACTACATAACTTCTCACCAAATTTCACAAACACTAAGAAAGTTTGTTTTTCGATTCAATACAAACTTTCAACGCTTTGAGGAGTTCAAATAACGTGTTTTTAGATCATTTGTATCGTATCTTTTACTACATAACTTTTCACCAAATTTCACAAACACTAAGAAAGTTTGTTTTTCGATTCAAAACAAGATATTAACGCTTTGAGTCGTTCAAATAACCTGTTTTTAGATCATTTGTATCGTATCTTTTACGACATAACTTTTCACCAAATTTCACAAGCACTAAGAAAGTTTATTTTTCGATTCAATACAAACTTTCAACGCTTTGAGGAGTTCAAATAACGTGTTTTTAGATCATTTGTATCGTATCTTTTACTACATAACTTTTCACCAAATTTCATAAACACTAAGAAAGTTTGTTATTCGTTTCAAAACAAGATTTTAACGCTTTTAGGAGTTCAAATAACGTGTTTTTAGATCATTTGTATCGTATCTTTTACTACATAACTTTTCACCAAATTTCACGATCACTAAGAAAGTTTGTTTTTCGATTCAAAACAAGATTTTAACGCTTTTAGGAGTTCAAATAACGTGTTTTTAGATCATTTGTATCGTATCTTTTACTACATAACTTTTCACGAAATTTCACAAACACTAAGAAAGTTTGTTTTTCGATTCAAAACAAGATTTTAACGCTTTGAGGAGTTCAAATAACGTGTTTTTAGATCATTTGTATCGTATCTTTTACGACATAACTTTTCACCAAATTTCACAAGCACTAAGAAAGTTTATTTTTCGATTCAATACAAACTTTCAACGCTTTGAGGAGTTCAAATAACGTGTTTTTAGATCATTTGTATCGTATCTTTTACTACATAACTTTTCACCAAATTTCATAAACACTAAGAAAGTTTGTTATTCGTTTCAAAACAAGATTTTAACGCTTTTAGGAGTTCAAATAACGTGTTTTTAGATCATTTGTATCGTATCTTTTACTACATAACTTTTCACCAAATTTCACGATCACTAAGAAAGTTTGTTTTTCGATTCAAAACAAGATTTTAACGCTTTTAGGAGTTCAAATAACGTGTTTTTAGATCATTTGTATCGTATCTTTTACTACATAACTTTTCACGAAATTTCACAAACACTAAGAAAGTTTGTTTTTCGATTCAAAACAAGATTTTAACGCTTTGAGGAGTTCAAATAACGTGTTTTTAGATCATTTGTATCGTATCTTTTACTACATAACTTTTCACCAAATTTCACAAACACTAAGAAAGTTTGTTTTTCGATTCAAAACAAGATTTTAACGCTTTGAGGAGTTCAAATAACGTGTTTCTAGATCATTTGTATCGTATCTTTTACTACATAACTTTTCACCAAATTTCACAAACACTAAGAAAGTTTGTTTTTCGATTCAATACAAACTTTCAACGCTTTGAGGAGTTCAAATAACGTGTTTTTAGATCATTTGTATCGTATCTTTTACTACATAACTTTTCACGAAATTTCACAAACACTAAGAAAGTTTGTTTTTCGATTCAAAACAAGATATTAACGCTTTGAGTCGTTCAAATAACGTGTTTTTAGATCATTTGTATCGTATCTTTTACGACATAACTTTTCACCAAAGTTCACAAACACTAAAAAAGTTTGTTTTTCGATTCAATACAAACTTTCAACGCTTTGAGGAGTTCAAATAACGTGTTTTTAGATCATTTGTATCGTATCTTTTACTACATAACTTTTCACCAAATTTCACAAACACTAAGAAAGTTTGTTATTCGATTCAAAACAAGATTTTAACGCTTTTAGGAGTTCAAATAACGTGTTTTTAGATCATTTGTATTGTATCTTTTACTACATAACTTTTCACCAAATTTCACGATCACTAAGAAAGTTTGTTTTTCGTTTCAAAACAAGATTTTAACGCTTTTAGGAGTTCAAATAACGTGTTTTTAGATCATTTGTATCGTATCTTTTACTACATAACTTTTCACCAAATTTCACAAACACTAAGAAAGTTTGTTTTTCGATTCAAAACAAGATTTTAACGCTTTGAGGAGTCCAAATAACGTGATTTTAGATCATTTGTATCGTATCTTTTACTACATAACTTTTCACCAAATTTCACAAACACTAAGAAAGTTTGTTTTTCGATTCAAAACAAGATTTTAACGCTTTGAGGAGTTCAAATAACGTGTTTCTAGATCATTTGTATCGTATCTTTTACTACAGAACTTTTCCCTAAATTTCACAAACACTAAGAAAGTTTGTTTTTCGATTCAATACAAACTTTCAACGCTTTGAGGAGTTGAAATAACGTGTTTTTAGATCATTTGTATCGTATCTTTTACTACATAACTTTTCACCAAATTTCACAAACACTAAGAAAGTTTGTTTTTCGATTCAAAACAAGATTTTAACGCATTGAGGAGTTCAAATAACGTGTTTCTAGATCATTTGTATCGTATCTTTTACTACATAACTTTTCACCAAATTTCACGATCACTAAGAAAGTTTGTTTTTCGATTCAAAACAAGATTTTAACGCTTTTAGGAGTTCAAATAACGTGTTTTTAGATCATTTGTATCGTATCTTTTACTACATAACTTTTCACCAAATTTCACAAACACTAAGAAAGTTTGTTTTTCGATTCAAAACAAGATTTTAACGCTTTGAGGAGTCCAAATAACGTGTTTTTAGATCATTTGTATCGTATCTTTTACTACATAACTTTTCACCAAATTTCACAAACACTAAGAAAGTTTGCTTTTCGATTCAAAACAAGATTTTAATGCTTTGAGGAGTTCAAATAACGTGTTTCTAGATCATTTGTATCGTATCTTTTACTACATAACTTCTCACCAAATTTCACAAACACTAAGAAAGTTTGTTTTTCGATTCAATACAAACTTTCAACGCTTTGAGGAGTTCAAATAACGTGTTTTTAGATCATTTGTATCGTATCTTTTACTACATAACTTTTCACCAAATTTCACAAACACTAAGAAAGTTTGTTTTTCGATTCAAAACAAGATATTAACGCTTTGAGTCGTTCAAATAACCTGTTTTTAGATCATTTGTATCGTATCTTTTACGACATAACTTTTCACCAAATTTCACAAGCACTAAGAAAGTTTATTTTTCGATTCAATACAAACTTTCAACGCTTTGAGGAGTTCAAATAACGTGTTTTTAGATCATTTGTATCGTATCTTTTACTACATAACTTTTCACCAAATTTCATAAACACTAAGAAAGTTTGTTATTCGTTTCAAAACAAGATTTTAACGCTTTTAGGAGTTCAAATAACGTGTTTTTAGATCATTTGTATCGTATCTTTTACTACATAACTTTTCACCAAATTTCACGATCACTAAGAAAGTTTGTTTTTCGATTCAAAACAAGATTTTAACGCTTTTAGGAGTTCAAATAACGTGTTTTTAGATCATTTGTATCGTATCTTTTACTACATAACTTTTCACGAAATTTCACAAACACTAAGAAAGTTTGTTTTTCGATTCAAAACAAGATTTTAACGCTTTGAGGAGTTCAAATAACGTGTTTTTAGATCATTTGTATCGTATCTTTTACGACATAACTTTTCACCAAATTTCACAAGCACTAAGAAAGTTTATTTTTCGATTCAATACAAACTTTCAACGCTTTGAGGAGTTCAAATAACGTGTTTTTAGATCATTTGTATCGTATCTTTTACTACATAACTTTTCACCAAATTTCATAAACACTAAGAAAGTTTGTTATTCGTTTCAAAACAAGATTTTAACGCTTTTAGGAGTTCAAATAACGTGTTTTTAGATCATTTGTATCGTATCTTTTACTACATAACTTTTCACCAAATTTCACGATCACTAAGAAAGTTTGTTTTTCGATTCAAAACAAGATTTTAACGCTTTTAGGAGTTCAAATAACGTGTTTTTAGATCATTTGTATCGTATCTTTTACTACATAACTTTTCACGAAATTTCACAAACACTAAGAAAGTTTGTTTTTCGATTCAAAACAAGATTTTAACGCTTTGAGGAGTTCAAATAACGTGTTTTTAGATCATTTGTATCGTATCTTTTACTACATAACTTTTCACCAAATTTCACAAACACTAAGAAAGTTTGTTTTTCGATTCAAAACAAGATTTTAACGCTTTGAGGAGTTCAAATAACGTGTTTCTAGATCATTTGTATCGTATCTTTTACTACATAACTTTTCACCAAATTTCACAAACACTAAGAAAGTTTGTTTTTCGATTCAATACAAACTTTCAACGCTTTGAGGAGTTCAAATAACGTGTTTTTAGATCATTTGTATCGTATCTTTTACTACATAACTTTTCACGAAATTTCACAAACACTAAGAAAGTTTGTTTTTCGATTCAAAACAAGATATTAACGCTTTGAGTCGTTCAAATAACGTGTTTTTAGATCATTTGTATCGTATCTTTTACGACATAACTTTTCACCAAAGTTCACAAACACTAAAAAAGTTTGTTTTTCGATTCAATACAAACTTTCAACGCTTTGAGGAGTTCAAATAACGTGTTTTTAGATCATTTGTATCGTATCTTTTACTACATAACTTTTCACCAAATTTCACAAACACTAAGAAAGTTTGTTATTCGATTCAAAACAAGATTTTAACGCTTTTAGGAGTTCAAATAACGTGTTTTTAGATCATTTGTATTGTATCTTTTACTACATAACTTTTCACCAAATTTCACGATCACTAAGAAAGTTTGTTTTTCGTTTCAAAACAAGATTTTAACGCTTTTAGGAGTTCAAATAACGTGTTTTTAGATCATTTGTATCGTATCTTTTACTACATAACTTTTCACCAAATTTCACAAACACTAAGAAAGTTTGTTTTTCGATTCAAAACAAGATTTTAACGCTTTGAGGAGTCCAAATAACGTGATTTTAGATCATTTGTATCGTATCTTTTACTACATAACTTTTCACCAAATTTCACAAACACTAAGAAAGTTTGTTTTTCGATTCAAAACAAGATTTTAACGCTTTGAGGAGTTCAAATAACGTGTTTCTAGATCATTTGTATCGTATCTTTTACTACAGAACTTTTCCCTAAATTTCACAAACACTAAGAAAGTTTGTTTTTCGATTCAATACAAACTTTCAACGCTTTGAGGAGTTGAAATAACGTGTTTTTAGATCATTTGTATCGTATCTTTTACTACATAACTTTTCACCAAATTTCACAAACACTAAGAAAGTTTGTTTTTCGATTCAAAACAAGATTTTAACGCATTGAGGAGTTCAAATAACGTGTTTCTAGATCATTTGTATCGTATCTTTTACTACATAACTTTTCACCAAATTTCACGATCACTAAGAAAGTTTGTTTTTCGATTCAAAACAAGATTTTAACGCTTTTAGGAGTTCAAATAACGTGTTTTTAGATCATTTGTATCGTATCTTTTACTACATAACTTTTCACCAAATTTCACAAACACTAAGAAAGTTTGTTTTTCGATTCAAAACAAGATTTTAACGCTTTGAGGAGTCCAAATAACGTGTTTTTAGATCATTTGTATCGTATCTTTTACTACATAACTTTTCACCAAATTTCACAAACACTAAGAAAGTTTGTTTTTCGATTCAAAACAAGATTTTAATGCTTTGAGGAGTTCAAATAACGTGTTTCTAGATCATTTGTATCGTATCTTTTACTACATAACTTCTCACCAAATTTCACAAACACTAAGAAAGTTTGTTTTTCGATTCAATACAAACTTTCAACGCTTTGAGGAGTTCAAATAACGTGTTTTTAGATCATTTGTATCGTATCTTTTACTACATAACTTTTCACCAAATTTCACAAACACTAAGAAAGTTTGTTTTTCGATTCAAAACAAGATATTAACGCTTTGAGTCGTTCAAATAACCTGTTTTTAGATCATTTGTATCGTATCTTTTACGACATAACTTTTCACCAAATTTCACAAGCACTAAGAAAGTTTATTTTTCGATTCAATACAAACTTTCAATGCTTTGAGGAGTTCAAATAACGTGTTTTTAGATCATTTGTATCGTATCTTTTACTACATAACTTTTCACCAAATTTCATAAACACTAAGAAAGTTTGTTATTCGTTTCAAAACAAGATTTTAACGCTTTTAGGAGTTCAAATAACGTGTTTTTAGATCATTTGTATCGTATCTTTTACTACATAACTTTTCACCAAATTTCACGATCACTAAGAAAGTTTGTTTTTCGATTCAAAACAAGATTTTAACGCTTTTAGGAGTTCAAATAACGTGTTTTTAGATCATTTGTATCGTATCTTTTACTACATAACTTTTCACGAAATTTCACAAACACTAAGAAAGTTTGTTTTTCGATTCAAAACAAGATTTTAACGCTTTGAGGAGTTCAAATAACGTGTTTTTAGATCATTTGTATCGTATCTTTTACTACATAACTTTTCACCAAATTTCACAAACACTAAGAAAGTTTGTTTTTCGATTCAAAACAAGATTTTAACGCTTTGAGGAGTTCAAATAACGTGTTTCTAGATCATTTGTATCGTATCTTTTACTACATAACTTTTCACCAAATTTCACAAACACTAAGAAAGTTTGTTTTTCGATTCAATACAAACTTTCAACGCTTTGAGGAGTTCAAATAACGTGTTTTTAGATCATTTGTATCGTATCTTTTACTACATAACTTTTCACGAAATTTCACAAACACTAAGAAAGTTTGTTTTTCGATTCAAAACAAGATATTAACGCTTTGAGTCGTTCAAATAACGTGTTTTTAGATCATTTGTATCGTATCTTTTACGACATAACTTTTCACCAAAGTTCACAAACACTAAAAAAGTTTGTTTTTCGATTCAATACAAACTTTCAACGCTTTGAGGAGTTCAAATAACGTGTTTTTAGATCATTTGTATCGTATCTTTTACTACATAACTTTTCACCAAATTTCACAAACACTAAGAAAGTTTGTTATTCGATTCAAAACAAGATTTTAACGCTTTTAGGAGTTCAAATAACGTGTTTTTAGATCATTTGTATTGTATCTTTTACTACATAACTTTTCACCAAATTTCACGATCACTAAGAAAGTTTGTTTTTCGTTTCAAAACAAGATTTTAACGCTTTTAGGAGTTCAAATAACGTGTTTTTAGATCATTTGTATCGTATCTTTTACTACATAACTTTTCACCAAATTTCACAAACACTAAGAAAGTTTGTTTTTCGATTCAAAACAAGATTTTAACGCTTTGAGGAGTCCAAATAACGTGATTTTAGATCATTTGTATCGTATCTTTTACTACATAACTTTTCACCAAATTTCACAAACACTAAGAAAGTTTGTTTTTCGATTCAAAACAAGATTTTAACGCTTTGAGGAGTTCAAATAACGTGTTTCTAGATCATTTGTATCGTATCTTTTACTACAGAACTTTTCCCTAAATTTCACAAACACTAAGAAAGTTTGTTTTTCGATTCAATACAAACTTTCAACGCTTTGAGGAGTTGAAATAACGTGTTTTTAGATCATTTGTATCGTATCTTTTACTACATAACTTTTCACCAAATTTCACAAACACTAAGAAAGTTTGTTTTTCGATTCAAAACAAGATTTTAACGCATTGAGGAGTTCAAATAACGTGTTTCTAGATCATTTGTATCGTATCTTTTACTACATAACTTTTCACCAAATTTCACAAACACTAAGAAAGTTTGTTTTTCGATTCAATACAAACTTTCAACGCTTTGAGGAGTTCAAATAACGTGTTTTTAGATCATTTGTATCGTATCTTTTACTACATAACTTTTCTCCAAATTTCACAAACCCTAAGAAAGTTTGTTATTCGATTCAAAACTAGATTTTAGCGCGTTTAGGAGTTCAAATAACGTGTTTTTATATCATTTGTATCCTATCTTTTACTACATAACTTTTCACCAAATTTCACAAACACTAAGAAAGTTTGTTTTTTTGATTCAAAACAAGATTTTAACGCACTGAGGAGTTCAAATAACGTGTTTTTAGATCATTTGTATCGTATCTTTTAATACATAACTTTTCACCAAATTTCAGAAACACTAAGAAAGTTTGTTTTTCGATTCAAAACAAGATTTTAACGCTTTTAGGAGTTCAAATAATGTGTTTTCAGATCATTTGTATCGCATCTTTTAATACATAACTTTTCACCAAATTTCACAAACACTAAGAAAGTTTGTTTTTCGATTCAAAACAAGATTTTAACGCTTTGAGGAGTTCAGATAACGTGTTTTTACATCATTTGTATCGTATCTTTTACAACATAACTTTTCACCAAATTTCGCAAACACTAAGAAAGTTTGTTTTTCGATTCAAAACAAGATTTTAACGCACTGAGGAGTTCAAATAACGTGTTTTTAGATCATTTGTATCGTATCTTTTACTACATAACTTTTCACCAAATTTCACAAACACTAAGAAAGTTTGTTATTCGATTCAAAACAAGATTTTAATGCTTTGAGGAGTTCAAATAACGTGTTTTTAGATCATTTGTATCGTATCTTTTACTACATAACTTTTCACGAAATTTCACGATCACTAAGAAAGTTTGTTTTTCGATTCAAAACAAGATTTTAACGCTTTTAGGAGTTCAAATAACGTGTTTTCAGATCATTTGTATCGTATCTTTTACTACATAACTTTTCACGAAATTTCACAAACACTAAGAAAGTTTGTTTTTCGATTCAAAACAAGATTTTAACGCTTTGAGGAGTTCAAATAACGTGTTTTTAGATCATTTGTATCGTATCTTTTACGACATAACTTTTCACCAAATTTCACAAGCACTAAGAAAGTTTATTTTTCGATTCAATACAAACTTTCAACGCTTTGAGGAGTTCAAATAACGTGTTTTTAGATCATTTGTATCGTATCTTTTACTACATAACTTTTCACCAAATTTCATAAACACTAAGAAAGTTTGTTATTCGTTTCAAAACAAGATTTTAACGCTTTTAGGAGTTCAAATAACGTGTTTTTAGATCATTTGTATCGTATCTTTTACTACATAACTTTTCACGAAATTTCACAAACACTAAGAAAGTTTGTTTTTCGATTCAAAACAAGATTTTAACGCTTTGAGGAGTTCAAATAACGTGTTTTTAGATCATTTGTATCGTATCTTTTACGACATAACTTTTCACCAAATTTCACAAGCACTAAGAAAGTTTATTTTTCGATTCAATACAAACTTTCAACGCTTTGAGGAGTTCAAATAACGTGTTTTTAGATCATTTGTATCGTATCTTTTACTACATAACTTTTCACCAAATTTCATAAACACTAAGAAAGTTTGTTATTCGTTTCAAAACAAGATTTTAACGCTTTTAGGAGTTCAAATAACGTGTTTTTAGATCATTTGTATCGTATCTTTTACTACATAACTTTTCACCAAATTTCACGATCACTAAGAAAGTTTGTTTTTCGATTCAAAACAAGATTTTAACGCTTTTAGGAGTTCAAATAACGTGTTTTTAGATCATTTGTATCGTATCTTTTACTACATAACTTTTCACGAAATTTCACAAACACTAAGAAAGTTTGTTTTTCGATTCAAAACAAGATTTTAACGCTTTGAGGAGTTCAAATAACGTGTTTTTAGATCATTTGTATCGTATCTTTTACTACATAACTTTTCACCAAATTTCACAAACACTAAGAAAGTTTGTTTTTCGATTCAAAACAAGATTTTAACGCTTTGAGGAGTTCAAATAACGTGTTTCTAGATCATTTGTATCGTATCTTTTACTACATAACTTTTCACCAAATTTCACAAACACTAAGAAAGTTTGTTTTTCGATTCAATACAAACTTTCAACGCTTTGAGGAGTTCAAATAACGTGTTTTTAGATCATTTGTATCGTATCTTTTACTACATAACTTTTCACGAAATTTCACAAACACTAAGAAAGTTTGTTTTTCGATTCAAAACAAGATATTAACGCTTTGAGTCGTTCAAATAACGTGTTTTTAGATCATTTGTATCGTATCTTTTACGACATAACTTTTCACCAAAGTTCACAAACACTAAAAAAGTTTGTTTTTCGATTCAATACAAACTTTCAACGCTTTGAGGAGTTCAAATAACGTGTTTTTAGATCATTTGTATCGTATCTTTTACTACATAACTTTTCACCAAATTTCACAAACACTAAGAAAGTTTGTTATTCGATTCAAAACAAGATTTTAACGCTTTTAGGAGTTCAAATAACGTGTTTTTAGATCATTTGTATTGTATCTTTTACTACATAACTTTTCACCAAATTTCACGATCACTAAGAAAGTTTGTTTTTCGTTTCAAAACAAGATTTTAACGCTTTTAGGAGTTCAAATAACGTGTTTTTAGATCATTTGTATCGTATCTTTTACTACATAACTTTTCACCAAATTTCACAAACACTAAGAAAGTTTGTTTTTCGATTCAAAACAAGATTTTAACGCTTTGAGGAGTCCAAATAACGTGATTTTAGATCATTTGTATCGTATCTTTTACTACATAACTTTTCACCAAATTTCACAAACACTAAGAAAGTTTGTTTTTCGATTCAAAACAAGATTTTAACGCTTTGAGGAGTTCAAATAACGTGTTTCTAGATCATTTGTATCGTATCTTTTACTACAGAACTTTTCCCTAAATTTCTCAAACACTAAGAAAGTTTGTTTTTCGATTCAATACAAACTTTCAATGCTTTGAGGAGTTGAAATAACGTGTTTTTAGATCATTTGTATCGTATCTTTTACTACATAACTTTTCACCAAATTTCACAAACACTAAGAAAGTTTGTTTTTCGATTCAAAACAAGATTTTAACGCATTGAGGAGTTCAAATAACGTGTTTCTAGATCATTTGTATCGTATCTTTTACTACATAACTTTTCACCAAATTTCACGATCACTAAGAAAGTTTGTTTTTCGATTCAAAACAAGATTTTAACGCTTTTAGGAGTTCAAATAACGTGTTTTTAGATCATTTGTATCGTATCTTTTACTACATAACTTTTCACCAAATTTCACAAACACTAAGAAAGTTTGTTTTTCGATTCACAACAAGATTTTAACGCTTTGAGGAGTCCAAATAACGTGTTTTTAGATCATTTGTATCGTATCTTTTACTACATAACTTTTCACCAAATTTCACAAACACTAAGAAAGTTTGTTTTTCGATTCAAAACAAGATTTTAATGCTTTGAGGAGTTCAAATAACGTGTTTCTAGATCATTTGTATCGTATCTTTTACTACATAACTTCTCACCAAATTTCACAAACACTAAGAAAGTTTGTTTTTCGATTCAATACAAACTTTCAACGCTTCGAGGAGTTCAAATAACGTGTTTTTAGATCATTTGTATCGTATCTTTTACTACATAACTTTTCACCAAATTTCACAAACACTAAGAAAGTTTGTTTTTCGATTCAAAACAAGATATTAACGCTTGGAGTCGTTCAAATAACCTGTTTTTAGATCATTTGTATCGTATCTTTTACGACATAACTTTTCACCAAATTTCACAAGCACTAAGAAAGTTTACTTTTCGATTCAATACAAACTTTCAATGCTTTGAGGAGTTCAAATAACGTGTTTTTAGATCATTTGTATCGTATCTTTTACTACATAACTTTTCACCAAATTTCATAAACACTAAGAAAGTTTGTTATTCGTTTCAAAACAAGATTTTAACGATTTTAGGAGTTCAAATAACGTGTTTTTAGATCATTTGTATCGTATCTTTTACTACATAACTTTTCACCAAATTTCACGATCACTAAGAAAGTTTGTTTTTCGATTCAAAACAAGATTTTAACGCTTTTAGGAGTTCAAATAACGTGTTTTTAGATCATTTGTATCGTATCTTTTACTACATAACTTTTCACGAAATTTCACAAACACTAAGAAAGTTTGTTTTTCGATTCAAAACAAGATTTTAACGCTTTGAGGAGTTCAAATAACGTGTTTTTAGATCATTTGTATCGTATCTTTTACTACATAACTTTTCACCAAATTTCACAAACACTAAGAAAGTTTGTTTTTCGATTCAAAACAAGATTTTAACGCTTTGAGGAGTTCAAATAACGTGTTTCTAGATCATTTGTATCGTATCTTTTACTACATAACTTTTCACCAAATTTCACAAACACTAAGAAAGTTTGTTTTTCGATTCAATACAAACTTTCAACGCTTTGAGGAGTTCAAATAACGTGTTTTTAGATCATTTGTATCGTATCTTTTACTACATAACTTTTCACGAAATTTCACAAACACTTAGAAAGTTTGTTTTTCGATTCAAAACAAGATATTAACGCTTTGAGTCGTTCAAATAACGTGTTTTTAGATCATTTGTATCGTATCTTTTACGACATAACTTTTCACCAAAGTTCACAAACACTAAAAAAGTTTGTTTTTCGATTCAATACAAACTTTCAACGCTTTGAGGAGTTCAAATAACGTGTTTTTAGATCATTTGTATCGTATCTTTTACTACATAACTTTTCACCAAATTTCACAAACACTAAGAAAGTTTGTTATTCGATTCAAAACAAGATTTTAACGCTTTTAGGAGTTCAAATAACGTGTTTTTAGATCATTTGTATTGTATCTTTTACTACATAACTTTTCACCAAATTTCACGATCACTAAGAAAGTTTGTTTTTCGTTTCAAAACAAGATTTTAACGCTTTTAGGAGTTCAAATAACGTGTTTTTAGATCATTTGTATCGTATCTTTTACTACATAACTTTTCACCAAATTTCACAAACACTAAGAAAGTTTGTTTTTCGATTCAAAACAAGATTTTAACGCTTTGAGGAGTCCAAATAACGTGATTTTAGATCATTTGTATCGTATCTTTTACTACATAACTTTTCACCAAATTTCACAAACACTAAGAAAGTTTGTTTTTCGATTCAAAACAAGATTTTAACGCTTTGAGGAGTTCAAATAACGTGTTTCTAGATCATTTGTATCGTATCTTTTACTACAGAACTTTTCCCTAAATTTCACAAACACTAAGAAAGTTTGTTTTTCGATTCAATACAAACTTTCAACGCTTTGAGGAGTTGAAATAACGTGTTTTTAGATCATTTGTATCGTATCTTTTACTACATAACTTTTCACCAAATTTCACAAACACTAAGAAAGTTTGTTTTTCGATTCAAAACAAGATTTTAACGCATTGAGGAGTTCAAATAACGTGTTTCTAGATCATTTGTATCGTATCTTTTACTACATAACTTTTCACCAAATTTCACAAACACTAAGAAAGTTTGTTTTTCGATTCAATACAAACTTTCAACGCTTTGAGGAGTTCAAATAACGTGTTTTTAGATCATTTGTATCGTATCTTTTACTACATAACTTTTCTCCAAATTTCACAAACCCTAAGAAAGTTTGTTATTCGATTCAAAACTAGATTTTAGCGCGTTTAGGAGTTCAAATAACGTGTTTTTATATCATTTGTATCCTATCTTTTACTACATAACTTTTCACCAAATTTCACAAACACTAAGAAAGTTTGTTTTTTTGATTCAAAACAAGATTTTAACGCACTGAGGAGTTCAAATAACGTGTTTTTAGATCATTTGTATCGTATCTTTTAATACATAACTTTTCACCAAATTTCAGAAACACTAAGAAAGTTTGTTTTTCGATTCAAAACAAGATTTTAACGCTTTTAGGAGTTCAAATAATGTGTTTTCAGATCATTTGTATCGCATCTTTTAATACATAACTTTTCACCAAATTTCACAAACACTAAGAAAGTTTGTTTTTCGATTCAAAACAAGATTTTAACGCTTTGAGGAGTTCAGATAACGTGTTTTTACATCATTTGTATCGTATCTTTTACAACATAACTTTTCACCAAATTTCGCAAACACTAAGAAAGTTTGTTTTTCGATTCAAAACAAGATTTTAACGCACTGAGGAGTTCAAATAACGTGTTTTTAGATCATTTGTATCGTATCTTTTACTACATAACTTTTCACCAAATTTCACAAACACTAAGAAAGTTTGTTATTCGATTCAAAACAAGATTTTAACGCTTTGAGGAGTTCAAATAACGTGTTTTTAGATCATTTGTATCGTATCTTTTACTACATAACTTTTCACCAAATTTCACAAACACTAAGAAAGTTTGTTATTCGATTCAAAACAAGATTTTAACGCTTTTAGGAGTTCAAATAACGTGTTTTTAGATCATTTGTATTGTATCTTTTACTACATAACTTTTCACCAAATTTCACGATCACTAAGAAAGTTTGTTTTTCGATTCAAAACAAGATTTTAACGCTTTTAGGAGTTCAAATAACGTGTTTTTAGATCATTTGTATCGTATCTTTTACTACATAACTTTACACCAAATTTCACAAACACTAAGAAAGTTTGTTTTTCGATTCAAAACAAGATTTTAACGCTTTGAGGAGTCCAAATAACGTGTTTTTAGATCATTTGTATCGTATCTTTTACTACATAACTTTTCACCAAATTTCACAAACACTAAGAAAGTTTGTTTTTCGATTCAAAACAAGATTTTAACGCTTTGAGGAGTTCAAATAACGTGTTTCTAGATCATTTGTATCGTATCTTTTACTACAGAACTTTTCCCTAAATTTCACAAACACTAAGAAAGTTTGTTTTTCGATTCAATACAAACTTTCAACGCTTTGAGGAGTTGAAATAACGTGTTTTTATATCATTTGTATCGTATCTTTTACTACATAACTTTTCACCAAATTTCACAAACACTAAAAAAGTTTGTTTTTCGATTCAATACAAACTTTCAACGCTTTGAGGAGTTCAAATAACGTGTTTTTAGATCATTTGTATCGTATCTTTTACTACATAACTTTTCACCAAATTTCACAAACACTAAGAAAGTTTGTTATTCGATTCAAAACAAGATTTTAACGCTTTTAGGAGTTCAAATGACGTGTTTTTAGATCATTTGTATTGTATCTTTTACTACATAACTTTTCACCAAATTTCACGATCACTAAGAAAGTTTGTTTTTCGTTTCAAAACAAGATTTTAACGCTTTTAGGAGTTCAAATAACGTGTTTTTAGATCATTTGTATCGTATCTTTTACTACATAAGTTTTCACCAAATTTCACAAACACTAAGAAAGTTTGTTTTTCGATTCAAAACAAGATTTTAACGCTTTGAGGAGTCCAAATAACGTGATTTTAGATCATTTGTATCGTATCTTTTACTACATAACTTTTCACCAAATTTCACAAACACTAAGAAAGTTTGTTTTTCGATTCAAAACAAGATTTTAACGCATTGAGGAGTTCAAATAACGTGTTTCTAGATCATTTGTATCGTATCTTTTACTACATAACTTTTCACCAAATTTCACGATCACTAAGAAAGTTTGTTTTTCGATTCAAAACAAGATTTTAACGCTTTTAGGAGTTCAAATAACGTGTTTTTAGATCATTTGTATCGTATCTTTTACTACATAACTTTTCACCAAATTTCACAAACACTAAGAAAGTTTGTTTTTTGATTCAAAACAAGATTTTAACGCTTTGAGGAGTCCAAATAACGTGTTTTTAGATCATTTGTATCGTATCTTTTACTACATAACTTTTCACCAAATTTCACAAACACTAAGAAAGTTTGTTTTTCGATTCAAAACAAGATTTTAATGCTTTGAGGAGTTCAAATAACGTGTTTTTAGATCATTTGTATCGTATCTTTTACTACATAACTTTTCACCAAATTTCACAAACACTAAGAAAGTTTGTTTTTCGATTCAAAACAAGATATTAACGCTTTGAGTTGTTCAAATAACCTGTTTTTAGATCATTTGTATCGTATCTTTTACGACATAACTTTTCACCAAATTTCACAAGCACTAAGAAAGTTTATTTTTCGATTCAATACAAACTTTCAATGCTTTGAGGAGTTCAAATAACGTGTTTTTAGATCATTTGTATCGTATCTTCTACTACATAACTTTTCACCAAATTTCATAAACACTAAGAAAGTTTGTTATTCGTTTCAAAACAAGATTTTAACGCTTTTAGGTGTTCAAATAACGTGTTTTTAGATCATTTGTATCGTATCTTTTACTACATAACTTTTCACCAAATTTCACGATCACTAAGAAAGTTTGTTTTTCGATTCAAAACAAGATTTTAACGCTTTTAGGAGTTCAAATAACGTGTTTTTAGATCATTTGTATCGTATCTTTTACTACATAACTTTTCACGAAATTTCACAAACACTAAGAAAGTTTGTTTTTCGATTCAAAACAAGATTTTAACGCTTTGAGGAGTTCAAATAACGTGTTATTAGATCATTTGTATCGTATCTTTTACTACATAACTTTTCACCAAATTTCACAAACACTAAGAAAGTTTGTTTTTCGATTCAAAACAAGATTTTAACGCTTTGAGGAGTTCAAATAACGTGTTTCTAGATCATTTGTATCGTATCTTTTACTACATAACTTTTCACCAAATTTCACAAACACTAAGAAAGTTTGTTTTTCGATTCAATACAAACTTTCAACGCTTTGAGGAGTTCAAATAACGTGTTTTTAGATCATTTGTATCGTATCTTTTACTACATAACTTTTCACGAAATTTCACAAACACTAAGAAAGTTTGTTTTTCGATTCAAAACAAGATATTAACGCTTTGAGTCGTTCAAATAACGTGTTTTTGATCATTTGTATCGTATCTTTTACGACATAACTTTTCACCAAAGTTCACAAACACTAAAAAAGTTTGTTTTTCGATTCAATACAAACTTTCAACGCTTTGAGGAGTTCAAATAACGTGTTTTTAGATCATTTGTATCGTATCTTTTACTACATAACTTTTCACCAAATTTCACAAACACTAAGAAAGTTTGTTTTTCGATTCAAAACAAGATTTTAACGCTTTGAGGAGTCCAAATAACGTGATTTTAGATCATTTGTATCGTATCTTTTACTACATAACTTTTCACCAAATTTCACAAACACTAAGAAAGTTTGTTTTTCGATTCAAAACAAGATTTTAACGCTTTGAGGAGTTCAAATAACGTGTTTCTAGATCATTTGTATCGTATCTTTTACTACAGAACTTTTCCCTAAATTTCACAAACACTAAGAAAGTTTGTTTTTCGATTCAATACAAACTTTCAACGCTTTGAGGAGTTGAAATAACGTGTTTTTAGATCATTTGTATCGTATCTTTTACTACATAACTTTTCACCAAATTTCACAAACACTAAGAAAGTTTGTTTTTCAATTCAAAACAAGATTTTAACGCATTGAGGAGTTCAAATAACGTGTTTCTAGATCATTTGTATCGTATCTTTTACTACATAACTTTTCACCAAATTTCACAAACACTAAGAAAGTTTGTTTTTCGATTCAATACAAACTTTCAACGCTTTGAGGAGTTCAAATAACGTGTTTTTAGATCATTTGTATCGTATCTTTTACTACATAACTTTTCTCCAAATTTCACAAACACTAAGAAAGTTTGTTATTCGATTCAAAACAAGATTTTAGCGCGTTTAGGAGTTCAAATAACGTGTTTTTATATCATTTGTATCCTATCTTTTACTACATAACTTTTCACCAAATTTCACAAACACTAAGAAAGTTTGTTTTTTTGATTCAAAACAAGATTTTAACGCACTGAGGAGTTCAAATAACGTGTTTTTAGATCATTTGTATCGTATCTTTTAATACATAACTTTTCACCAAATTTCAGAAACACTAAGAAAGTTTGTTTTTCGATTCAAAACAAGATTTTAACGCTTTTAGGAGTTCAAATAATGTGTTTTCAGATCATTTGTATCGCATCTTTTAATACATAACTTTTCACCAAATTTCACAAACACTAAGAAAGTTTGTTTTTCGATTCAAAACAAGATTTTAACGCTTTGAGGAGTTCAAATAACGTGTTTTTACATCATTTGTATCGTATCTTTTACAACATAACTTTTCACCAAATTTCGCAAACACTAAGAAAGTTTGTTTTTCGATTCAAAACAAGATTTTAACGCACTGAGGAGTTCAAATAACGTGTTTTTAGATCATTTGTATCGTATCTTTTACTACATAACTTTTCACCAAATTTCACAAACACTAAGAAAGTTTGTTTTTCGATTCAAAACAAGATTTTAACGCTTTGAGGAGTTCAAATAACGTGTTTCTAGATCATTTGTATCGTATCTTTTACTACAGAACTTTTCCCTAAATTTCACAAACACTAAGAAAGTTTGTTTTTCGGTTCAATACAAACTTTCAACGCTTTTAGGAGTTGAAATAACGTGTTTCTAGATCATTTGTATCGTATCTTTTACTACATAACTTTTCACCGAATTTCACAAACACTAAGAAAGTTTGTTATTGGATTCAAAACAAGATTTTAACGCTTTTAGGAGTTCAAATAACGTGTTTTTAGATCATTTGTATGGTATCTTTTACTACATAACTTTTCACCAAATTTCACGATCACTAAGAAAGTTTGTTTTTCGATTCAAAACAAGATTTTAACGCTTTTAGGAGTTCAAATAACGTGTTTTTAGATCATTTGTATCGTATCTTTTACTACATAACTTTTCACCAAATTTCACAAACACTAAGAAAGTTTGTTTTTCGATTCAAAACAAGATTTTAACGCTTTGAGGAGTCCAAATAACGTGTTTTTAGATCATTTGTATCGTATATTTTACTACATAACTTTTCACCAAATTTCACAAACACTAAGAAAGTTTGTTTTTCGATTCAAAACAAGATTTTAACGCTTTGAGGAGTTCAAATAACGTGTTTCTAGATCATTTGTATCGTATCTTTTACTACAGAACTTTTCCCTAAATTTCACAAACACTAAGAAAGTTTGTTTTTCGGTTCAATACAAACTTTCAACGCTTTTAGGAGTTGAAATAACGTGTTTTTAGATCATTTGTATCGTATCTTTTACTACATAACTTTTCACCAAATTTCACAAACACTAAGAAAGATTGTTTTTCGATTCAAAACAAGATTTTAACGCATTGAGGAGTTCAAATAACGTGTTTCTAGATCATTTGTATCGTATCTTTTACTACATAACTTTTCACCGAATTTCACAAACACTAAGAAAGTTTGTTATTGGATTCAAAACAAGATTTTAACGCTTTTAGGAGTTCAAATAACGTGTTTTTAGATCATTTGTATGGTATCTTTTACTACATAACTTTTCACCAAATTTCACGATCACTAAGAAAGTTTGTTTTTCGATTCAAAACAAGATTTTAACGCTTTTAGGAGTTCAAATAACGTGTTTTTAGATCATTTGTATCGTATCTTTTACTACATAACTTTTCACCAAAGTTCACAAACACTAAGAAAGTTTGTTTTTCGATTCAAAACAAGATTTTAACGCTTTGAGGAGTCCAAATAACGTGTTTTTAGATCATTTGTATCGTATCTTTTACTACATAACTTTTCACCAAATTTCACAAACACTAAGAAAGTTTGTTTTTCGATTCAAAACAAGATTTTAACGCTTTGAGGAGTTCAAATAACGTGTTTCTAGATCATTTGTATCGTATCTTTTACTACAGAACTTTTCCCTAAATTTCACAAACACTAAGAAAGTTTGTTTTTCGATTCAATACAAACTTTCAACGCTTTGAGGAGTTGAAATAACGTGTTTTTATATCATTTGTATCGTATCTTTTACTACATAACTTTTCACCAAATTTCACAAACACTAAGAAAGTTTGTTTTTCGATTCAAAACAAGATTTTAACGCATTGAGGAGTTCAAATAACGTGTTTCTAGATCATTTGTATCGTATCTTTTACTACATAACTTTTCACCGAATTTCACAAACACTAAGAAAGTTTGTTTTTCGATTCAATACAAACTTTCAACGCTTTGAGGAGTTCAAATAACGTGTTTTTACATCATTTGTATCGTATCTTTTACAACATAACTTTTCACCAAATTTCGCAAACACTAAGAAAGTTTGTTTTTCGATTCAAAACAAGATTTTAACGCTTTGAGGAGTTCAAATAACGTGTTTTTAGATCATTTGTATCGTATCTTTTACTACATAACTTTTCACCAAATTTCACAAACACTAAGAAAGTTTGTTTTTCGATTCAAAACAAGATTTTAACGCTTTGAGGAGTTCAAATAACGTGTTTCTAGATCATTTGTATCGTATCTTTTACTACAGAACTTTTCCCTAAATTTCACAAACACTAAGAAAGTTTGTTTTTCGATTCAATACAAACTTTCAACGCTTTTAGGAGTTGAAATAACGTGTTTTTAGATCATTTGTATCGTATCTTTTACTACATAACTTTTCACCAAATTTCACAAACACTAAGAAAGATTGTTTTTCGATTCAAAACAAGATTTTAACGCATTGAGGAGTCCAAATAACGTGTTTTTAGATCATTTGTATCGTATCTTTTACTACATAACTTTTCACCAAATTTCACAAACACTAAGAAAGTTTGTTTTTCGATTCAAAACAAGATTTTAACGCTTTGAGGAGTCCAAATAACGTGTTTTTAGATCATTTGTATCGTATATTTTACTACATAACTTTTCACCAAATTTCACAAACACTAAGAAAGTTTGTTTTTCGATTCAAAACAAGATTTTAACGCTTTGAGGAGTTCAAATAACGTGTTTCTAGATCATTTGTATCGTATCTTTTACTACAGAACTTTTCCCTAAATTTCACAAACACTAAGAAAGTTTGTTTTTCGGTTCAATACAAACTTTCAACGCTTTTAGGAGTTGAAATAACGTGTTTTTAGATCATTTGTATCGTATCTTTTACTACATAACTTTTCACCAAATTTCACAAACACTAAGAAAGATTGTTTTTCGATTCAAAACAAGATTTTAACGCATTGAGGAGTTCAAATAACGTGTTTCTAGATCATTTGTATCGTATCTTTTACTACATAACTTTTCACCGAATTTCACAAACACTAAGAAAGTTTGTTATTGGATTCAAAACAAGATTTTAACGCTTTTAGGAGTTCAAATAACGTGTTTTTAGATCATTTGTATGGTATCTTTTACTACATAACTTTTCACCAAATTTCACGATCACTAATAAAGTTTGTTTTTCGATTCAAAACAAGATTTTAACGCTTTTAGGAGTTCAAATAACGTGTTTTTAGATCATTTGTATCGTATCTTTTACTACATAACTTTTCACCAAAGTTCACAAACACTAAGAAAGTTTGTTTTTCGATTCAAAACAAGATTTTAACGCTTTGAGGAGTCCAAATAACGTGTTTTTAGATCATTTGTATCGTATCTTTTACTACATAACTTTTCACCAAATTTCACAAACACTAAGAAAGTTTGTTTTTCGATTCAAAACAAGATTTTAACGCTTTGAGGAGTTCAAATAACGTGTTTCTAGATCATTTGTATCGTATCTTTTACTACAGAACTTTTCCCTAAATTTCACAAACACTAAGAAAGTTTGTTTTTCGATTCAATACAAACTTTCAACGCTTTGAGGAGTTGAAATAACGTGTTTTTATATCATTTGTATCGTATCTTTTACTACATAACTTTTCACCAAATTTCACAAACACTAAGAAAGTTTGTTTTTCGATTCAAAACAAGATTTTAACGCATTGAGGAGTTCAAATAACGTGTTTCTAGATCATTTGTATCGTATCTTTTACTACATAACTTTTCACCGAATTTCACAAACACTAAGAAAGTTTGTTTTTCGATTCAATACAAACTTTCAACGCTTTGAGGAGTTCAAATAACGTGTTTTTACATCATTTGTATCGTATCTTTTACAACATAACTTTTCACCAAATTTCGCAAACACTAAGAAAGTTTGTTTTTCGATTCAAAACAAGATTTTAACGCTTTGAGGAGTTCAAATAACGTGTTTTTAGATCATTTGTATCGTATCTTTTACTACATAACTTTTCACCAAATTTCACAAACACTAAGAAAGTTTGTTTTTCGATTCAAAACAAGATTTTAACGCTTTGAGGAGTTCAAATAACGTGTTTCTAGATCATTTGTATCGTATCTTTTACTACAGAACTTTTCCCTAAATTTCACAAACACTAAGAAAGTTTGTTTTTCGATTCAATACAAACTTTCAACGCTTTTAGGAGTTGAAATAACGTGTTTTTAGATCATTTGTATCGTATCTTTTACTACATAACTTTTCACCAAATTTCACAAACACTAAGAAAGATTGTTTTTCGATTCAAAACAAGATTTTAACGCATTGAGGAGTCCAAATAACGTGTTTTTAGATCATTTGTATCGTATCTTTTACTACATAACTTTTCACCAAATTTCACAAACACTAAGAAAGTTTGTTTTTCGATTCAAAACAAGATTTTAACGCTTTGAGGAGTTCAAATAACGTGTTTCTAGATCATTTGTATCGTATCTTTTACTACAGAACTTTTCCCTAAATTTCACAAACACTAAGAAAGTTTGTTTTTCGATTCAATACAAACTTTCAACGCTTTGAGGAGTTGAAATAACGTGTTTTTATATCATTTGTATCGTATCTTTTACTACATAACTTTTCACCAAATTTCACAAACACTAAGAAAGTTTGTTTTTCGATTCAAAACAAGATTTTAACGCATTGAGGAGTTCAAATAACGTGTTTTTAGATCATTTGTATTGTATCTTTTACTACATAACTTTTCACCAAATTTCACGATCACTAAGAAAGTTTGTTTTTCGATTCAAAACAAGATTTTAACGCTTTTAGGAGTTCAAATAACGTGTTTTTAGATCATTTGTTTCGTATCTTTTACTACATAACTTTTCACCAAATTTCACAAACACTAAGAAAGTTTGTTTTTCGATTCAAAACAAGATTTTAACGCTTTGAGGAGTCCAAATAACGTGTTTTTAGATCATTTGTATCGTATCTTTTACTACATAACTTTTCACCAAATTTCACAAACACTAAGAAAGTTTGTTTTTCGATTCAAAACAAGATTTTAACGCTTTGAGGAGTTCAAATAACGTGTTTCTAGATCATTTGTATCGTATCTTTTACTACAGAACTTTTCCCTAAATTTCACAAACACTAAGAAAGTTTGTTTTTCGATTCAATACAAACTTTCAACGCTTTTAGGAGTTGAAATAACGTGTTTTTAGATCATTTGTATCGTATCTTTTACTACATAACTTTTCACCAAATTTCACAAACACTAAGAAAGATTGTTTTTCGATTCAAAACAAGATTTTAACGCATTGAGGAGTTCAAATAACGTGTTTCTAGATTATTTGTATCGTATCTTTTACTACATAACTTTTCACCAAATTTCACTAACACTAAGAAAGTTTGTTTTTCGATTCAATACAAACTTTCAACGCTTTGAGGAGTTCAAATAACGTGTTTTTAGATCATTTGTATCGTATCTTTTACTACATAACTTTTCTCCAAATTTCACAAACACTAAGAAAGTTTGTTATTCGATTCAAAACAAGATTTTAGCGCGTTTAGGAGTTCAAATAACGTGTTTTTAGATCATTTGTATCCTATCTTTTACTACATAACTTTTCACCAAATTTCACAAACACTAAGAAAGTTTGTTTTTTGATTCAAAACAAGATTTTAACGCACTGAGGAGTTCAAATAACGTGTTTTTAGATCATTTGTATCGTATCTTTTACTACATAACTTTTTACCAAATTTCACAAACACTATGAAAGTTTGTTTTTCGATTCAAAACAAGATTTTAACGCTTTGAGGAGTTCAAATAACGTGTTTCTAGATCATTTGTATCGTATCTTTTACTACATAACTTCTCACCAAATTTCACAAACACTAAGAAAGTTTGTTTTTCGATTCAATACAAACTTTCAACGCTTTGAGGAGTTCAAATAACGTGTTTTTAGATCATTTGTATCGTATCTTTTACTACATAACTTTTCACCAAATTTCACAAACACTAAGAAAGTTTGTTTTTCGATTCAAAACAAGATTTTAATGCTTTGAGGAGTTCAAATAACGTGTTTCTAGATCATTTGTATCGTATCTTTTACTACATAACTTTTCACGAAATTTCACAAACACTAAGAAAGTTTGTTTTTCGATTCAAAACAAGATATTAACGCTTGGAGTCGTTCAAATAACGTGTTTTTAGATCATTTGTATCGTATCTTTTACGACATAACTTTTCACCAAAGTTCACAAACACTAAAAAAGTTTGTTTTTCGATTCAATACAAACTTTCAACGCTTTGAGGAGTTCAAATAACGTGTTTTTAGATCATTTGTATCGTATCTTTTACTACATAACTTTTCACCAAATTTCACAAACACTAAGAAAGTTTGTTATTGGATTCAAAACAAGATTTTAACGCTTTTAGGAGTTCAAATAACGTGTTTTTAGATCATTTGTATGGTATCTTTTACTACATAACTTTTCACCAAATTTCACGATCACTAAGAAAGTTTGTTTTTCGATTCAAAACAAGATTTTAACGCTTTTAGGAGTTCAAATAACGTGTTTTTAGATCATTTGTATCGTATCTTTTACTACATAACTTTTCACCAAATTTCACAAACACTAAGAAAGTTTGTTTTTCGATTCAAAACAAGATTTTAACGCTTTGAGGAGTCCAAATAACGTGTTTTTAGATCATTTGTATCGTATATTTTACTACATAACTTTTCACCAAATTTCACAAACACTAAGAAAGTTTGTTTTTCGATTCAAAACAAGATTTTAACGCTTTGAGGAGTTCAAATAACGTGTTTCTAGATCATTTGTATCGTATCTTTTACTACATAACTTTTCACCAAATTTCACAAACACTAAGAAAGTTTGTTTTTCGATTCAATACAAACTTTCAACGCTTTGAGGAGTTCAAATAACGTGTTTTTAGATCATTTGTATCGTATCTTTTACTACATAACTTTTCACCAAATTTCACAAACACTAAGAAAGTTTGTTTTTCGATTCAAAACAAGATTTTAATGCTTTGAGGAGTTCAAATAACGTGTTTCTAGATCATTTGTATCGTATCTTTTACTACATAACTTCTCACCAAATTTCACAAACACTAAGAAAGTTTGTTTTTCGATTCAATACAAACTTTCAACGCTTTGAGGAGTTCAAATAACGTGTTTTTAGATCATTTGTATCGTATCTTTTACTACATAACTTTTCACCAAATTTCACAAACACTAAGAAAGTTTGTTTTTCGATTCAAAACAAGATATTAACGCTTTGAGTCGTTCAAATAACCTGTTTTTAGATCATTTGTATCGTATCTTTTACGACATAACTTTTCACCAAATTTCACAAGCACTAAGAAAGTTTATTTTTCGATTCAATACAAACTTTCAACGCTTTGAGGAGTTCAAATAACGTGTTTTTAGATCATTTGTATCGTATCTTTTACTACATAACTTTTCACCAAATTTCATAAACACTAAGAAAGTTTGTTATTCGTTTCAAAACAAGATTTTAACGCTTTTAGGAGTTCAAATAACGTGTTTTTAGATCATTTGTATCGTATCTTTTACTACATAACTTTTCACCAAATTTCACGATCACTAAGAAAGTTTGTTTTTCGATTCAAAACAAGATTTTAACGCTTTTAGGAGTTCAAATAACGTGTTTTTAGATCATTTGTATCGTATCTTTTACTACATAACTTTTCACGAAATTTCACAAACACTAAGAAAGTTTGTTTTTCGATTCAAAACAAGATTTTAACGCTTTGAGGAGTTCAAATAACGTGTTTTTAGATCATTTGTATCGTATCTTTTACTACATAACTTTTCACCAAATTTCACAAACACTAAGAAAGTTTGTTTTTCGATTCAAAACAAGATTTTAACGCTTTGAGGAGTTCAAATAACGTGTTTCTAGATCATTTGTATCGTATCTTTTACTACATAACTTTTCACCAAATTTCACAAACACTAAGAAAGTTTGTTTTTCGATTCAATACAAACTTTCAACGCTTTGAGGAGTTCAAATAACGTGTTTTTAGATCATTTGTATCGTATCTTTTACTACATAACTTTTCACGAAATTTCACAAACACTAAGAAAGTTTGTTTTTCGATTCAAAACAAGATATTAACGCTTGGAGTCGTTCAAATAACGTGTTTTTAGATCATTTGTATCGTATCTTTTACGACATAACTTTTCACCAAAGTTCACAAACACTAAAAAAGTTTGTTTTTCGATTCAATACAAACTTTCAACGCTTTGAGGAGTTCAAATAACGTGTTTTTAGATCATTTGTATCGTATCTTTTACTACATAACTTTTCACCAAATTTCACAAACACTAAGAAAGTTTGTTATTGGATTCAAAACAAGATTTTAACGCTTTTAGGAGTTCAAATAACGTGTTTTTAGATCATTTGTATGGTATCTTTTACTACATAACTTTTCACCAAATTTCACGATCACTAAGAAAGTTTGTTTTTCGATTCAAAACAAGATTTTAACGCTTTTAGGAGTTCAAATAACGTGTTTTTAGATCATTTGTATCGTATCTTTTACTACATAACTTTTCACCAAATTTCACAAACACTAAGAAAGTTTGTTTTTCGATTCAAAACAAGATTTTAACGCTTTGAGGAGTCCAAATAACGTGTTTTTAGATCATTTGTATCGTATATTTTACTACATAACTTTTCACCAAATTTCACAAACACTAAGAAAGTTTGTTTTTCGATTCAAAACAAGATTTTAACGCTTTGAGGAGTTCAAATAACGTGTTTCTAGATCATTTGTATCGTATCTTTTACTACAGAACTTTTCCCTAAATTTCACAAACACTAAGAAAGTTTGTTTTTCGGTTCAATACAAACTTTCAACGCTTTTAGGAGTTGAAATAACGTGTTTTTAGATCATTTGTATCGTATCTTTTACTACATAACTTTTCACCAAATTTCACAAACACTAAGAAAGATTGTTTTTCGATTCAAAACAAGATTTTAACGCATTGAGGAGTCCAAATAACGTGTTTTTAGATCATTTGTATCGTATCTTTTACTACATAACTTTTCACAAAATTTCACAAACACTAAGAAAGTTTGTTTTTCGATTCAAAACAAGATTTTAACGCTTTGAGGAGTTCAAATAACGTGTTTCTAGATCATTTGTATCGTATCTTTTACTACAGAACTTTTCCCTAAATTTCACAAACACTAAGAAAGTTTGTTTTTCGATTCAATACAAACTTTCAACGCTTTGAGGAGTTGAAATAACGTGTTTTTATATCATTTGGATCGTATCTTTTACTACATAACTTTTCACCAAATTTCACAAACACTAAGAAAGTTTGTTTTTCGATTCAAAACAAGATTTTAACGCATTGAGGAGTTCAAATAACGTGTTTTTAGATCATTTGTATTGTATCTTTTACTACATAACTTTTCACCAAATTTCACGATCACTAAGAAAGTTTGTTTTTCGATTCAAAACAAGATTTTAACGCTTTTAGGAGTTCAAATAACGTGTTTTTAGATCATTTGTATCGTATCTTTTACTACATAACTTTTCACCAAATTTCACAAACACTAAGAAAGTTTGTTTTTCGATTCAAAACAAGATTTTAACGCTTTGAGGAGTCCAAATAACGTGTTTTTAGATCATTTGTATCGTATCTTTTACTACATAACTTTTCACCAAATTTCACAAACACTAAGAAAGTTTGTTTTTCGATTCAAAACAAGATTTTAACGCTTTGAGGAGTTCAAATAACGTGTTTCTAGATCATTTGTATCGTATCTTTTACTACAGAACTTTTCCCTAAATTTCACAAACACTAAGAAAGTTTGTTTTTCGATTCAATACAAACTTTCAACGCTTTTAGGAGTTGAAATAACGTGTTTTTAGATCATTTGTATCGTATCTTTTACTACATAACTTTTCACCAAATTTCACAAACACTAAGAAAGATTGTTTTTCGATTCAAAACAAGATTTTAACGCATTGAGGAGTTCAAATAACGTGTTTCTAGATTATTTGTATCGTATCTTTTACTACATAACTTTTCACCAAATTTCACTAACACTAAGAAAGTTTGTTTTTCGATTCAATACAAACTTTCAACGCTTTGAGGAGTTCAAATAACGTGTTTTTAGATCATTTGTATCGTATCTTTTACTACATAACTTTTCTCCAAATTTCACAAACACTAAGAAAGTTTGTTATTCGATTCAAAACAAGATTTTAGCGCGTTTAGGAGTTCAAATAACGTGTTTTTAGATCATTTGTATCCTATCTTTTACTACATAACTTTTCACCAAATTTCACAAACACAAAGAAAGTTTGTTCTTTGATTCAAAACAAGATTTTAACGCACTGAGGAGTTCAAATAACGTGTTTTTAGATCATTTGTATCGTATCTTTTACTACATAACTTTTTACCAAATTTCACAAACACTATGAAAGTTTGTTTTTCGATTCAAAACAAGATTTTAACGCTTTGAGGAGTTCAAATAACGTGTTTCTAGATCATTTGTATCGTATCTTTTACTACATAACTTTTCACCAAATTTCACAAACACTAAGAAAGTTTGTTTTTCGATTCAATACAAACTTTCAACGCTTTGAGGAGTTCAAATAACGTGTTTTTAGATCATTTGTATCGTATCTTTTACTACATAACTTTTCACCAAATTTCACAAACACTAAGAAAGTTTGTTTTTCGATTCAAAACAAGATTTTAATGCTTTGAGGAGTTCAAATAACGTGTTTCTAGATCATTTGTATCGTATCTTTTACTACATAACTTCTCACCAAATTTCACAAACACTAAGAAAGTTTGTTTTTCGATTCAATACAAACTTTCAACGCTTTGAGGAGTTCAAATAACGTGTTTTTAGATCATTTGTATCGTATCTTTTACTACATAACTTTTCACCAAATTTCACAAACACTAAGAAAGTTTGTTTTTCGATTCAAAACAAGATATTAACGCTTTGAGTCGTTCAAATAACCTGTTTTTAGATCATTTGTATCGTATCTTTTACGACATAACTTTTCACCAAATTTCACAAGCACTAAGAAAGTTTATTTTTCGATTCAATACAAACTTTCAACGCTTTGAGGTGTTCAAATAACGTGTTTTTAGATCATTTGTATCGTATCTTTTACTACATAACTTTTCACCAAATTTCATAAACACTAAGAAAGTTTGTTATTCGTTTCAAAACAAGATTTTAACGCTTTTAGGAGTTCAAATAACGTGTTTTTAGATCATTTGTATCGTATCTTTTACTACATAACTTTTCACCAAATTTCACGATCACTAAGAAAGTTTGTTTTTCGATTCAAAACAAGATTTTAACGCTTTTAGGAGTTCAAATAACGTGTTTTTAGATCATTTGTATCGTATCTTTTACTACATAACTTTTCACGAAATTTCACAAACACTAAGAAAGTTTGTTTTTCGATTCAAAACAAGATTTTAACGCTTTGAGGAGTTCAAATAACGTGTTTTTAGATCATTTGTATCGTATCTTTTACTACATAACTTTTCACCAAATTTCACAAACACTAAGAAAGTTTGTTTTTCGATTCAAAACAAGATTTTAACGCTTTGAGGAGTTCAAATAACGTGTTTCTAGATCATTTGTATCGTATCTTTTACTACATAACTTTTCACCAAATTTCACAAACACTAAGAAAGTTTGTTTTTCGATTCAATACAAACTTTCAACGCTTTGAGGAGTTCAAATAACGTGTTTTTAGATCATTTGTATCGTATCTTTTACTACATAACTTTTCACGAAATTTCACAAACACTAAGAAAGTTTGTTTTTCGATTCAAAACAAGATATTAACGCTTGGAGTCGTTCAAATAACGTGTTTTTAGATCATTTGTATCGTATCTTTTACGACATAACTTTTCACCAAAGTTCACAAACACTAAAAAAGTTTGTTTTTCGATTCAATACAAACTTTCAACGCTTTGAGGAGTTCAAATAACGTGTTTTTAGATCATTTGTATCGTATCTTTTACTACATAACTTTTCACCAAATTTCACAAACACTAAGAAAGTTTGTTATTGGATTCAAAACAAGATTTTAACGCTTTTAGGAGTTCAAATAACGTGTTTTTAGATCATTTGTATGGTATCTTTTACTACATAACTTTTCACCAAATTTCACGATCACTAAGAAAGTTTGTTTTTCGATTCAAAACAAGATTTTAACGCTTTTAGGAGTTCAAATAACGTGTTTTTAGATCATTTGTATCGTATCTTTTACTACATAACTTTTCACCAAATTTCACAAACACTAAGAAAGTTTGTTATTGGATTCAAAACAAGATTTTAACGCTTTTAGGAGTTCAAATAACGTGTTTTTAGATCATTTGTATGGTATCTTTTACTACATAACTTTTCACCAAATTTCACGATCACTAAGAAAGTTTGTTTTTCGATTCAAAACAAGATTTTAACGCTTTTAGGAGTTCAAATAACGTGTTTTTAGATCATTTGTATCGTATCTTTTACGACATAACTTTTCACCAAAGTTCACAAACACTAAAAAAGTTTGTTTTTCGATTCAATACAAACTTTCAACGCTTTGAGGAGTTCAAATAACGTGTTTTTAGATCATTTGTATCGTATCTTTTACTACATAACTTTTCACCAAATTTCACAAACACTAAGAAAGTTTGTTATTGGATTCAAAACAAGATTTTAACGCTTTTAGGAGTTCAAATAACGTGTTTTTAGATCATTTGTATGGTATCTTTTACTACATAACTTTTCACCAAATTTCACGATCACTAAGAAAGTTTGTTTTTCGATTCAAAACAAGATTTTAACGCTTTTAGGAGTTCAAATAACGTGTTTTTAGATCATTTGTATCGTATCTTTTACTACATAACTTTTCACCAAATTTCACAAACACTAAGAAAGTTTGTTTTTCGATTCAAAACAAGATTTTAACGCTTTGAGGAGTCCAAATAACGTGTTTTTAGATCATTTGTATCGTATATTTTACTACATAACTTTTCACCAAATTTCACAAACACTAAGAAAGTTTGTTTTTCGATTCAAAACAAGATTTTAACGCTTTGAGGAGTTCAAATAACGTGTTTCTAGATCATTTGTATCGTATCTTTTACTACATAACTTTTCACCAAATTTCACAAACACTAAGAAAGTTTGTTTTTCGATTCAATACAAACTTTCAACGCTTTGAGGAGTTCAAATAACGTGTTTTTAGATCATTTGTATCGTATCTTTTACTACATAACTTTTCACCAAATTTCACAAACACTAAGAAAGTTTGTTTTTCGATTCAAAACAAGATTTTAATGCTTTGAGGAGTTCAAATAACGTGTTTCTAGATCATTTGTATCGTATCTTTTACTACATAACTTCTCACCAAATTTCACAAACACTAAGAAAGTTTGTTTTTCGATTCAATACAAACTTTCAACGCTTTGAGGAGTTCAAATAACGTGTTTTTAGATCATTTGTATCGTATCTTTTACTACATAACTTTTCACCAAATTTCACAAACACTAAGAAAGTTTGTTTTTCGATTCAAAACAAGATATTAACGCTTTGAGTCGTTCAAATAACCTGTTTTTAGATCATTTGTATCGTATCTTTTACGACATAACTTTTCACCAAATTTCACAAGCACTAAGAAAGTTTATTTTTCGATTCAATACAAACTTTCAACGCTTTGAGGAGTTCAAATAACGTGTTTTTAGATCATTTGTATCGTATCTTTTACTACATAACTTTTCACCAAATTTCATAAACACTAAGAAAGTTTGTTATTCGTTTCAAAACAAGATTTTAACGCTTTTAGGAGTTCAAATAACGTGTTTTTAGATCATTTGTATCGTATCTTTTACTACATAACTTTTCACCAAATTTCACGATCACTAAGAAAGTTTGTTTTTCGATTCAAAACAAGATTTTAACGCTTTTAGGAGTTCAAATAACGTGTTTTTAGATCATTTGTATCGTATCTTTTACTACATAACTTTTCACGAAATTTCACAAACACTAAGAAAGTTTGTTTTTCGATTCAAAACAAGATTTTAACGCTTTGAGGAGTTCAAATAACGTGTTTTTAGATCATTTGTATCGTATCTTTTACTACATAACTTTTCACCAAATTTCACAAACACTAAGAAAGTTTGTTTTTCGATTCAAAACAAGATTTTAACGCTTTGAGGAGTTCAAATAACGTGTTTCTAGATCATTTGTATCGTATCTTTTACTACATAACTTTTCACCAAATTTCACAAACACTAAGAAAGTTTGTTTTTCGATTCAATACAAACTTTCAACGCTTTGAGGAGTTCAAATAACGTGTTTTTAGATCATTTGTATCGTATCTTTTACTACATAACTTTTCACGAAATTTCACAAACACTAAGAAAGTTTGTTTTTCGATTCAAAACAAGATATTAACGCTTGGAGTCGTTCAAATAACGTGTTTTTAGATCATTTGTATCGTATCTTTTACGACATAACTTTTCACCAAAGTTCACAAACACTAAAAAAGTTTGTTTTTCGATTCAATACAAACTTTCAACGCTTTGAGGAGTTCAAATAACGTGTTTTTAGATCATTTGTATCGTATCTTTTACTACATAACTTTTCACCAAATTTCACAAACACTAAGAAAGTTTGTTATTGGATTCAAAACAAGATTTTAACGCTTTTAGGAGTTCAAATAACGTGTTTTTAGATCATTTGTATGGTATCTTTTACTACATAACTTTTCACCAAATTTCACGATCACTAAGAAAGTTTGTTTTTCGATTCAAAACAAGATTTTAACGCTTTTAGGAGTTCAAATAACGTGTTTTTAGATCATTTGTATCGTATCTTTTACTACATAACTTTTCACCAAATTTCACAAACACTAAGAAAGTTTGTTTTTCGATTCAAAACAAGATTTTAACGCTTTGAGGAGTCCAAATAACGTGTTTTTAGATCATTTGTATCGTATATTTTACTACATAACTTTTCACCAAATTTCACAAACACTAAGAAAGTTTGTTTTTCGATTCAAAACAAGATTTTAACGCTTTGAGGAGTTCAAATAACGTGTTTCTAGATCATTTGTATCGTATCTTTTACTACAGAACTTTTCCCTAAATTTCACAAACACTAAGAAAGTTTGTTTTTCGATTCAATACAAACTTTCAACGCTTTTAGGAGTTGAAATAACGTGTTTTTAGATCATTTGTATCGTATCTTTTACTACATAACTTTTCACCAAATTTCACAAACACTAAGAAAGATTGTTTTTCGATTCAAAACAAGATTTTAACGCATTGAGGAGTCCAAATAACGTGTTTTTAGATCATTTGTATCGTATCTTTTACTACATAACTTTTCACAAAATTTCACAAACACAAAGAAAGTTTGTTTTTCGATTCAAAACAAGATTTTAACGCTTTGAGGAGTTCAAATAACGTGTTTCTAGATCATTTGTATCGTATCTTTTACTACAGAACTTTTCCCTAAATTTCACAAACACTAAGAAAGTTTGTTTTTCGATTCAATACAAACTTTCAACGCTTTGAGGAGTTGAAATAACGTGTTTTTATATCATTTGGATCGTATCTTTTACTACATAACTTTTCACCAAATTTCACAAACACTAAGAAAGTTTGTTTTTCGATTCAAAACAAGATTTTAACGCATTGAGGAGTTCAAATAACGTGTTTTTAGATCATTTGTATTGTATCTTTTACTACATAACTTTTCACCAAATTTCACGATCACTAAGAAAGTTTGTTTTTCGATTCAAAACAAGATTTTAACGCTTTTAGGAGTTCAAATAACGTGTTTTTAGATCATTTGTATCGTATCTTTTACTACATAACTTTTCACCAAATTTCACAAACACTAAGAAAGTTTGTTTTTCGATTCAAAACAAGATTTTAACGCTTTGAGGAGTCCAAATAACGTGTTTTTAGATCATTTGTATCGTATCTTTTACTACATAACTTTTCACCAAATTTCACAAACACTAAGAAAGTTTGTTTTTCGATTCAAAACAAGATTTTAACGCTTTGAGGAGTTCAAATAACGTGTTTCTAGATCATTTGTATCGTATCTTTTACTACAGAACTTTTCCCTAAATTTCACAAACACTAAGAAAGTTTGTTTTTCGATTCAATACAAACTTTCAACGCTTTTAGGAGTTGAAATAACGTGTTTTTAGATCATTTGTATCGTATCTTTTACTACATAACTTTTCACCAAATTTCACAAACACTAAGAAAGATTGTTTTTCGATTCAAAACAAGATTTTAACGCATTGAGGAGTTCAAATAACGTGTTTCTAGATTATTTGTATCGTATCTTTTACTACATAACTTTTCACCAAATTTCACTAACACTAAGAAAGTTTGTTTTTCGATTCAATACAAACTTTCAACGCTTTGAGGAGTTCAAATAACGTGTTTTTAGATCATTTGTATCGTATCTTTTACTACATAACTTTTCTCCAAATTTCACAAACACTAAGAAAGTTTGTTATTCGATTCAAAACAAGATTTTAGCGCGTTTAGGAGTTCAAATAACGTGTTTTTAGATCATTTGTATCCTATCTTTTACTACATAACTTTTCACCAAATTTCACAAACACTAAGAAAGTTTGTTTTTTGATTCAAAACAAGATTTTAACGCACTGAGGAGTTCAAATAACGTGTTTTTAGATCATTTGTATCGTATCTTTTACTACATAACTTTTTACCAAATTTCACAAACACTATGAAAGTTTGTTTTTCGATTCAAAACAAGATTTTAACGCTTTGAGGAGTTCAAATAACGTGTTTCTAGATCATTTGTATCGTATCTTTTACTACATAACTTTTCACCAAATTTCACAAACACTAAGAAAGTTTGTTTTTCGATTCAATACAAACTTTCAACGCTTTGTGGAGTTCAAATAACGTGTTTTTAGATCATTTGTATCGTATCTTTTACTACATAACTTTTCACCAAATTTCACAAACACTAAGAAAGTTTGTTTTTCGATTCAAAACAAGATTTTAATGCTTTGAGGAGTTCAAATAACGTGTTTCTAGATCATTTGTATCGTATCTTTTACTACATAACTTCTCACCAAATTTCACAAACACTAAGAAAGTTTGTTTTTCGATTCAATACAAACTTTCAACGCTTTGAGGAGTTCAAATAACGTGTTTTTAGATCATTTGTATCGTATCTTTTACTACATAACTTTTCACCAAATTTCACAAACACTAAGAAAGTTTGTTTTTCGATTCAAAACAAGATATTAACGCTTTGAGTCGTTCAAATAACCTGTTTTTAGATCATTTGTATCGTATCTTTTACGACATAACTTTTCACCAAATTTCACAAGCACTAAGAAAGTTTATTTTTCGATTCAATACAAACTTTCAACGCTTTGAGGAGTTCAAATAACGTGTTTTTAGATCATTTGTATCGTATCTTTTACTACATAACTTTTCACCAAATTTCATAAACACTAAGAAAGTTTGTTATTCGTTTCAAAACAAGATTTTAACGCTTTTAGGAGTTCAAATAACGTGTTTTTAGATCATTTGTATCGTATCTTTTACTACATAACTTTTCACCAAATTTCACGATCACTAAGAAAGTTTGTTTTTCGATTCAAAACAAGATTTTAACGCTTTTAGGAGTTCAAATAACGTGTTTTTAGATCATTTGTATCGTATATTTTACTACATAACTTTTCACGAAATTTCACAAACACTAAGAAAGTTTGTTTTTCGATTCAAAACAAGATTTTAACGCTTTGAGGAGTTCAAATAACGTGTTTTTAGATCATTTGTATCGTATCTTTTACTACATAACTTTTCACCAAATTTCACAAACACTAAGAAAGTTTGTTTTTCGATTCAAAACAAGATTTTAACGCTTTGAGGAGTTCAAATAACGTGTTTCTAGATCATTTGTATCGTATCTTTTACTACATAACTTTTCACCAAATTTCACAAACACTAAGAAAGTTTGTTTTTCGATTCAATACAAACTTTCAACGCTTTGAGGAGTTCAAATAACGTGTTTTTAGATCATTTGTATCGTATCTTTTACTACATAACTTTTCACGAAATTTCACAAACACTAAGAAAGTTTGTTTTTCGATTCAAAACAAGATATTAACGCTTGGAGTCGTTCAAATAACGTGTTTTTAGATCATTTGTATCGTATCTTTTACGACATAACTTTTCACCAAAGTTCACAAACACTAAAAAAGTTTGTTTTTCGATTCAATACAAACTTTCAACGCTTTGAGGAGTTCAAATAACGTGTTTTTAGATCATTTGTATCGTATCTTTTACTACATAACTTTTCACCAAATTTCACAAACACTAAGAAAGTTTGTTATTGGATTCAAAACAAGATTTTAACGCTTTTAGGAGTTCAAATAACGTGTTTTTAGATCATTTGTATGGTATCTTTTACTACATAACTTTTCACCAAATTTCACAATCACTAAGAAAGTTTGTTTTTCGATTCAAAACAAGATTTTAACGCTTTTAGGAGTTCAAATAACGTGTTTTTAGATCATTTGTATCGTATCTTTTACTACATAACTTTTCACCAAATTTCACAAACACTAAGAAAGTTTGTTTTTCGATTCAAAACAAGATTTTAACGCTTTGAGGAGTCCAAATAACGTGTTTTTAGATCATTTGTATCGTATATTTTACTACATAACTTTTCACCAAATTTCACAAACACTAAGAAAGTTTGTTTTTCGATTCAAAACAAGATTTTAACGCTTTGAGGAGTTCAAATAACGTGTTTCTAGATCATTTGTATCGTATCTTTTACTACAGAACTTTTCCCTAAATTTCACAAACACTAAGAAAGTTTGTTTTTCGATTCAATACAAACTTTCAACGCTTTGAGGAGTTGAAATAACGTGTTTTTAGATCATTTGTATCGTATCTTTTACTACATAACTTTTCACCAAATTTCACAAACACTAAGAAAGTTTGTTTTTCGATTCAAAACAAGATTTTAACGCATTGAGGAGTTCAAATAACGTGTTTCTAGATCATTTGTATCGTATCTTTTACTACATAACTTTTCACCAAATTTCACAAACACTAAGAAAGTTTGTTTTTCGATTCAATACAAACTTTCAACGCTTTGAGGAGTTCAAATAACGTGTTTTTAGATCATTTGTATCGTATCTTTTACTACATACCTTTTCTCCAAATTTCACAAACACTAAGAAAGTTTGTTATTCGATTCAAAACAAGATTTTAGCGCGTTTAGGAGTTCAAATAACGTGTTTTTAGATCATTTGTATCCTATCTTTTACTACATAACTTTTCACCAAATTTCACAAACACTAAGAAAGTTTGTTTTTTGATTCAAAACAAGATTTTTACGCACTGAGGAGTTCAAATAACGTGTTTTTAGATCATTTGTATCGTATCTTTTAATACATAACTTTTCACCAAATTTCAGAAACACTAAGAAAGTTTGTTTTTCGATTCAAAACAAGATTTTAACGCTTTGAGGAGTTCAAATAACGTGTTTTTACATCATTTGTATCGTATCTTTTAAAACATAACTTTTCACCAAATTTCGCAAACACTAAGAAAGTTTGTTTTTCGATTCAAAACAAGATTTTAACGCACTGAGGAGTTCAAATAACGTGTTTTTAGATCATTTGTATCGTATCTTTTACTACATAACTTTTCACCAAATTTCACAAACACTAAGAAAGTTTGTTATTCGATTCAAAACAAGATTTTAACGCTTTTAGGAGTTCAAATAACGTGTTTTTAGATCATTTGTATCGTATCTTTTACTACATAACTTTTCACCAAATTTCACGATCACTAAGAAAGTTTGTTTTTCGATTCAAAACAAGATTTTAACGCTTTTAGGAGTTCAAATAACGTGTTTTTAGATCATTTGTATCGTATCTTTTACTACATAACTTTTCACCAAATTTCACAAACACTAAGAAAGTTTGTTTTTCGATTCAAAACAAGATTTTAACGCTTTGAGGAGTCCAAATAACGTGTTTTTAGATCATTTGTATCGTATCTTTTACTACATAACTTTTCACCAAATTTCACAAACACTAAGAAAGTTTGTTTTTCGATTCAAAACAAGATTTTAACGCTTTGAGGAGTTCAAATAACGTGTTTCTAGATCATTTGTATCGTATCTTTTACTACATAACTTCTCACCAAATTTCACAAACACTAAGAAAGTTTGTTTTTCGATTCAATACAAACTTTCAACGCTTTGAGGAGTTCAAATAACGTGTTTTTAGATCATTTGTATCGTATCTTTTACTACATAACTTTTCACCAAATTTCACAAACACTAAGAAAGTTTGTTTTTCGATTCAAAACAAGATATTAACGCTTCGAGTCGTTCAAATAACCTGTTTTTAGATCATTTGTATCGTATCTTGTATGACATAACTTTTCACCAAATTTCACAAGCACTAAGAAAGTTTATTTTTCGATTCAATACAAACTTTCAACGCTTTGAGGAGTTCAAATAATGTGTTTTTAGATCATTTGTATCGTATCTTTTACTACATAACTTTTCACCAAATTTCACAAACACTAAGAAAGTTTGTTATTCGTTTCAAAACAAGATTTTAACGCTTTTAGGAGTTCAAATAACGTGTTTTTAGATCATTTGTATCGTATCTTTTACTACATAACTTTTCACCAAATTTCACGATCACTAAGAAAGTTTGTTTTTCGATTCAAAACAAGATTTTAACGCTTTTAGGAGTTCAAATAACGTGTTTTTAGATCATTTGTATCGTATCTTTTACTACATAACTTTTCACGAAATTTCACAAACACTAAGAAAGTTTGTTTTTCGATTCAAAACAAGATTTTAATGCTTTGAGGAGTTCAAATAACGTGTTTTTAGATCATTTGTATCGTATCTTTTACTACATAACTTTTCACCAAATTTCACAAACACTAAGAAAGTTTGTTTTTCGATTCAAAACAAGATTTTAACGCTTTGAGGAGTTCAAATGACGTGTTTCAAGATCATTTGTATCGTATCTTTTACTACATAACTTTTCACCAAATTTCACAAACACTAAGAAAGTTTGTTTTTCGATTCAAAACAAGATTTTAACGCTTTGAGTCGTTCAAATAACGTGTTTTTAGATCATTTGTATCGTATCTTTTACAACATAACTTTTCACCAAATTTCGCAAACACTAAGAAAGTTTGTTTTTCGATTCAAAACAAGATTTTAACGCTCTGAGGAGTTCAAATAACGTGTTTTTAGATCATTTGTATCGTATCTTTTACTACATAACTTTACACGAAATTTCACAAACACTAAGAAAGTTTGTTTTTCGATTCAAAACAAGATATTAACGCTTTGAGTCGTTCAAATAACGTGTTTTTAGATCATTTGTATCGTATCTTTTACGACATAACTTTTCACCAAAGTTCACAAACAGTAAGAAAGTTTGTTATTCGATTCAAAACAAGATTTTAGCGCGTTTAGGAGTTCAAATAACGTGTTTTTAGATCATTTGTATCCTATCTTTTACTACATAACTTTTCACCAAATTTCACAAACACTAAGAAAGTTTGTTTTTTGATTCAAAACAAGATTTTAACGCACTGAGGAGTTCAAATAACGTGTTTTTAGATCATTTGTATCGTATCTTTTACTACATAACTTTTTACCAAATTTCACAAACACTAAGAAAGTTTGTTTTTCGATTCAAAACAAGATTTTAACGCTTTGAGGAGTTCAAATAACGTGTTTCTAGATCATTTGTATCGTATCTTTTACAACATAACTTCTCACCAAATTTCACAAACACTAAGAAAGTTTGTTTTTCGATTCAATACAAACTTTCAACGCTTTGAGGAGTTCAAATAACGTGTTTTTAGATCATTTGTATCGTATCTTTTACTACATAACTTTTCACGAAATTTCACAAACACTAAGAAAGTTTGTTTTTCGATTCAAAACAAGATATTAACGCTTTGAGTCGGTCAAATAACCTGTTTTTAGATCATTTGTATCGTATCTTTTACGACATAACTTTTCACCAAATTTCACAAGCACTAAGAAAGTTTATTTTTCGATTCAATACAAACTTTCAACGCTTTGAGGAGTTCAAATAACGTGTTTTTAGATCATTTGTATCGTATCTTTTACTACATAACTTTTCACCAAATTTCATAAACACTAAGAAAGTTTGTTATTCGTTTCAAAACAAGATTTTAACGCTTTTAGGAGTTCAAATAACGTGTTTTTAGATCATTTGTATCGTATCTTTTACTACATAACTTTTCACCAAATTTCACGATCACTAAGAAAGTTTGTTTTTCGATTCAAAACAAGATTTTAACGCTTTTAGGAGTTCAAATAACGTGTTTTTAGATCATTTGTATCGTATCTTTTACTACATAACTTTTCACGAAATTTCACAAACACTAAGAAAGTTTGTTTTTCGATTCAAAACAAGATTTTAACGCTTTGAGGAGTTCAAATAACGTGTTTTTAGATCATTTGTATCGTATCTTTTACTACATAACTTTTCACCAAATTTCACAAACACTAAGAAAGTTTGTTTTTCGATTCAAAACAAGATTTTAACGCTTTGAGGAGTTCAAATAACGTGTTTCTAGATCATTTGTATCGTATCTTTTACTACATAACTTTTCACCAAATTTCACAAACACTAATAAAGTTTGTTTTTCGATTCAATACAAACTTTCAACGCTTTGAGGAGTTCAAATAACGTGTTTTTAGATCATTTATATCGTATCTTTTACTACATAACTTTTCACGAAATTTCACAAACACTAAGAAAGTTTGTTTTTCGATTCAAAACAAGATATTAACGCATGGAGTCGTTCAAATAACGTGTTTTTAGATCATTTGTATCGTATCTTTTACGACATAACTTTTCACCAAAGTTCACAAACACTAAAAAATTTTGTTTTTCGATTCAATACAAACTTTCAACGCTTTGAGGAGTTCAAATAACGTGTTTTTAGATCATTTGTATCGTATCTTTTACTACATAACTTTTCACCAAATTTCACAAACACTAAGAAAGTTTGTTATTCGATTCAAAACAAGATTTTAACGCTTTTAGGAGTTCAAATAACGTGTTTTTAGATCATTTGTATGGTATCTTTTACTACATAACTTTTCACCAAATTTCACGATCACTAAGAAAGTTTGTTTTTCGATTCAAAACAAGATTTTAACGCTTTTAGGAGTTCAAATAACGTGTTTTTAGATCATTTGTATCGTATCTTTTACTACATAACTTTTCACCAAATTTCACAAACACTAAGAAAGTTTGTTTTTCGATTCAAAACAAGATTTTAACGCTTTGAGGAGTCCAAATAACGTGTTTTTAGATCATTTGTATCGTATCTTTTACTACATAACTTTTCACCAAATTTCACAAACACTAAGAAAGTTTGTTTTTCGATTCAATACAAGATTTTAACGCTTTGAGGAGTTCAAATAACGTGTTTCTAGATCATTTGTATCGTATCTTTTACTACAGAACTTTTCCCTAAATTTCACAAACACTAAGAAAGTTTGTTTTTCGATTCAATACAAACTTTCAACGCTTTGAGGAGTTGAAATAACGTGTTTTTAGATCATTTGTATCGTATCTTTTACTACATAACTTTTCACCAAATTTCACAAACACTAAGAAAGTTTGTTTTTCGATTCAAAACAAGATTTTAACGCATTGAGGAGTTCAAATAACGTGTTTCTAGATCATTTGTATCGTATCTTTTACTACATAACTTTTCACCAAATTTCACAAACACTAAGAAAGTTTGTTTTTCGATTCAATACAAACTTTCAACGCTTTGAGGAGTTCAAATAACGTGTTTTTAGATCATTTGTATCGTATCTTTTACTACATAACTTTTCTCCAAATTTCACAAACACTAAGAAAGTTTGTTATTCGATTCAAAACAAGATTTTAGCGCGTTTAGGAGTTCAAATAACGTGTTTTTAGATCATTTGTATCCTATCTTTTACTACATAACTTTTCACCAAATTTCACAAACACTAAGAAAGTTTGTTTTTTGATTCAAAACAAGATTTTAACGCACTGAGGAGTTCAAATAACGTGTTTTTAGATCATTTGTATCGTATCTTTTAATACATAACTTTTCACCAAATTTCAGAAACACTAAGAAAGTTTGTTTTTCGATTCAAAACAAGATTTTAACGCTTTTAGGAGTTCAAATAATGTGTTTTCAGATCATTTGTATCGCATCTTTTAATACATAACTTTTCACCAAATTTCAGAAACACTAAGAAAGTTTGTTTTTCGATTCAAAACAAGATTTTAACGCTTTGAGGAGTTCAAATAACGTGTTTTTACATCATTTGTATCGTATCTTTTAAAACATAACTTTTCACCAAATTTCGCAAACACTAAGAAAGTTTGTTTTTCGATTCAAAACAAGATTTTAACGCACTGAGGAGTTCAAATAACGTGTTTTTAGATCATTTGTATCGTATCTTTTACTACATAACTTTTCACCAAATTTCACAAACACTAAGAAAGTTTGTTATTCGATTCAAAACAAGATTTTAACGCTTTTAGGAGTTCAAATAACGTGTTTTTAGATCATTTGTATCGTATCTTTTACTACATAACTTTTCACCAAATTTCACGATCACTAAGAAAGTTTGTTTTTCGATTCAAAACAAGATTTTAACGCTTTTAGGAGTTCAAATAACGTGTTTTTAGATCATTTGTATCGTATCTTTTACTACATAACTTTTCACCAAATTTCACAAACACTAAGAAAGTTTGTTTTTCGATTCAAAACAAGATTTTAACGCTTTGAGGAGTCCAAATAACGTGTTTTTAGATCATTTGTATCGTATCTTTTACTACATAACTTTTCACCAAATTTCACAAACACTAAGAAAGTTTGTTTTTCGATTCAAAACAAGATTTTAACGCTTTGAGGAGTTCAAATAACGTGTTTCTAGATCATTTGTATCGTATCTTTTACTACATAACTTCTCACCAAATTTCACAAACACTAAGAAAGTTTGTTTTTCGATTCAATACAAACTTTCAACGCTTTGAGGAGTTCAAATAACGTGTTTTTAGATCATTTGTATCGTATCTTTTACTACATAACTTTTCACCAAATTTCACAAACACTAAGAAAGTTTGTTTTTCGATTCAAAACAAGATATTAACGCTTCGAGTCGTTCAAATAACCTGTTTTTAGATCATTTGTATCGTATCTTTTATGACATAACTTTTCACCAAATTTCACAAGCACTAAGAAAGTTTATTTTTCGATTCAATACAAACTTTCAACGCTTTGAGGAGTTCAAATAACGTGTTTTTAGATCATTTGTATCGTATCTTTTACTACATAACTTTTCACCAAATTTCACAAACACTAAGAAAGTTTGTTATTCGTTTCAAAACAAGATTTTAACGCTTTTAGGAGTTCAAATAACGTGTTTTTAGATCATTTGTATCGTATCTTTTACTACATAACTTTTCACCAAATTTCACGATCACTAAGAAAGTTTGTTTTTCGATTCAAAACAAGATTTTAACGCTTTTAGGAGTTCAAATAACGTGTTTTTAGATCATTTGTATCGTATCTTTTACTACATAACTTTTCAAGAAATTTCACAAACACTAAGAAAGTTTGTTTTTCGATTCAAAACAAGATTTTAACGCTTTGAGGAGTTCAAATAACGTGTTTTTAGATCATTTGTATCGTATCTTTTACTACATAACTTTTCACCAAATTTCACAAACACTAAGAAAGTTTGTTTTTCGATTCAAAACAAGATTTTAACGCTTTGAGGAGTTCAAATAACGTGTTTCAAGATCATTTGTATCGTATCTTTTACTACATAACTTTTCACCAAATTTCACAAACACTAAGAAAGTTTGTTTTTCGATTCAAAACAAGATTTTAACGCTTTGAGTCGTTCAAATAACGTGTTTTTAGATCATTTGTATCGTATCTTTTACAACATAACTTTTCACCAAATTTCGCAAACACTAAGAAAGTTTGTTTTTCGATTCAAAACAAGATTTTAACGCACTGAGGAGTTCAAATAACGTGTTTTTAGATCATTTGTATCGTATCTTTTAATACATAACTTTTCACCAAATTTCACAAACACTAAGAAAGTTTGATTTTCGATTCAAAACAAGATTTTAACGCTCTGAGGAGTTCAAATAACGTGTTTTCAGATCATTTGTATCGTATCTTTTACTACATAACTTTTCACCAAATTTCACAAACACTAAGAAAGTTTGTTTTTCGATTCAAAACAAGATTTTAACGCTTTGAGGAGTCCAAATAACGTGTTTTTAGATCATTTGTATCGTATCTTTTACTACATAACTTTTCACCAAATTTCACAAACACTAAGAAAGTTTGTTTTTCGATTCAAAACAAGATTTTAACGCTTTGAGGAGTTCAAATAACGTGTTTCTAGATCATTTGTATCGTATCTTTTACTACATAACTTCTCACCAAATTTCACAAACACTAAGAAAGTTTGTTTTTCGATTCAATACAAACTTTCAACGCTTTGAGGAGTTCAAAGAACGTGTTTTTAGATCATTTGTATCGTATCTTTTACTACATAACTTTTCACCAAATTTCACAAACACTAAGAAAGTTTGTTTTTCGATTCAAAACAAGATATTAACGCTTCGAGTCGTTCAAATAACCTGTTTTTAGATCATTTGTATCGTATCTTTTATGACATAACTTTTCACCAAATTTCACAAGCACTAAGAAAGTTTATTTTTCGATTCAATACAAACTTTCAACGCTTTGAGGAGTTCAAATAACGTGTTTTTAGATCATTTGTATCGTATCTTTTACTACATAACTTTTCACCAAATTTCACAAACACTAAGAAAGTTTGTTATTCGTTTCAAAACAAGATTTTAACGCTTTTAGGAGTTGAAATAACGTGTTTTTAGATCATTTGTATCGTATCTTTTACTACATAACTTTTCACCAAATTTCACGATCACTAAGAAAGTTTGTTTTTCGATTCAAAACAAGATTTTAACGCTTTTAGGAGTTCAAATAACGTGTTTTTAGATCATTTGTATCGTATCTTTTACTACATAACTTTTCACGAAATTTCACAAACACTAAGAAAGTTTGTTTTTCGATTCAAAACAAGATTTTAACGCTTTGAGGAGTTCAAATAACGTGTTTTTAGATCATTTGTATCGTATCTTTTACTACATAACTTTTCACCAAATTTCACAAACACTAAGAAAGTTTGTTTTTCGATTCAAAACAAGATTTTAACGCTTTGAGGAGTTCAAATAACGTGTTTCAAGATCATTTGTATCGTATCTTTTACTACATAACTTTTCACCAAATTTCACAAACACTAAGAAAGTTTGTTTTTCGATTCAAAACAAGATTTTAACGCTTTGAGTCGTTCAAATAACGTGTTTTTAGATCATTTGTATCGTATCTTTTACAACATAACTTTTCACCAAATTTCGCAAACACTAAGAAAGTTTGTTTTTCGATTCAAAACAAGATTTTAACGCACTGAGGAGTTCAAATAACGTGTTTTTAGATCATTTGTATCGTATCTTTTAATACATAACTTTTCACCAAATTTCACAAACACTAAGAAAGTTTGATTTTCGATTCAAAACAAGATTTTAACGCTCTGAGGAGTTCAAATAACGTGTTTTTAGATCATTTGTATCGTATCTTTTACTACATAACTTTTCACCAAATTTCACAAACACTAAGAAAGTTTGTTATTCGATTCAAAACAAGATTTTAACGCTTTTAGGAGTTCAAATAACGTGTTTTTAGATCATTTGTATGGTATCTTTTACTACATAACTTTTCACCAAATTTCACGATCACTAAGAAAGTTTGTTTTTCGATTCAAAACAAGATTTTAACGCTTTTAGGAGTTCAAATAACGTGTTTTTAGATCATTTGTATCGTATCTTTTACTACATAACTTTTCACCAAATTTCACAAACACTAAGAAAGTTTGTTTTTCGATTCAAAACAAGATTTTAACGCTTTGAGGAGTCCAAATAACGTGTTTTTAGATCATTTGTATCGTACCTTTTACTACATAACTTTTCACCAAATTTCACAAACACTAAGAAAGTTTGTTTTTCGATTCAAAACAAGATTTTAACGCTTTGAGGAGTTCAAATAACGTGTTTCTAGATCATTTGTATCGTATCTTTTACTACAGAACTTTTTCCTAAATTTCACAAACACTAAGAAAGTTTGTTTTTCGATTCAATACAAACTTTCAACGCTTTGAGGAGTTGAAATAACGTGTTTTTAGATCATTTGTATCGTATCTTTTACTACATAACTTTTCACCAAATTTCACAAACACTAAGAAAGTTTGTTTTTCGATTCAAAACAAGATTTTAACGCATTGAGGAGTTCAAATAACGTGTTTCTAGATCATTTGTATCGTATCTTTTACTACATAACTTTTCACCAAATTTCACAAACACTAAGAAAGTTTGTTTTTCGATTCAATACAAACTTTCAACGCTTTGAGGAGTTCAAATAACGTGTTTTTAGATCATTTGTATCGTATCTTTTACTACATAACTTTTCTCCAAATTTCACAAACACTAAGAAAGTTTGTTATTCGATTCAAAACAAGATTTTAGCGCGTTTAGGAGTTCAAATAACGTGTTTTTAGATCATTTGTATCCTATCTTTTACTACATAACTTTTCACCAAATTTCACAAACACTAAGAAAGTTTGTTTTTTGATTCAAAACAAGATTTTAACGCACTGAGGAGTTCAAATAACGTGTTTTTAGATCATTTGTATCGTATCTTTTAATACATAACTTTTCACCAAATTTCAGAAACACTAAGAAAGTTTGTTTTTCGATTCAAAACAAGATTTTAACGCTTTTAGGAGTTCAAATAATGTGTTTTCAGATCATTTGTATCGCATCTTTTAATACATAACTTTTCACCAAATTTCAGAAACACTAAGAAAGTTTGTTTTTCGATTCAAAACAAGATTTTAACGCTTTGAGGAGTTCAAATAACGTGTTTTTACATCATTTGTATCGTATCTTTTAAAACATAACTTTTCACCAAATTTCGCAAACACTAAGAAAGTTTGTTTTTCGATTCAAAACAAGATTTTAACGCACTGAGGAGTTCAAATAACGTGTTTTTAGATCATTTGTATCGTATCTTTTACTACATAACTTTTCACCAAATTTCACAAACACTAAGAAAATTTGTTATTCGATTCAAAACAAGATTTTAACGCTTTTTGGAGTTCAAATAACGTGTTTTTAGATCATTTGTATCGTATCTTTTACTACATAACTTTTCACCAAATTTCACAAACACTAAGAAAGTTTGTTTTTCGATTCAATACAAGATTTTAACGCTTTGAGGAGTTCAAATAACGTGTTTCTAGATCATTTGTATCGTATCTTTTACTACAGAACTTTTCCCTAAATTTCACAAACACTAAGAAAGTTTGTTTTTCGATTCAATACAAACTTTCAACGCTTTGAGGAGTTGAAATAACGTGTTTTTAGATCATTTGTATCGTATCTTTTACTACATAACTTTTCACCAAATTTCACAAACACTAAGAAAGTTTGTTTTTCGATTCAAAACAAGATTTTAACGCATTGAGGAGTTCAAATAACGTGTTTCTAGATCATTTGTATCGTATCTTTTACTACATAACTTTTCACCAAATTTCACAAACACTAAGAAAGTTTGTTTTTCGATTCAATACAAACTTTCAACGCTTTGAGGAGTTCAAATAACGTGTTTTTAGATCATTTGTATCGTATCTTTTACTACATAACTTTTCTCCAAATTTCACAAACACTAAGAAAGTTTGTTATTCGATTCAAAACAAGATTTTAGCGCGTTTAGGAGTTCAAATAACGTGTTTTTAGATCATTTGTATCCTATCTTTTACTACATAACTTTTCACCAAATTTCACAAACACTAAGAAAGTTTGTTTTTTGATTCAAAACAAGATTTTAACGCACTGAGGAGTTCAAATAACGTGTTTTTAGATCATTTGTATCGTATCTTTTAATACATAACTTTTCACCAAATTTCAGAAACACTAAGAAAGTTTGTTTTTCGATTCAAAACAAGATTTTAACGCTTTTAGGAGTTCAAATAATGTGTTTTCAGATCATTTGTATCGCATCTTTTAATACATAACTTTTCACCAAATTTCAGAAACACTAAGAAAGTTTGTTTTTCGATTCAAAACAAGATTTTAACGCTTTGAGGAGTTCAAATAACGTGTTTTTACATCATTTGTATCGTATCTTTTAAAACATAACTTTTCACCAAATTTCGCAAACACTAAGAAAGTTTGTTTTTCGATTCAAAACAAGATTTTAACGCACTGAGGAGTTCAAATAACGTGTTTTTAGATCATTTGTATCGTATCTTTTACTACATAACTTTTCACCAAATTTCACAAACACTAAGAAAGTTTGTTATTCGATTCAAAACAAGATTTTAACGCTTTTAGGAGTTCAAATAACGTGTTTTTAGATCATTTGTATCGTATCTTTTACTACATAACTTTTCACCAAATTTCACGATCACTAAGAAAGTTTGTTTTTCGATTCAAAACAAGATTTTAACGCTTTTAGGAGTTCAAATAACGTGTTTTTAGATCATTTGTATCGTATCTTTTACTACATAACTTTTCACCAAATTTCACAAACACTAAGAAAGTTTGTTTTTCGATTCAAAACAAGATTTTAACGCTTTGAGGAGTCCAAATAACGTGTTTTTAGATCATTTGTATCGTATCTTTTACTACATAACTTTTCACCAAATTTCACAAACACTAAGAAAGTTTGTTTTTCGATTCAAAACAAGATTTTAACGCTTTGAGGAGTTCAAATAACGTGTTTCTAGATCATTTGTATCGTATCTTTTACTACATAACTTCTCACCAAATTTCACAAACACTAAGAAAGTTTGTTTTTCGATTCAATACAAACTTTCAACGCTTTGAGGAGTTCAAATAACGTGTTTTTAGATCATTTGTATCGTATCTTTTACTACATAACTTTTCACCAAATTTCACAAACACTAAGAAAGTTTGTTTTTCGATTCAAAACAAGATATTAACGCTTCGAGTCGTTCAAATAACCTGTTTTTAGATCATTTGTATCGTATCTTTTATGACATAACTTTTCACCAAATTTCACAAGCACTAAGAAAGTTTATTTTTCGATTCAATACAAACTTTCAACGCTTTGAGGAGTTCAAATAACGTGTTTTTAGATCATTTGTATCGTATCTTTTACTACATAACTTTTCACCAAATTTCACAAACACTAAGAAAGTTTGTTATTCGTTTCAAAACAAGATTTTAACGCTTTTAGGAGTTCAAATAACGTGTTTTTAGATCATTTGTATCGTATCTTTTACTACATAACTTTTCACCAAATTTCACGATCACTAAGAAAGTTTGTTTTTCGATTCAAAACAAGATTTTAACGCTTTTAGGAGTTCAAATAACGTGTTTTTAGATCATTTGTATCGTATCTTTTACTACATAACTTTTCACGAAATTTCACAAACACTAAGAAAGTTTGTTTTTCGATTCAAAACAAGATTTTAACGCTTTGAGGAGTTCAAATAACGTGTTTTTAGATCATTTGTATCGTATCTTTTACTACATAACTTTTCACCAAATTTCACAAACACTAAGAAAGTTTGTTTTTCGATTCAAAACAAGATTTTAACGCTTTGAGGAGTTCAAATAACGTGTTTCAAGATCATTTGTATCGTATCTTTTACTACATAACTTTTCACCAAATTTCACAAACACTAAGAAAGTTTGTTTTTCGATTCAAAACAAGATTTTAACGCTTTGAGTCGTTCAAATAACGTGTTTTTAGATCATTTGTATCGTATCTTTTACAACATAACTTTTCACCAAATTTCGCAAACACTAAGAAAGTTTGTTTTTCGATTCAAAACAAGATTTTAACGCACTGAGGAGTTCAAATAACGTGTTTTTAGATCATTTGTATCGTATCTTTTAATACATAACTTTTCACCAAATTTCACAAACACTAAGAAAGTTTGATTTTCGATTCAAAACAAGATTTTAACGCTCTGAGGAGTTCAAATAACGTGTTTTTAGATCATTTGTATCGTATATTTTACTACATAACTTTTCACCAAATTTCACAAACACTAAGAAAGTTTGTTATTCGATTCAAAACAAGATTTTAACGCTTTTAGGAGTTCAAATAACGTGTTTTTAGATCATTTGTATGGTATCTTTTACTACATAACTTTTCACCAAATTTCACGATCACTAAGAAAGTTTGTTTTTCGATTCAAAACAAGATTTTAACGCTTTTAGGAGTTCAAATAACGTGTTTTTAGATCATTTGTATCGTATCTTTTACTACATAACTTTTCACCAAATTTCACAAACACTAAGAAAGTTTGTTTTTCGATTCAAAACAAGATTTTAACGCTTTGAGGAGTCCAAATAACGTGTTTTTAGATCATTTGTATCGTATCTTTTACTACATAACTTTTCACCAAATTTCACAAACACTAAGAAAGTTTGTTTTTCGATTCAAAACAAGATTTTAACGCTTTGAGGAGTTCAAATAACGTGTTTCTAGATCATTTGTATCGTATCCTTTACTACAGAACTTTTCCCTAAATTTCACAAACACTAAGAAAGTTTGTTTTTCGATTCAATACAAACTTTCAACGCTTTGAGGAGTTGAAATAACGTGTTTTTAGATCATTTGTATCGTATCTTTTACTACATAACTTTTCACCAAATTTCACAAACACTAAGAAAGTTTGTTCTTCGATTCAAAACAAGATTTTAACGCATTGAGGAGTTCAAATAACGTGTTTCTAGATCATTTGTATCGTATCTTTTACTACATAACTTTTCACCAAATTTCACAAACACTAAGAAAGTTTGTTTTTCGATTCAATACAAACTTTCAACGCTTTGAGGAGTTCAAATAACGTGTTTTTAGATCATTTGTATCGTATCTTTTACTACATAACTTTTCTCCAAATTTCACAAACACTAAGAAAGTTTGTTATTCGATTCAAAACAAGATTTTAGCGCGTTTAGGAGTTCAAATAACGTGTTTTTAGATCATTTGTATCCCATCTTTTACTACATAACTTTTCACCAAATTTCACAAACACTAAGAAAGTTTGTTTTTCGATTCAATACAAACTTTCAACGCTTTGAGGAGTTCAAATAACGTGTTTTTAGATCATTTGTATCGTATCTTTTACTACATAACTTTTCACCAAATTTCACAAACACTAAGAAAGTTTGTTTTTCGATTCAAAACAAGATATTAACGCTTCGAGTCGTTCAAATAACCTGTTTTTAGATCATTTGTATCGTATCTTTTATGACATAACTTTTCACCAAATTTCGCAAACACTAAGAAAGTTTGTTTTTCGATTCAAAACAAGATTTTAACGCACTGAGGAGTTCAAATAACGTGTTTTTAGATCATTTGTATCGTATCTTTTAATACATAACTTTTCACCAAATTTCAGAAACACTAAGAAAGTTTGTTTTTCGATTCAAAACAAGATTTTAACGCTTTGAGGAGTTCAAATAACGTGTTTCTAGATCATTTGTATCGTATCTTTTACTACAGAACTTTTTCCTAAATTTCACAAACACTAAGAAAGTTTGTTTTTCGATTCAATACAAACTTTCAACGCTTTGAGGAGTTGAAATAACGTGTTTTTAGATCATTTGTATCGTATCTTTTACTACATAACTTTTCACCAAATTTCACAAACACTAAGAAAGTTTGTTTTTCGATTCAAAACAAGATTTTAACGCATTGAGGAGTTCAAATAACGTGTTTCTAGATCATTTGTATCGTATCTTTTACTACATAACTTTTCACCAAATTTCACAAACACTAAGAAAGTTTGTTTTTCGATTCAATACAAACTTTCAACGCTTTGAGGAGTTCAAATAACGTGTTTTTAGATCATTTGTATCGTATCTTTTACTACATAACTTTTCTCCAAATTTCACAAACACTAAGAAAGTTTGTTATTCGATTCAAAACAAGATTTTAGCGCGTTTAGGAGTTCAAATAACGTGTTTTTAGATCATTTGTATCCTATCTTTTACTACATAACTTTTCACCAAATTTCACAAACACTAAGAAAGTTTGTTTTTTGATTCAAAACAAGATTTTAACGCACTGAGGAGTTCAAATAACGTGTTTTTAGATCATTTGTATCGTATCTTTTAATACATAACTTTTCACCAAATTTCAGAAACACTAAGAAAGTTTGTTTTTCGATTCAAAACAAGATTTTAACGCTTTTAGGAGTTCAAATAATGTGTTTTCAGATCATTTGTATCGCATCTTTTAATACATAACTTTTCACCAAATTTCAGAAACACTAAGAAAGTTTGTTTTTCGATTCAAAACAAGATTTTAACGCTTTGAGGAGTTCAAATAACGTGTTTTTACATCATTTGTATCGTATCTTTTAAAACATAACTTTTCACCAAATTTCGCAAACACTAAGAAAGTTTGTTTTTCGATTCAAAACAAGATTTTAACGCACTGAGGAGTTCAAATAACGTGTTTTTAGATCATTTGTATCGTATCTTTTACTACATAACTTTTCACCAAATTTCACAAACACTAAGAAAGTTTGTTATTCGATTCAAAACAAGATTTTAACGCTTTTAGGAGTTCAAATAACGTGTTTTTAGATCATTTGTATCGTATCTTTTACTACATAACTTTTCACCAAATTTCACGATCACTAAGAAAGTTTGTTTTTCGATTCAAAACAAGATTTTAACGCTTTTAGGAGTTCAAATAACGTGTTTTTAGATCATTTGTATCGTATCTTTTACTACATAACTTTTCACCAAATTTCACAAACACTAAGAAAGTTTGTTTTTCGATTCAAAACAAGATTTTAACGCTTTGAGGAGTCCAAATAACGTGTTTTTAGATCATTTGTATCGTATCTTTTACTACATAACTTTTCACCAAATTTCACAAACACTAAGAAAGTTTGTTTTTCGATTCAAAACAAGATTTTAACGCTTTGAGGAGTTCAAATAACGTGTTTCTAGATCATTTGTATCGTATCTTTTACTACATAACTTCTCACCAAATTTCACAAACACTAAGAAAGTTTGTTTTTCGATTCAATACAAACTTTCAACGCTTTGAGGAGTTCAAATAACGTGTTTTTAGATCATTTGTATCGTATCTTTTACTACATAACTTTTCACCAAATTTCACAAACACTAAGAAAGTTTGTTTTTCGATTCAAAACAAGATATTAACGCTTCGAGTCGTTCAAATAACCTGTTTTTAGATCATTTGTATCGTATCTTTTATGACATAACTTTTCACCAAATTTCACAAGCACTAAGAAAGTTTATTTTTCGATTCAATACAAACTTTCAACGCTTTGAGGAGTTCAAATAACGTGTTTTTAGATCATTTGTATCGTATCTTTTACTACATAACTTTTCACCAAATTTCACAAACACTAAGAAAGTTTGTTATTCGTTTCAAAACAATATTTTAACGCTTTTAGGAGTTCAAATAACGTGTTTTTAGATCATTTGTATCGTATCTTTTACTACATAACTTTTCACCAAATTTCACGATCACTAAGAAAGTTTGTTTTTCGATTCAAAACAAGATTTTAACGCTTTTAGGAGTTCAAATAACGTGTTTTTAGATCATTTGTATCGTATCTTTTACTACATAACTTTTCACGAAATTTCACAAACACTAAGAAAGTTTGTTTTTCGATTCAAAACAAGATTTTAACGCTTTGAGGAGTTCAAATAACGTGTTTTTAGATCATTTGTATCGTATCTTTTACTACATAACTTTTCACCAAATTTCACAAACACTAAGAAAGTTTGTTTTTCGATTCAAAACAAGATTTTAACGCTTTGAGGAGTTCAAATAACGTGTTTCAAGATCATTTGTATCGTATCTTTTACTACATAACTTTTCACCAAATTTCACAAACACTAAGAAAGTTTGTTTTTCGATTCAAAACAAGATTTTAACGCTTTGAGTCGTTCAAATAACGTGTTTTTAGATCATTTGTATCGTATCTTTTACAACATAACTTTTCACCAAATTTCGCAAACACTAAGAAAGTTTGTTTTTCGATTCAAAACAAGATTTTAACGCACTGAGGAGTTCAAATAACGTGTTTTTAGATCATTTGTATCGTATCTTTTAATACATAACTTTTCACCAAATTTCACAAACACTAAGAAAGTTTGATTTTCGATTCAAAACAAGATTTTAACGCTCTGAGGAGTTCAAATAACGTGTTTTTAGATCATTTGTATCGTATATTTTACTACATAACTTTTCACCAAATTTCACAAACACTAAGAAAGTTTGTTATTCGATTCAAAACAAGATTTTAACGCTTTTAGGAGTTCAAATAACGTGTTTTTAGATCATTTGTATGGTATCTTTTACTACATAACTTTTCACCAAATTTCACGATCACTAAGAAAGTTTGTTTTTCGATTCAAAACAAGATTTTAACGCTTTTAGGAGTTCAAATAACGTGTTTTTAGATCATTTGTATCGTATCTTTTACTACATAACTTTTCACCAAATTTCACAAACACTAAGAAAGTTTGTTTTTCGATTCAAAACAAGATTTTAACGCTTTGAGGAGTCCAAATAACGTGTTTTTAGATCATTTGTATCGTATCTTTTACTACATAACTTTTCACCAAATTTCACAAACACTAAGAAAGTTTGTTTTTCGATTCAAAACAAGATTTTAACGCTTTGAGGAGTTCAAATAACGTGTTTCTAGATCATTTGTATCGTATCCTTTACTACAGAACTTTTCCCTAAATTTCACAAACACTAAGAAAGTTTGTTTTTCGATTCAATACAAACTTTCAACGCTTTGAGGAGTTGAAATAACGTGTTTTTAGATCATTTGTATCGTATCTTTTACTACATAACTTTTCACCAAATTTCACAAACACTAAGAAAGTTTGTTCTTCGATTCAAAACAAGATTTTAACGCATTGAGGAGTTCAAATAACGTGTTTCTAGATCATTTGTATCGTATCTTTTACTACATAACTTTTCACCAAATTTCACAAACACTAAGAAAGTTTGTTTTTCGATTCAATACAAACTTTCAACGCTTTGAGGAGTTCAAATAACGTGTTTTTAGATCATTTGTATCGTATCTTTTACTACATAACTTTTCTCCAAATTTCACAAACACTAAGAAAGTTTGTTATTCGATTCAAAACAAGATTTTAGCGCGTTTAGGAGTTCAAATAACGTGTTTTTAGATCATTTGTATCCCATCTTTTACTACATAACTTTTCACCAAATTTCACAAACACTAAGAAAGTTTGTTTTTCGATTCAATACAAACTTTCAACGCTTTGAGGAGTTCAAATAACGTGTTTTTAGATCATTTGTATCGTATCTTTTACTACATAACTTTTCACCAAATTTCACAAACACTAAGAAAGTTTGTTTTTCGATTCAAAACAAGATATTAACGCTTCGAGTCGTTCAAATAACCTGTTTTTAGATCATTTGTATCGTATCTTTTATGACATAACTTTTCACCAAATTTCGCAAACACTAAGAAAGTTTGTTTTTCGATTCAAAACAAGATTTTAACGCACTGAGGAGTTCAAATAACGTGTTTTTAGATCATTTGTATCGTATCTTTTAATACATAACTTTTCACCAAATTTCAGAAACACTAAGAAAGTTTGTTTTTCGATTCAAAACAAGATTTTAACGCTTTGAGGAGTTCAAATAACGTGTTTCTAGATCATTTGTATCGTATCTTTTACTACAGAACTTTTTCCTAAATTTCACAAACACTAAGAAAGTTTGTTTTTCGATTCAATACAAACTTTCAACGCTTTGAGGAGTTGAAATAACGTGTTTTTAGATCATTTGTATCGTATCTTTTACTACATAACTTTTCACCAAATTTCACAAACACTAAGAAAGTTTGTTTTTCGATTCAAAACAAGATTTTAACGCATTGAGGAGTTCAAATAACGTGTTTCTAGATCATTTGTATCGTATCTTTTACTACATAACTTTTCACCAAATTTCACAAACACTAAGAAAGTTTGTTTTTCGATTCAATACAAACTTTCAACGCTTTGAGGAGTTCAAATAACGTGTTTTTAGATCATTTGTATCGTATCTTTTACTACATAACTTTTCTCCAAATTTCACAAACACTAAGAAAGTTTGTTATTCGATTCAAAACAAGATTTTAGCGCGTTTAGGAGTTCAAATAACGTGTTTTTAGATCATTTGTATCCTATCTTTTACTACATAACTTTTCACCAAATTTCACAAACACTAAGAAAGTTTGTTTTTTGATTCAAAACAAGATTTTAACGCACTGAGGAGTTCAAATAACGTGTTTTTAGATCATTTGTATCGTATCTTTTAATACATAACTTTTCACCAAATTTCAGAAACACTAAGAAAGTTTGTTTTTCGATTCAAAACAAGATTTTAACGCTTTTAGGAGTTCAAATAATGTGTTTTCAGATCATTTGTATCGCATCTTTTAATACATAACTTTTCACCAAATTTCAGAAACACTAAGAAAGTTTGTTTTTCGATTCAAAACAAGATTTTAACGCTTTGAGGAGTTCAAATAACGTGTTTTTACATCATTTGTATCGTATCTTTTAAAACATAACTTTTCACCAAATTTCGCAAACACTAAGAAAGTTTGTTTTTCGATTCAAAACAAGATTTTAACGCACTGAGGAGTCCAAATAACGTGTTTTTAGATCATTTGTATCGTATCTTTTACTACATAACTTTTCACCAAATTTCACAAACACTAAGAAAGTTTGTTATTCGATTCAAAACAAGATTTTAACGCTTTTAGGAGTTCAAATAACGTGTTTTTAGATCATTTGTATCGTATCTTTTACTACATAACTTTTCACCAAATTTCACGATCACTAAGAAAGTTTGTTTTTCGATTCAAAACAAGATTTTAACGCTTTTAGGAGTTCAAATAACGTGTTTTTAGATCATTTGTATCGTATCTTTTACTACATAACTTTTCACCAAATTTCACAAACACTAAGAAAGTTTGTTTTTCGATTCAAAACAAGATTTTAACGCTTTGAGGAGTCCAAATAACGTGTTTTTAGATCATTTGTATCGTATCTTTTACTACATAACTTTTCACCAAATTTCACAAACACTAAGAAAGTTTGTTTTTCGATTCAAAACAAGATTTTAACGCTTTGAGGAGTTCAAATAACGTGTTTCTAGATCATTTGTATCGTATCCTTTACTACAGAACTTTTCCCTAAATTTCACAAACACTAAGAAAGTTTGTTTTTCGATTCAATACAAACTTTCAACGCTTTGAGGAGTTGAAATAACGTGTTTTTAGATCATTTGTATCGTATCTTTTACTACATAACTTTTCACCAAATTTCACAAACACTAAGAAAGTTTGTTCTTCGATTCAAAACAAGATTTTAACGCATTGAGGAGTTCAAATAACGTGTTTCTAGATCATTTGTATCGTATCTTTTACTACATAACTTTTCACCAAATTTCACAAACACTAAGAAAGTTTGTTTTTCGATTCAATACAAACTTTCAACGCTTTGAGGAGTTCAAATAACGTGTTTTTAGATCATTTGTATCGTATCTTTTACTACATAACTTTTCTCCAAATTTCACAAACACTAAGAAAGTTTGTTATTCGATTCAAAACAAGATTTTAGCGCGTTTAGGAGTTCAAATAACGTGTTTTTAGATCATTTGTATCCCATCTTTTACTACATAACTTTTCACCAAATTTCACAAACACTAAGAAAGTTTGTTTTTCGATTCAATACAAACTTTCAACGCTTTGAGGAGTTCAAATAACGTGTTTTTAGATCATTTGTATCGTATCTTTTACTACATAACTTTTCACCAAATTTCACAAACACTAAGAAAGTTTGTTTTTCGATTCAAAACAAGATATTAACGCTTCGAGTCGTTCAAATAACCTGTTTTTAGATCATTTGTATCGTATCTTTTATGACATAACTTTTCACCAAATTTCGCAAACACTAAGAAAGTTTGTTTTTCGATTCAAAACAAGATTTTAACGCACTGAGGAGTTCAAATAACGTGTTTTTAGATCATTTGTATCGTATCTTTTAATACATAACTTTTCACCAAATTTCAGAAACACTAAGAAAGTTTGTTTTTCGATTCAAAACAAGATTTTAACGCTTTGAGGAGTTCAAATAACGTGTTTCTAGATCATTTGTATCGTATCTTTTACTACAGAACTTTTTCCTAAATTTCACAAACACTAAGAAAGTTTGTTTTTCGATTCAATACAAACTTTCAACGCTTTGAGGAGTTGAAATAACGTGTTTTTAGATCATTTGTATCGTATCTTTTACTACATAACTTTTCACCAAATTTCACAAACACTAAGAAAGTTTGTTTTTCGATTCAAAACAAGATTTTAACGCATTGAGGAGTTCAAATAACGTGTTTCTAGATCATTTGTATCGTATCTTTTACTACATAACTTTTCACCAAATTTCACAAACACTAAGAAAGTTTGTTTTTCGATTCAATACAAACTTTCAACGCTTTGAGGAGTTCAAATAACGTGTTTTTAGATCATTTGTATCGTATCTTTTACTACATAACTTTTCTCCAAATTTCACAAACACTAAGAAAGTTTGTTATTCGATTCAAAACAAGATTTTAGCGCGTTTAGGAGTTCAAATAACGTGTTTTTAGATCATTTGTATCCTATCTTTTACTACATAACTTTTCACCAAATTTCACAAACACTAAGAAAGTTTGTTTTTTGATTCAAAACAAGATTTTAACGCACTGAGGAGTTCAAATAACGTGTTTTTAGATCATTTGTATCGTATCTTTTAATACATAACTTTTCACCAAATTTCAGAAACACTAAGAAAGTTTGTTTTTCGATTCAAAACAAGATTTTAACGCTTTTAGGAGTTCAAATAATGTGTTTTCAGATCATTTGTATCGCATCTTTTAATACATAACTTTTCACCAAATTTCAGAAACACTAAGAAAGTTTGTTTTTCGATTCAAAACAAGATTTTAACGCTTTGAGGAGTTCAAATAACGTGTTTTTACATCATTTGTATCGTATCTTTTAAAACATAACTTTTCACCAAATTTCGCAAACACTAAGAAAGTTTGTTTTTCGATTCAAAACAAGATTTTAACGCACTGAGGAGTCCAAATAACGTGTTTTTAGATCATTTGTATCGTATCTTTTACTACATAACTTTTCACCAAATTTCACAAACACTAAGAAAGTTTGTTATTCGATTCAAAACAAGATTTTAACGCTTTTAGGAGTTCAAATAACGTGTTTTTAGATCATTTGTATCGTATCTTTTACTACATAACTTTTCACCAAATTTCACGATCACTAAGAAAGTTTGTTTTTCGATTCAAAACAAGATTTTAACGCTTTTAGGAGTTCAAATAACGTGTTTTTAGATCATTTGTATCGTATCTTTTACTACATAACTTTTCACCAAATTTCACAAACACTAAGAAAGTTTGTTTTTCGATTCAAAACAAGATTTTAACGCTTTGAGGAGTCCAAATAACGTGTTTTTAGATCATTTGTATCGTATCTTTTACTACATAACTTTTCACCAAATTTCACAAACACTAAGAAAGTTTGTTTTTCGATTCAAAACAAGATTTTAACGCTTTGAGGAGTTCAAATAACGTGTTTCTAGATCATTTGTATCGTATCCTTTACTACAGAACTTTTCCCTAAATTTCACAAACACTAAGAAAGTTTGTTTTTCGATTCAATACAAACTTTCAACGCTTTGAGGAGTTGAAATAACGTGTTTTTAGATCATTTGTATCGTATCTTTTACTACATAACTTTTCACCAAATTTCACAAACACTAAGAAAGTTTGTTCTTCGATTCAAAACAAGATTTTAACGCATTGAGGAGTTCAAATAACGTGTTTCTAGATCATTTGTATCGTATCTTTTACTACATAACTTTTCACCAAATTTCACAAACACTAAGAAAGTTTGTTTTTCGATTCAATACAAACTTTCAACGCTTTGAGGAGTTCAAATAACGTGTTTTTAGATCATTTGTATCGTATCTTTTACTACATAACTTTTCTCCAAATTTCACAAACACTAAGAAAGTTTGTTATTCGATTCAAAACAAGATTTTAGCGCGTTTAGGAGTTCAAATAACGTGTTTTTAGATCATTTGTATCCCATCTTTTACTACATAACTTTTCACCAAATTTCACAAACACTAAGAAAGTTTGTTTTTCGATTCAATACAAACTTTCAACGCTTTGAGGAGTTCAAATAACGTGTTTTTAGATCATTTGTATCGTATCTTTTACTACATAACTTTTCACCAAATTTCACAAACACTAAGAAAGTTTGTTTTTCGATTCAAAACAAGATATTAACGCTTCGAGTCGTTCAAATAACCTGTTTTTAGATCATTTGTATCGTATCTTTTATGACATAACTTTTCACCAAATTTCGCAAACACTAAGAAAGTTTGTTTTTCGATTCAAAACAAGATTTTAACGCACTGAGGAGTTCAAATAACGTGTTTTTAGATCATTTGTATCGTATCTTTTAATACATAACTTTTCACCAAATTTCAGAAACACTAAGAAAGTTTGTTTTTCGATTCAAAACAAGATTTTAACGCTTTGAGGAGTTCAAATAACGTGTTTCTAGATCATTTGTATCGTATCTTTTACTACAGAACTTTTTCCTAAATTTCACAAACACTAAGAAAGTTTGTTTTTCGATTCAATACAAACTTTCAACGCTTTGAGGAGTTGAAATAACGTGTTTTTAGATCATTTGTATCGTATCTTTTACTACATAACTTTTCACCAAATTTCACAAACACTAAGAAAGTTTGTTTTTCGATTCAAAACAAGATTTTAACGCATTGAGGAGTTCAAATAACGTGTTTCTAGATCATTTGTATCGTATCTTTTACTACATAACTTTTCACCAAATTTCACAAACACTAAGAAAGTTTGTTTTTCGATTCAATACAAACTTTCAACGCTTTGAGGAGTTCAAATAACGTGTTTTTAGATCATTTGTATCGTATCTTTTACTACATAACTTTTCTCCAAATTTCACAAACACTAAGAAAGTTTGTTATTCGATTCAAAACAAGATTTTAGCGCGTTTAGGAGTTCAAATAACGTGTTTTTAGATCATTTGTATCCTATCTTTTACTACATAACTTTTCACCAAATTTCACAAACACTAAGAAAGTTTGTTTTTTGATTCAAAACAAGATTTTAACGCACTGAGGAGTTCAAATAACGTGTTTTTAGATCATTTGTATCGTATCTTTTAATACATAACTTTTCACCAAATTTCAGAAACACTAAGAAAGTTTGTTTTTCGATTCAAAACAAGATTTTAACGCTTTTAGGAGTTCAAATAATGTGTTTTCAGATCATTTGTATCGCATCTTTTAATACATAACTTTTCACCAAATTTCAGAAACACTAAGAAAGTTTGTTTTTCGATTCAAAACAAGATTTTAACGCTTTGAGGAGTTCAAATAACGTGTTTTTACATCATTTGTATCGTATCTTTTAAAACATAACTTTTCACCAAATTTCGCAAACACTAAGAAAGTTTGTTTTTCGATTCAAAACAAGATTTTAACGCACTGAGGAGTCCAAATAACGTGTTTTTAGATCATTTGTATCGTATCTTTTACTACATAACTTTTCACCAAATTTCACAAACACTAAGAAAGTTTGTTATTCGATTCAAAACAAGATTTTAACGCTTTTAGGAGTTCAAATAACGTGTTTTTAGATCATTTGTATCGTATCTTTTACTACATAACTTTTCACCAAATTTCACGATCACTAAGAAAGTTTGTTTTTCGATTCAAAACAAGATTTTAACGCTTTTAGGAGTTCAAATAACGTGTTTTTAGATCATTTGTATCGTATCTTTTACTACATAACTTTTCACCAAATTTCACAAACACTAAGAAAGTTTGTTTTTCGATTCAAAACAAGATTTTAACGCTTTGAGGAGTCCAAATAACGTGTTTTTAGATCATTTGTATCGTATCTTTTACTACATAACTTTTCACCAAATTTCACAAACACTAAGAAAGTTTGTTTTTCGATTCAAAACAAGATTTTAACGCTTTGAGGAGTTCAAATAACGTGTTTCTAGATCATTTGTATCGTATCTTTTACTACATAACTTCTCACCAAATTTCACAAACACTAAGAAAGTTTGTTTTTCGATTCAATACAAACTTTCAACGCTTTGAGGAGTTCAAATAACGTGTTTTTAGATCATTTGTATCGTATCTTTTACTACATAACTTTTCTCCAAATTTCACAAACACTAAGAAAGTTTGTTTTTCGATTCAAAACAAGATATTAACGCTTCGAGTCGTTCAAATAACCTGTTTTTAGATCATTTGTATCGTATCTTTTATGACATAACTTTTCACCAAATTTCACAAGCACTAAGAAAGTTTATTTTTCGATTCAATACAAACTTTCAACGCTTTGAGGAGTTCAAATAACGTGTTTTTAGATCATTTGTATCGTATCTTTTACTACATAACTTTTCACCAAATTTCACAAACACTAAGAAAGTTTGTTATTCGTTTCAAAACAAGATTTTAACGCTTTTAGGAGTTCAAATAACGTGTTTTTAGATCATTTGTATCGTATCTTTTACTACATAACTTTTCACCAAATTTCACGATCACTAAGAAAGTTTGTTTTTCGATTCAAAACAAGATTTTAACGCTTTTAGGAGTTCAAATAACGTGTTTTTAGATCATTTGTATCGTATCTTTTACTACATAACTTTTCACCAAATTTCACAAACACTAAGAAAGTTTGTTTTTCGATTCAAAACAAGATTTTAACGCTTTGAGGAGTCCAAATAACGTGTTTTTAGATCATTTGTATCGTATCTTTTACTACATAACTTTTCACCAAATTTCACAAACACTAAGAAAGTTTGTTTTTCGATTCAAAACAAGATTTTAACGCTTTGAGGAGTTCAAATAACGTGTTTCTAGATCATTTGTATCGTATCCTTTACTACAGAACTTTTCCCTAAATTTCACAAACACTAAGAAAGTTTGTTTTTCGATTCAATACAAACTTTCAACGCTTTGAGGAGTTGAAATAACGTGTTTTTAGATCATTTGTATCGTATCTTTTACTACATAACTTTTCACCAAATTTCACAAACACTAAGAAAGTTTGTTTTTCGATTCAAAACAAGATTTTAACGCATTGAGGAGTTCAAATAACGTGTTTCTAGATCATTTGTATCGTATCTTTTACTACATAACTTTTCACCAAATTTCACAAACACTAAGAAAGTTTGTTTTTCGATTCAATACAAACTTTCAACGCTTTGAGGAGTTCAAATAACGTGTTTTTAGATCATTTGTATCGTATCTTTTACTACATAACTTTTCTCCAAATTTCACAAACACTAAGAAAGTTTGTTATTCGATTCAAAACAAGATTTTAGCGCGTTTAGGAGTTCAAATAACGTGTTTTTAGATCATTTGTATCCTATCTTTTACTACATAACTTTTCACCAAATTTCACAAACACTAAGAAAGTTTGTTTTTCGATTCAATACAAACTTTCAACGCTTTGAGGAGTTGAAATAACGTGTTTTTAGATCATTTGTATCGTATCTTTTACTACATAACTTTTCACCAAATTTCACAAACACTAAGAAAGTTTGTTTTTCGATTCAAAACAAGATTTTAACGCATTGAGGAGTTCAAATAACGTGTTTCTAGATCATTTGTATCGTATCTTTTACTACATAACTTTTCACCAAATTTCACAAACACTAAGAAAGTTTGTTTTTCGATTCAATACAAACTTTCAACGCTTTGAGGAGTTCAAATAACGTGTTTTTAGATCATTTGTATCGTATCTTTTACTACATAACTTTTCTCCAAATTTCACAAACACTAAGAAAGTTTGTTATTCGATTCAAAACAAGATTTTAGCGCGTTTAGGAGTTCAAATAACGTGTTTTTAGATCATTTGTATCCTATCTTTTACTACATAACTTTTCACCAAATTTCACAAACACTAAGAAAGTTTGTTTTTTGATTCAAAACAAGATTTTAACGCACTGAGGAGTTCAAATAACGTGTTTTTAGATCATTTGTATCGTATCTTTTAATACATAACTTTTCACCAAATTTCAGAAACACTAAGAAAGTTTGTTTTTCGATTCAAAACAAGATTTTAACGCTTTTAGGAGTTCAAATAATGTGTTTTCAGATCATTTGTATCGCATCTTTTAATACATAACTTTTCACCAAATTTCAGAAACACTAAGAAAGTTTGTTTTTCGATTCAAAACAAGATTTTAACGCTTTGAGGAGTTCAAATAACGTGTTTTTACATCATTTGTATCGTATCTTTTAAAACATAACTTTTCACCAAATTTCGCAAACACTAAGAAAGTTTGTTTTTCGATTCAAAACAAGATTTTAACGCACTGAGGAGTCCAAATAACGTGTTTTTAGATCATTTGTATCGTATCTTTTACTACATAACTTTTCACCAAATTTCACAAACACTAAGAAAGTTTGTTATTCGATTCAAAACAAGATTTTAACGCTTTTAGGAGTTCAAATAACGTGTTTTTAGATCATTTGTATCGTATCTTTTACTACATAACTTTTCACCAAATTTCACGATCACTAAGAAAGTTTGTTTTTCGATTCAAAACAAGATTTTAACGCTTTTAGGAGTTCAAATAACGTGTTTTTAGATCATTTGTATCGTATCTTTTACTACATAACTTTTCACCAAATTTCACAAACACTAAGAAAGTTTGTTTTTCGATTCAAAACAAGATTTTAACGCTTTGAGGAGTCCAAATAACGTGTTTTTAGATCATTTGTATCGTATCTTTTACTACATAACTTTTCACCAAATTTCACAAACACTAAGAAAGTTTGTTTTTCGATTCAAAACAAGATTTTAACGCTTTGAGGAGTTCAAATAACGTGTTTCTAGATCATTTGTATCGTATCTTTTACTACATAACTTCTCACCAAATTTCACAAACACTAAGAAAGTTTGTTTTTCGATTCAATACAAACTTTCAACGCTTTGAGGAGTTCAAATAACGTGTTTTTAGATCATTTGTATCGTATCTTTTACTACATAACTTTTCTCCAAATTTCACAAACACTAAGAAAGTTTGTTTTTCGATTCAAAACAAGATATTAACGCTTCGAGTCGTCCAAATAACCTGTTTTTAGATCATTTGTATCGTATCTTTTATGACATAACTTTTCACCAAATTTCACAAGCACTAAGAAAGTTTATTTTTCGATTCAATACAAACTTTCAACGCTTTGAGGAGTTCAAATAACGTGTTTTTAGATCATTTGTATCGTATCTTTTACTACATAACTTTTCACCAAATTTCACAAACACTAAGAAAGTTTGTTATTCGTTTCAAAACAAGATTTTAACGCTTTTAGGAGTTCAAATAACGTGTTTTTAGATCATTTGTATCGTATCTTTTACTACATAACTTTTCACCAAATTTCACGATCACTAAGAAAGTTTGTTTTTCGATTCAAAACAAGATTTTAACGCTTTTAGGAGTTCAAATAACGTGTTTTTAGATCATTTGTATCGTATCTTTTACTACATAACTTTTCACGAAATTTCACAAACACTAAGAAAGTTTGTTTTTCGATTCAAAACAAGATTTTAACGCTTTGAGGAGTTCAAATAACGTGTTTTTAGATCATTTGTATCGTATCTTTTACTACATAACTTTTCACCAAATTTCACAAACACTAAGAAAGTTTGTTTTTCGATTCAAAACAAGATTTTAACGCTTTGAGGAGTTCAAATAACGTGTTTCAAGATCATTTGTATCGTATCTTTTACTACATAACTTTTCACCAAATTTCACAAACACTAAGAAAGTTTGTTTTTCGATTCAAAACAAGATTTTAACGCTTTGAGTCGTTCAAATAACGTGTTTTTAGATCATTTGTATCGTATCTTTTACAACATAACTTTTCACCAAATTTCGCAAACACTAAGAAAGTTTGTTTTTCGATTCAAAACAAGATTTTAACGCACTGAGGAGTTCAAATAACGTGTTTTTAGATCATTTGTATCGTATCTTTTAATACATAACTTTTCACCAAATTTCACAAACACTAAGAAAGTTTGATTTTCGATTCAAAACAAGATTTTAACGCTCTGAGGAGTTCAAATAACGTGTTTTTAGATCATTTGTATCGTATCTTTTACTACATAACTTTTCACCAAATTTCACAAACACTAAGAAAGTTTGTTATTCGATTCAAAACAAGATTTTAACGCTTTTAGGAGTTCAAATAACGTGTTTTTAGATCATTTGTATGGTATCTTTTACTACATAACTTTTCACCAAATTTCACGATCACTAAGAAAGTTTGTTTTTCGATTCAAAACAAGATTTTAACGCTTTTAGGAGTTCAAATAACGTGTTTTTAGATCATTTGTATCGTATCTTTTACTACATAACTTTTCACCAAATTTCACAAACACTAAGAAAGTTTGTTTTTCGATTCAAAACAAGATTTTAACGCTTTGAGGAGTCCAAATAACGTGTTTTTAGATCATTTGTATCGTATCTTTTACTACATAACTTTTCACCAAATTTCACAAACACTAAGAAAGTTTGTTTTTCGATTCAAAACAAGATTTTAACGCTTTGAGGAGTTCAAATAACGTGTTTCTAGATCATTTGTATCGTATCTTTTACTACAGAACTTTTCCCTAAATTTCACAAACACTAAGAAAGTTTGTTTTTCGATTCAATACAAACTTTCAACGCTTTGAGGAGTTGAAATAACGTGTTTTTAGATCATTTGTATCGTATCTTTTACTACATAACTTTTCACCAAATTTCACAAACACTAAGAAAGTTTGTTTTTCGATTCAAAACAAGATTTTAACGCATTGAGGAGTTCAAATAACGTGTTTCTAGATCATTTGTATCGTATCTTTTACTACATAACTTTTCACCAAATTTCACAAACACTAAGAAAGTTTGTTTTTCGATTCAATACAAACTTTCAACGCTTTGAGGAGTTCAAATAACGTGTTTTTAGATCATTTGTATCGTATCTTTTACTACATAACTTTTCTCCAAATTTCACAAACACTAAGAAAGTTTGTTATTCGATTCAAAACAAGATTTTAGCGCGTTTAGGAGTTCAAATAACGTGTTTTTAGATCATTTGTATCCTATCTTTTACTACATAACTTTTCACCAAATTTCACAAACACTAAGAAAGTTTGTTTTTTGATTCAAAACAAGATTTTAACGCACTGAGGAGTTCAAATAACGTGTTTCTAGATCATTTGTATCGTATCTTTTAATACATAACTTTTCACCAAATTTCAGAAACACTAAGAAAGTTTGTTTTTCGATTCAAAACAAGATTTTAACGCTTTTAGGAGTTCAAATAATGTGTTTTCAGATCATTTGTATCGCATCTTTTAATACATAACTTTTCACCAAATTTCAGAAACACTACGAAAGTTTGTTTTTCGATTCAAAACAAGATTTTAACGCTTTGAGGAGTTCAAATAACGTGTTTTTACATCATTTGTATCGTATCTTTTAAAACATAACTTTTCACCAAATTTCGCAAACACTAAGAAAGTTTGTTTTTCGATTCAAAACAAGATTTTAACGCACTGAGGAGTTCAAATAACGTGTTTTTAGATCATTTGTATCGTATCTTTTACTACATAACTTTTCACCAAATTTCACAAACACTAAGAAAGTTTGTTATTCGATTCAAAACAAGATTTTAACGCTTTTAGGAGTTCAAATAACGTGTTTTTAGATCATTTGTATCGTATCTTTTACTACATAACTTTTCACCAAATTTCACGATCACTAAGAAAGTTTGTTTTTCGATTCAAAACAAGATTTTAACGCTTTTAGGAGTTCAAATAACGTGTTTTTAGATCATTTGTATCGTATCTTTTACTACATAACTTTTCACCAAATTTCACAAACACTAAGAAAGTTTGTTTTTCGATTCAAAACAAGATTTTAACGCTTTGAGGAGTCCAAATAACGTGTTTTTAGATCATTTGTATCGTATCTTTTACTACATAATTTTTCACCAAATTTCACAAACACTAAGAAAGTTTGTTTTTCGATTCAAAACAAGATTTTAACGCTTTGAGGAGTTCAAATAACGTGTTTCTAGATCATTTGTATCGTATCTTTTACTACATAACTTCTCACCAAATTTCACAAACACTAAGAAAGTTTGTTTTTCGATTCAATACAAACTTTCAACGCTTTGAGGAGTTCAAATAACGTGTTTTTAGATCATTTGTATCGTATCTTTTACTACATAACTTTTCACCAAATTTCACAAACACTAAGAAAGTTTGTTTTTCGATTCAAAACAAGATATTAACGCTTCGAGTCGTTCAAATAACCTGTTTTTAGATCATTTGTATCGTATCTTTTATGACATAACTTTTCACCAAATTTCACAAGCACTAAGAAAGTTTATTTTTCGATTCAATACAAACTTTCAACGCTTTGAGGAGTTCAAATAACGTGTTTTTAGATCATTTGTATCGTATCTTTTACTACATAACTTTTCACCAAATTTCACAAACACTAAGAAAGTTTGTTATTCGTTTCAAAACAAGATTTTAACGCTTTTAGGAGTTCAAATAACGTGTTTTTAGATCATTTGTATCGTATCTTTTACTACATAACTTTTCACCAAATTTCACGATCACTAAGAAAGTTTGTTTTTCGATTCAAAACAAGATTTTAACGCTTTTAGGAGTTCAAATAACGTGTTTTTAGATCATTTGTATCGTATCTTTTACTACATAACTTTTCACGAAATTTCACAAACACTAAGAAAGTTTGTTTTTCGATTCAAAACAAGATTTTAACGCTTTGAGGAGTTCAAATAACGTGTTTTTAGATCATTTGTATCGTATCTTTTACTACATAACTTTTCACCAAATTTCACAAACACTAAGAAAGTTTGTTTTTCGATTCAAAACAAGATTTTAACGCTTTGAGGAGTTCAAATAACGTGTTTCAAGATCATTTGTATCGTATCTTTTACTACATAACTTTTCACCAAATTTCACAAACACTAAGAAAGTTTGTTTTTCGATTCAAAACAAGATTTTAACGCTTTGAGTCGTTCAAATAACGTGTTTTTAGATCATTTGTATCGTATCTTTTACAACATAACTTTTCACCAAATTTTGCAAACACTAAGAAAGTTTGTTTTTCGATTCAAAACAAGATTTTAACGCACTGAGGAGTTCAAATAACGTGTTTTTAGATCATTTGTATCGTATCTTTTAATACATAACTTTTCACCAAATTTCACAAACACTAAGAAAGTTTGATTTTCGATTCAAAACAAGATTTTAACGCTCTGAGGAGTTCAAATAACGTGTTTTTAGATCATTTGTATCGTATCTTTTACTACATAACTTTTCACCAAATTTCACAAACACTAAGAAAGTTTGTTATTCGATTCAAAACAAGATTTTAACGCTTTTAGGAGTTCAAATAACGTGTTTTTAGATCATTTGTATGGTATCTTTTACTACATAACTTTTCACCAAATTTCACGATCACTAAGAAAGTTTGTTTTTCGATTCAAAACAAGATTTTAACGCTTTTAGGAGTTCAAATAACGTGTTTTTAGATCATTTGTATCGTATCTTTTACTACATAACTTTTCACCAAATTTCACAGACACTAAGAAAGTTTGTTTTTCGATTCAAAACAAGATTTTAACGCTTTGAGGAGTCCAAATAAAGTGTTTTTAGATCATTTGTATCGTATCTTTTACTACATAACTTTTCACCAAATTTCACAAACACTAAGAAAGTTTGTTTTTCGATTCAAAACAAGATTTTAACGCTTTGAGGAGTTCAAATAACGTGTTTCTAGATCATTTGTATCGTATCTTTTACTACAGAACTTTTCCCTAAATTTCACAAACACTAAGAAAGTTTGTTTTTCGATTCAATACAAACTTTCAACGCTTTGAGGAGTTGAAATAACGTGTTTTTAGATCATTTGTATCGTATCTTTTACTACATAACTTTTCACCAAATTTCACAAACACTAAGAAAGTTTGTTTTTCGATTCAAAACAAGATTTTAACGCATTGAGGAGTTCAAATAACGTGTTTCTAGATCATTTGTATCGTATCTTTTACTACATAACTTTTCACCAAATTTCACGATCACTAAGAAAGTTTGTTTTTCGATTCAAAACAAGATTTTAACGCTTTTAGGAGTTCAAATAACGTGTTTTTAGATCATTTGTATCGTATCTTTTACTACATAACTTTTTACGAAATTTCACAAACACTAAGAAAGTTTGTTTTTCGATTCAAAACAAGATTTTAACGCTTTGAGGAGTCCAAATAAAGTGTTTTTAGATCATTTGTATCGTATCTTTTACTACATAACTTTTCACCAAATTTCACAAACACTAAGAAAGTTTGTTTTTTGATTCAAAACAAGATTTTAACGCACTGAGGAGTTCAAATAACGTGTTTTTAGATCATTTGTATCGTATCTTTTAATACATAACTTTTCACCAAATTTCAGAAACACTAAGAAAGTTTGTTTTTCGATTCAAAACAAGATTTTAACGCTTTTAGGAGTTCAAATAATGTGTTTTCAGATCATTTGTATCGCATCTTTTAATACATAACTTTTCACCAAATTTCAGAAACACTACGAAAGTTTGTTTTTCGATTCAAAACAAGATTTTAACGCTTTGAGGAGTTCAAATAACGTGTTTTTACATCATTTGTATCGTATCTTTTAAAACATAACTTTTCACCAAATTTCGCAAACACTAAGAAAGTTTGTTTTTCGATTCAAAACAAGATTTTAACGCACTGAGGAGTTCAAATAACGTGTTTTTAGATCATTTGTATCGTATCTTTTACTACATAACTTTTCACCAAATTTCACAAACACTAAGAAAGTTTGTCATTCGATTCAAAACAAGATTTTAACACTTTTAGGAGTTCAAATAACGTGTTTTTAGATCATTTGTATCGTATCTTTTACTACATAACTTTTCACCAAATTTCACGATCACTAAGAAAGTTTGTTTTTCGATTCAAAACAAGATTTTAACGCTTTTAGGAGTTCAAATAACGTGTTTTTAGATCATTTGTATCGTATCTTTTACTACATAACTTTTCACCAAATTTCACAAACACTAAGAAAGTTTGTTTTTCGATTCAAAACAAGATTTTAACGCTTTGAGGAGTCCAAATAACGTGTTTTTAGATCATTTGTATCGTATCTTTTACTACATAACTTTTCACCAAATTTCACAAACACTAAGAAAGTTTGTTTTTCGATTCAAAACAAGATTTTAACGCTTTGAGGAGTTCAAATAACGTGTTTCTAGATCATTTGTATCGTATCTTTTACTACATAACTTCTCACCAAATTTCACAAACACTAAGAAAGTTTGTTTTTCGATTCAATACAAACTTTCAACGCTTTGAGGAGTTCAAATAACGTGTTTTTAGATCATTTGTATCGTATCTTTTACTACATAACTTTTCACCAAATTTCACAAACACTAAGAAAGTTTGTTTTTCGATTCAAAACAAGATATTAACGCTTCGAGTCGTTCAAATAACCTGTTTTTAGATCATTTGTATCGTATCTTTTATGACATAACTTTTCACCAAATTTCACAAGCACTAAGAAAGTTTATTTTTCGATTCAATACAAACTTTCAACGCTTTGAGGAGTTCAAATAACGTGTTTTTAGATCATTTGTATCGTATCTTTTACTACATAACTTTTCACCAAATTTCACAAACACTAAGAAAGTTTGTTATTCGTTTCAAAACAAGATTTTAACGCTTTTAGGAGTTCAAATAACGTGTTTTTAGATCATTTGTATCGTATCTTTTACTACATAACTTTTCACCAAATTTCACGATCACTAAGAAAGTTTGTTTTTCGATTCAAAACAAGATTTTAACGCTTTTAGGAGTTCAAATAACGTGTTTTTAGATCATTTGTATCGTATCTTTTACTACATAACTTTTCACGAAATTTCACAAACACTAAGAAAGTTTGTTTTTCGATTCAAAACAAGATTTTAACGCTTTGAGGAGTTCAAATAACGTGTTTTTAGATCATTTGTATCGTATCTTTTACTACATAACTTTTCACCAAATTTCACAAACACTAAGAAAGTTTGTTTTTCGATTCAAAACAAGATTTTAACGCTTTGAGGAGTTCAAATAACGTGTTTCAAGATCATTTGTATCGTATCTTTTACTACATAACTTTTCACCAAATTTCACAAACACTAAGAAAGTTTGTTTTTCGATTCAAAACAAGATTTTAACGCTTTGAGTCGTTCAAATAACGTGTTTTTAGATCATTTGTATCGTATCTTTTACAACATAACTTTTCACCAAATTTTGCAAACACTAAGAAAGTTTGTTTTTCGATTCAAAACAAGATTTTAACGCACTGAGGAGTTCAAATAACGTGTTTTTAGATCATTTGTATCGTATCTTTTAATACATAACTTTTCACCAAATTTCACAAACACTAAGAAAGTTTGATTTTCGATTCAAAACAAGATTTTAACGCTCTGAGGAGTTCAAATAACGTGTTTTTAGATCATTTGTATCGTATCTTTTACTACATAACTTTTCACCAAATTTCACAAACACTAAGAAAGTTTGTTATTCGATTCAAAACAAGATTTTAACGCTTTTAGGAGTTCAAATAACGTGTTTTTAGATCATTTGTATGGTATCTTTTACTACATAACTTTTCACCAAATTTCACGATCACTAAGAAAGTTTGTTTTTCGATTCAAAACAAGATTTTAACGCTTTTAGGAGTTCAAATAACGTGTTTTTAGATCATTTGTATCGTATCTTTTACTACATAACTTTTCACCAAATTTCACAAACACTAAGAAAGTTTGTTTTTCGATTCAAAACAAGATTTTAACGCTTTGAGGAGTCCAAATAAAGTGTTTTTAGATCATTTGTATCGTATCTTTTACTACATAACTTTTCACCAAATTTCACAAACACTAAGAAAGTTTGTTTTTCGATTCAAAACAAGATTTTAACGCTTTGAGGAGTTCAAATAACGTGTTTCTAGATCATTTGTATCGTATCTTTTACTACAGAACTTTTCCCTAAATTTCACAAACACTAAGAAAGTTTGTTTTTCGATTCAATACAAACTTTCAACGCTTTGAGGAGTTGAAATAACGTGTTTTTAGATCATTTGTATCGTATCTTTTACTACATAACTTTTCACCAAATTTCACAAACACTAAGAAAGTTTGTTTTTCGATTCAAAACAAGATTTTAACGCATTGAGGAGTTCAAATAACGTGTTTCTAGATCATTTGTATCGTATCTTTTACTACATAACTTTTCACCAAATTTCACGATCACTAAGAAAGTTTGTTTTTCGATTCAAAACAAGATTTTAACGCTTTTAGGAGTTCAAATAACGTGTTTTTAGATCATTTGTATCGTATCTTTTACTACATAACTTTTTACGAAATTTCACAAACACTAAGAAAGTTTGTTTTTCGATTCAAAACAAGATTTTAACGCTTTGAGGAGTCCAAATAAAGTGTTTTTGGATCATTTGTATCGTATCTTTTACTACATAACTTTTCACCAAATTTCACAAACACTAAGAAAGTTTGTTTTTCGATTCAAAACAAGATTTTAACGCTTTGAGGAGTCCAAATAAAGTGTTTTTAGATCATTTGTATCGTATCTTTTACTACATAACTTTTCACCAAATTTCACAAACACTAAGAAAGTTTGTTTTTCGATTCAAAACAAGATTTTAACGCTTTGAGGAGTTCAAATAACGTGTTTCTAGATCATTTGTATCGTATCTTTTACTACAGAACTTTTCCCTAAATTTCACAAACACTAAGAAAGTTTGTTTTTCGATTCAATACAAACTTTCAACGCTTTGAGGAGTTGAAATAACGTGTTTTTAGATCATTTGTATCGTATCTTTTACTACATAACTTTTCACCAAATTTCACAAACACTAAGAAAGTTTGTTTTTCGATTCAAAACAAGATTTTAACGCTTTGAGGAGTCCAAATAACGTGTTTTTAGATCATTTGTATCGTATCTTTTACTACATAACTTTTCACCAAATTTCACAAACTCTAAGAAAGTTTGTTTTTCGATTCAAAACAAGATTTTAACGCTTTGAGGAGTTCAAATAACGTGTTTCTAGATCATTTGTATCGTATCTTTTACTACATAACTTCTCACCAAATTTCACAAACACTAAGAAAGTTTGTTTTTCGATTCAATACAAACTTTCAACGCTTTGAGGAGTTCAAATAACGTGTTTTTAGATCATTTGTATCGTATCTTTTACTACATAACTTTTCACCAAATTTCACAAACACTAAGAAAGTTTGTTTTTCGATTCAAAACAAGATATTAACGCTTCGAGTCGTTCAAATAACCTGTTTTTAGATCATTTGTATCGTATCTTTTATGACATAACTTTTCACCAAATTTCACAAGCACTAAGAAAGTTTATTTTTCGATTCAATACAAACTTTCAACGCTTTGAGGAGTTCAAATAACGTGTTTTTAGATCATTTGTATCGTATCTTTTACTACATAACTTTTCACCAAATTTCACAAACACTAAGAAAGTTTGTTATTCGTTTCAAAACAAGATTTTAACGCTTTTAGGAGTTCAAATAACGTGTTTTTAGATCATTTGTATCGTATCTTTTACTACATAACTTTTCACCAAATTTCACGATCACTAAGAAAGTTTGTTTTTCGATTCAAAACAAGATTTTAACGCTTTTAGGAGTTCAAATAACGTGTTTTTAGATCATTTGTATCGTATCTTTTACTACATAACTTTTCACGAAATTTCACAAACACTAAGAAAGTTTGTTTTTCGATTCAAAACAAGATTTTAACGCTTTGAGGAGTTCAAATAACGTGTTTTTAGATCATTTGTATCGTATCTTTTACTACATAACTTTTCACCAAATTTCACAAACACTAAGAAAGTTTGTTTTTCGATTCAAAACAAGATTTTAACGCTTTGAGGAGTTCAAATAACGTGTTTCTAGATCATTTGTATCGTATCTTTTACTACATAACTTTTCACCAAATTTCACGATCACTAAGAAAGTTTGTTTTTCGATTCAAAACAAGATTTTAACGCTTTTAGGAGTTCAAATAACGTGTTTTTAGATCATTTGTATCGTATCTTTTACTACATAACTTTTTACGAAATTTCACAAACACTAAGAAAGTTTGTTTTTCGATTCAAAACAAGATTTTAACGCTTTGAGGAGTCCAAATAAAGTGTTTTTAGATCATTTGTATCGTATCTTTTACTACATAACTTTTCACCAAATTTCACAAACACTAAGAAAGTTTGTTTTTCGATTCAAAACAAGATTTTAACGCTTTGAGGAGTCCAAATAAAGTGTTTTTAGATCATTTGTATCGTATCTTTTACTACATAACTTTTCACCAAATTTCACAAACACTAAGAAAGTTTGTTTTTCGATTCAAAACAAGATTTTAACGCTTTGAGGAGTTCAAATAACGTGTTTCTAGATCATTTGTATCGTATCTTTTACTACAGAACTTTTCCCTAAATTTCACAAACACTAAGAAAGTTTGTTTTTCGATTCAATACAAACTTTCAACGCTTTGAGGAGTTGAAATAACGTGTTTTTAGATCATTTGTATCGTATCTTTTACTACATAACTTTTCACCAAATTTCACAAACACTAAGAAAGTTTGTTTTTCGATTCAAAACAAGATTTTAACGCTTTGAGGAGTCCAAATAACGTGTTTTTAGATCATTTGTATCGTATCTTTTACTACATAACTTTTCACCAAATTTCACAAACTCTAAGAAAGTTTGTTTTTCGATTCAAAACAAGATTTTAACGCTTTGAGGAGTTCAAATAACGTGTTTCTAGATCATTTGTATCGTATCTTTTACTACATAACTTCTCACCAAATTTCACAAACACTAAGAAAGTTTGTTTTTCGATTCAATACAAACTTTCAACGCTTTGAGGAGTTCAAATAACGTGTTTTTAGATCATTTGTATCGTATCTTTTACTACATAACTTTTCACCAAATTTCACAAACACTAAGAAAGTTTGTTTTTCGATTCAAAACAAGATATTAACGCTTCGAGTCGTTCAAATAACCTGTTTTTAGATCATTTGTATCGTATCTTTTATGACATAACTTTTCACCAAATTTCACAAGCACTAAGAAAGTTTATTTTTCGATTCAATACAAACTTTCAACGCTTTGAGGAGTTCAAATAACGTGTTTTTAGATCATTTGTATCGTATCTTTTACTACATAACTTTTCACCAAATTTCACAAACACTAAGAAAGTTTGTTATTCGTTTCAAAACAAGATTTTAACGCTTTTAGGAGTTCAAATAACGTGTTTTTAGATCATTTGTATCGTATCTTTTACTACATAACTTTTCACCAAATTTCACGATCACTAAGAAAGTTTGTTTTTCGATTCAAAACAAGATTTTAACGCTTTTAGGAGTTCAAATAACGTGTTTTTAGATCATTTGTATCGTATCTTTTACTACATAACTTTTCACGAAATTTCACAAACACTAAGAAAGTTCGTTTTTCGATTCCAACCAAGATTTTAACGCTTTGAGGAGTTCAAATAACGTGTTTTTAGATCATTTGTATCGTATCTTTTACTACATAACTTTTCACCAAATTTCACAAACACTAAGAAAGTTTGTTTTTCGATTCAAAACAAGATTTTAACGCTTTGAGGAGTTCAAATAACGTGTTTCAAGATCATTTGTATCGTATCTTTTACTACATAACTTTTCACCAAATTTCACAAACACTAAGAAAGTTTGTTTTTCGATTCAAAACAAGATTTTAACGCTTTGAGTCGTTCAAATAACGTGTTTTTAGATCATTTGTATCGTATCTTTTACAACATAACTTTTCACCAAATTTCGCAAACACTAAGAAAGTTTGTTTTTCGATTCAAAACAAGATTTTAACGCTTTGAGTCGTTCAAATAACGTGTTTTTAGATCATTTGTATCGTATCTTTTACAACATAACTTTTCACCAAATTTCGCAAACACTAAGAAAGTTTGTTTTTCGATTCAAAACAAGATTTTAACGCACTGAGGAGTTCAAATAACGTGTTTTTAGATCATTTGTATCGTATCATTTAATACATAACTTTTCACCAAATTTCACAAACACTAAGAAAGTTTGTTTTTCGATTCAATACAAACTTTCAACGCTTTGAGGAGTTCAAATAACGTGTTTTTAGATCATTTGTATCGTATCTTTTACTACATAACTTTTCACCAAATTTCACAAACACTAAGAAAGTTTGTTTTTCGATTCAAAACAAGATATTAACGCTTCGAGTCGTTCAAATAACCTGTTTTTAGATCATTTGTATCGTATCTTTTATGACATAACTTTTCACCAAATTTCACAAGCACTAAGAAAGTTTATTTTTCGATTCAATACAAACTTTCAACGCTTTGAGGAGTTCAAATAACGTGTTTTTAGATCATTTGTATCGTATCTTTTACTACATAACTTTTCACCAAATTTCACAAACACTAAGAAAGTTTGTTATTCGTTTCAAAACAAGATTTTAACGCTTTTAGGAGTTCAAATAACGTGTTTTTAGATCATTTGTATCGTATCTTTTACTACATAACTTTTCACCAAATTTCACGATCACTAAGAAAGTTTGTTTTTCGATTCAAAACAAGATTTTAACGCTTTTAGGAGTTCAAATAACGTGTTTTTAGATCATTTGTATCGTATCTTTTACTACATAACTTTTCACGAAATTTCACAAACACTAAGAAAGTTTGTTTTTCGATTCAAAACAAGATTTTAACGCTTTGAGGAGTTCAAATAACGTGTTTTTAGATCATTTGTATCGTATCTTTTACTACATAACTTTTCACCAAATTTCACAAACACTAAGAAAGTTTGTTTTTCGATTCAAAACAAGATTTTAACGCTTTGAGGAGTTCAAATAACGTGTTTCAAGATCATTTGTATCGTATCTTTTACTACATAACTTTTCACCAAATTTCACAAACACTAAGAAAGTTTGTTTTTCGATTCAAAACAAGATTTTAACGCTTTGAGTCGTTCAAATAACGTGTTTTTAGATCATTTGTATCGTATCTTTTACAACATAACTTTTCACCAAATTTCGCAAACACTAAGAAAGTTTGTTTTTCGATTCAAAACAAGATTTTAACGCACTGAGGAGTTCAAATAACGTGTTTTTAGATCATTTGTATCGTATCATTTAATACATAACTTTTCACCAAATTTCACAAACACTAAGAAAGTTTGATTTTCGATTCAAAACAAGATTTTAACGCTCTGAGGAGTTCAAATAACGTGTTTTTAGATCATTTGTATCGTATCTTTTACTACATAACTTTTCACCAAATTTCACAAACACTAAGAAAGTTTGTTATTCGATTCAAAACAAGATTTTAACGCTTTTAGGAGTTCAAATAACGTGTTTTTAGATCATTTGTATGGTATCTTTTACTACATAACTTTTCACCAAATTTCACGATCACTAAGAAAGTTTGTTTTTCGATTCAAAACAAGATTTTAACGCTTTTAGGAGTTCAAATAACGTGTTTTTAGATCATTTGTATCGTATCTTTTACTACATAACTTTTCACCAAATTTCACAAACACTAAGAAAGTTTGTTTTTCGATTCAAAACAAGATTTTAACGCTTTGAGGAGTCCAAATAACGTGTTTTTAGATCATTTGTATCGTATCTTTTACTACATAACTTTTCACCAAATTTCACAAACACTAAGAAAGTTTGTTTTTCGATTCAAAACAAGATTTTAACGCTTTGAGGAGTTCAAATAACGTGTTTCTAGATCATTTGTATCGTATCTTTTACTACAGAACTTTTCCCTAAATTTCACAAACACTAAGAAAGTTTGTTTTTCGATTCAATACAAACTTTCAACGCTTTGAGGAGTTGAAATAACGTGTTTTTAGATCATTTGTATCGTATCTTTTACTACATAACTTTTCACCAAATTTCACAAACACTAAGAAAGTTTGTTTTTCGATTCAAAACAAGATTTTAACGCATTGAGGAGTTCAAATAACGTGTTTCTAGATCATTTGTATCGTATCTTTTACTACATAACTTTTCACCAAATTTCACAAACACTAAGAAAGTTTGTTTTTCGATTCAATACAAACTTTCAACGCTTTGAGGAGTTCAAATAACGTGTTTTTAGATCATTTGTATCGTATCTTTTACTACATAACTTTTCTCCAAATTTCACAAACACTAAGAAAGTTTGTTATTCGATTCAAAACAAGATTTTAGCGCGTTTAGGAGTTCAAATAACGTGTTTTTAGATCATTTGTATCCTATCTTTTACTACATAACTTTTCACCAAATTTCACAAACACTAAGAAAGTTTGTTTTTTGATTCAAAACAAGATTTTAACGCACTGAGGAGTTCAAATAACGTGTTTTTAGATCATTTGTATCGTATCTTTTAATACATAACTTTTCACCAAATTTCAGAAACACTAAGAAAGTTTGTTTTTCGATTCAAAACAAGATTTTAACGCTTTTAGGAGTTCAAATAATGTGTTTTCAGATCATTTGTATCGCATCTTTTAATACATAACTTTTCACCAAATTTCAGAAACACTACGAAAGTTTGTTTTTCGATTCAAAACAAGATTTTAACGCTTTGAGGAGTTCAAATAACGTGTTTTTACATCATTTGTATCGTATCTTTTAAAACATAACTTTTCACCAAATTTCGCAAACACTAAGAAAGTTTGTTTTTCGATTCAAAACAAGATTTTAACGCACTGAGGAGTTCAAATAACGTGTTTTTAGATCATTTGTATCGTATCTTTTACTACATAACTTTTCACCAAATTTCACAAACACTAAGAAAGTTTGTTATTCGATTCAAAACAAGATTTTAACGCTTTTAGGAGTTCAAATAACGTGTTTTTAGATCATTTGTATCGTATCTTTTACTACATAACTTTTCACCAAATTTCACGATCACTAAGAAAGTTTGTTTTTCGATTCAAAACAAGATTTTAACGCTTTTAGGAGTTCAAATAACGTGTTTTTAGATCATTTGTATCGTATCTTTTACTACATAACTTTTCACCAAATTTCACAAACACTAAGAAAGTTTGTTTTTCGATTCAAAACAAGATTTTAACGCTTTTAGGAATTCAAATAACGTGTTTTTAGATCATTTGTATCGTATCTTTTACTACATAACTTTTCACGAAATTTCACAAACACTAAGAAAGTTTGTTTTTCGATTCAAAACAAGATTTTAACGCTTTGAGGAGTTCAAATAACGTGTTTTTAGATCATTTGTATCGTATCTTTTACTACATAACTTTTGACCAAATTTCACAAACACTAAGAAAGTTAGTTTTTCGATTCAAAACAAGATTTTAACACTTTGAGGAGTTCAAATAACGTGTTTCAAGATCATTTGTATCGTATCTTTTACTACATAACTTTTCACCAAATTTCACAAACACTAAGAAAGTTTGTTTTTCGATTCAAAACAAGATTTTAACGCTTTGAGTCGTTCAAATAACGTGTTTTTAGATCATTTGTATCGTATCTTTTACAACATAACTTTTCACCAAATTTCACAAACACTAAGAAAGTTAGTTTTTCGATTCAAAACAAGATTTTAACGCTTTGAGGAGTTCAAATAACGTGTTTCAAGATCATTTGTATCGTATCTTTTACTACATAACTTTTCACCAAATTTCACAAACACTAAGAAAGTTTGTTTTTCGATTCAAAACAAGATTTTAACGCTTTGAGTCGTTCAAATAACGTGTTTTTAGATCATTTGTATCGTATCTTTTACTACATAACTTTTCACCAAATTTCACAAACACTAAGAAAGTTTGTTTTTCGATTCAAAACAAGATTTTAACGCTTTGAGGAGTTCAAATAACGTGTTTCTAGATCATTTGTATCGTATCTTTTACTACAGAACTTTTCCCTAAATTTCACAAACACTAAGAAAGTTTGTTTTTCGATTCAATACAAACTTTCAACGCTTTGAGGAGTTGAAATAACGTGTTTTTAGATCATTTGTATCGTATCTTTTACTACATAACTTTTCACCAAATTTCACAAACACTAAGAAAGTTTGTTTTTCGATTCAAAACAAGATTTTAACGCTTTGAGGAGTCCAAATAACGTGTTTTTAGATCATTTGTATCGTATCTTTTACTACATAACTTTTCACCAAATTTCACAAACTCTAAGAAAGTTTGTTTTTCGATTCAAAACAAGATTTTAACGCTTTGAGGAGTTCAAATAACGTGTTTCTAGATCATTTGTATCGTATCTTTTACTACATAACTTCTCACCAAATTTCACAAACACTAAGAAAGTTTGTTTTTCGATTCAATACAAACTTTCAACGCTTTGAGGAGTTCAAATAACGTGTTTTTAGATCATTTGTATCGTATCTTTTACTACATAACTTTTCACCAAATTTCACAAACACTAAGAAAGTTTGTTTTTCGATTCAAAACAAGATATTAACGCTTCGAGTCGTTCAAATAACCTGTTTTTAGATCATTTGTATCGTATCTTTTATGACATAACTTTTCACCAAATTTCACAAGCACTAAGAAAGTTTATTTTTCGATTCAATACAAACTTTCAACGCTTTGAGGAGTTCAAATAACGTGTTTTTAGATCATTTGTATCGTATCTTTTACTACATAACTTTTCACCAAATTTCACAAACACTAAGAAAGTTTGTTATTCGTTTCAAAACAAGATTTTAACGCTTTTAGGAGTTCAAATAACGTGTTTTTAGATCATTTGTATCGTATCTTTTACTACATAACTTTTCACCAAATTTCACGATCACTAAGAAAGTTTGTTTTTCGATTCAAAACAAGATTTTAACGCTTTTAGGAGTTCAAATAACGTGTTTTTAGATCATTTGTATCGTATCTTTTACTACATAACTTTTCACGAAATTTCACAAACACTAAGAAAGTTTGTTTTTCGATTCAAAACAAGATTTTAACGCTTTGAGGAGTTCAAATAACGTGTTTTTAGATCATTTGTATCGTATCTTTTACTACATAACTTTTCACCAAATTTCACAAACACTAAGAAAGTTTGTTTTTCGATTCAAAACAAGATTTTAACGCTTTGAGGAGTTCAAATAACGTGTTTCTAGATCATTTGTATCGTATCTTTTACTACATAACTTTTCACCAAATTTCACGATCACTAAGAAAGTTTGTTTTTCGATTCAAAACAAGATTTTAACGCTTTTAGGAGTTCAAATAACGTGTTTTTAGATCATTTGTATCGTATCTTTTACTACATAACTTTTTACGAAATTTCACAAACACTAAGAAAGTTTGTTTTTCGATTCAAAACAAGATTTTAACGCTTTGAGGAGTCCAAATAAAGTGTTTTTAGATCATTTGTATCGTATCTTTTACTACATAACTTTTCACCAAATTTCACAAACACTAAGAAAGTTTGTTTTTCGATTCAAAACAAGATTTTAACGCTTTGAGGAGTCCAAATAAAGTGTTTTTAGATCATTTGTATCGTATCTTTTACTACATAACTTTTCACCAAATTTCACAAACACTAAGAAAGTTTGTTTTTCGATTCAAAACAAGATTTTAACGCTTTGAGGAGTTCAAATAACGTGTTTCTAGATCATTTGTATCGTATCTTTTACTACAGAACTTTTCCCTAAATTTCACAAACACTAAGAAAGTTTGTTTTTCGATTCAATACAAACTTTCAACGCTTTGAGGAGTTGAAATAACGTGTTTTTAGATCATTTGTATCGTATCTTTTACTACATAACTTTTCACCAAATTTCACAAACACTAAGAAAGTTTGTTTTTCGATTCAAAACAAGATTTTAACGCTTTGAGGAGTCCAAATAACGTGTTTTTAGATCATTTGTATCGTATCTTTTACTACATAACTTTTCACCAAATTTCACAAACTCTAAGAAAGTTTGTTTTTCGATTCAAAACAAGATTTTAACGCTTTGAGGAGTTCAAATAACGTGTTTCTAGATCATTTGTATCGTATCTTTTACTACATAACTTCTCACCAAATTTCACAAACACTAAGAAAGTTTGTTTTTCGATTCAATACAAACTTTCAACGCTTTGAGGAGTTCAAATAACGTGTTTTTAGATCATTTGTATCGTATCTTTTACTACATAACTTTTCACCAAATTTCACAAACACTAAGAAAGTTTGTTTTTCGATTCAAAACAAGATATTAACGCTTCGAGTCGTTCAAATAACCTGTTTTTAGATCATTTGTATCGTATCTTTTATGACATAACTTTTCACCAAATTTCACAAGCACTAAGAAAGTTTATTTTTCGATTCAATACAAACTTTCAACGCTTTGAGGAGTTCAAATAACGTGTTTTTAGATCATTTGTATCGTATCTTTTACTACATAACTTTTCACCAAATTTCACAAACACTAAGAAAGTTTGTTATTCGTTTCAAAACAAGATTTTAACGCTTTTAGGAGTTCAAATAACGTGTTTTTAGATCATTTGTATCGTATCTTTTACTACATAACTTTTCACCAAATTTCACGATCACTAAGAAAGTTTGTTTTTCGATTCAAAACAAGATTTTAACGCTTTTAGGAGTTCAAATAACGTGTTTTTAGATCATTTGTATCGTATCTTTTACTACATAACTTTTCACGAAATTTCACAAACACTAAGAAAGTTTGTTTTTCGATTCAAAACAAGATTTTAACGCTTTGAGGAGTTCAAATAACGTGTTTTTAGATCATTTGTATCGTATCTTTTACTACATAACTTTTCACCAAATTTCACAAACACTAAGAAAGTTTGTTTTTCGATTCAAAACAAGATTTTAACGCTTTGAGGAGTTCAAATAACGTGTTTCAAGATCATTTGTATCGTATCTTTTACTACATAACTTTTCACCAAATTTCACAAACACTAAGAAAGTTTGTTTTTCGATTCAAAACAAGATTTTAACGCTTTGAGTCGTTCAAATAACGTGTTTTTAGATCATTTGTATCGTATCTTTTACAACATAACTTTTCACCAAATTTCGCAAACACTAAGAAAGTTTGTTTTTCGATTCAAAACAAGATTTTAACGCACTGAGGAGTTCAAATAACGTGTTTTTAGATCATTTGTATCGTATCATTTAATACATAACTTTTCACCAAATTTCACAAACACTAAGAAAGTTTGTTTTTCGATTCAATACAAACTTTCAACGCTTTGAGGAGTTCAAATAACGTGTTTTTAGATCATTTGTATCGTATCTTTTACTACATAACTTTTCACCAAATTTCACAAACACTAAGAAAGTTTGTTTTTCGATTCAAAACAAGATATTAACGCTTCGAGTCGTTCAAATAACCTGTTTTTAAATCATTTGTATCGTATCTTTTATGACATAACTTTTCACCAAATTTCACAAGCACTAAGAAAGTTTATTTTTCGATTCAATACAAACTTTCAACGCTTTGAGGAGTTCAAATAACGTGTTTTTAGATCATTTGTATCGTATCTTTTACTACATAACTTTTCACCAAATTTCACAAACACTAAGAAAGTTTGTTATTCGTTTCAAAACAAGATTTTAACGCTTTTAGGAGTTCAAATAACGTGTTTTTAGATCATTTGTATCGTATCTTTTACTACATAACTTTTCACCAAATTTCACGATCACTAAGAAAGTTTGTTTTTCGATTCAAAACAAGATTTTAACGCTTTTAGGAGTTCAAATAACGTGTTTTTAGATCATTTGTATCGTATCTTTTACTACATAACTTTTCACGAAATTTCACAAACACTAAGAAAGTTTGTTTTTCGATTCAAAACAAGATTTTAACGCTTTGAGGAGTTCAAATAACGTGTTTTTAGATCATTTGTATCGTATCTTTTACTACATAACTTTTCACCAAATTTCACAAACACTAAGAAAGTTTGTTTTTCGATTCAAAACAAGATTTTAACGCTTTGAGGAGTTCAAATAACGTGTTTCAAGATCATTTGTATCGTATCTTTTACTACATAACTTTTCACCAAATTTCACAAACACTAAGAAAGTTTGTTTTTCGATTCAAAACAAGATTTTAACGCTTTGAGTCGTTCAAATAACGTGTTTTTAGATCATTTGTATCGTATCTTTTACAACATAACTTTTCTCCAAATTTCGCAAACACTAAGAAAGTTTGTTTTTCGATTCAAAACAAGATTTTAACGCACTGAGGAGTTCAAATAACGTGTTTTTAGATCATTTGTATCGTATCATTTAATACATAACTTTTCACCAAATTTCACAAACACTAAGAAAGTTTGATTTTCGATTCAAAACAAGATTTTAACGCTCTGAGGAGTTCAAATAACGTGTTTTTAGATCATTTGTATCGTATCTTTTACTACATAACTTTTCACCAAATTTCACAAACACTAAGAAAGTTTGTTATTCGATTCAAAACAAGATTTTAACGCTTTTAGGAGTTCAAATAACGTGTTTTTAGATCATTTGTATGGTATCTTTTACTACATAACTTTTCACCAAATTTCACGATCACTAAGAAAGTTTGTTTTTCGATTCAAAACAAGATTTTAACGCTTTTAGGAGTTCAAATAACGTGTTTTTAGATCATTTGTATCGTATCTTTTACTACATAACTTTTCACCAAATTTCACAAACACTAAGAAAGTTTGTTTTTCGATTCAAAACAAGATTTTAACGCTTTGAGGAGTCCAAATAACGTGTTTTTAGATCATTTGTATCGTATCTTTTACTACATAACTTTTCACCAAATTTCACAAACACTAAGAAAGTTTGTTTTTCGATTCAAAACAAGATTTTAACGCTTTGAGGAGTTCAAATAACGTGTTTCTAGATCATTTGTATCGTATCTTTTACTACAGAACTTTTCCCTAAATTTCACAAACACTAAGAAAGTTTGTTTTTCGATTCAATACAAACTTTCAACGCTTTGAGGAGTTGAAATAACGTGTTTTTAGATCATTTGTATCGTATCTTTTACTACATAACTTTTCACCAAATTTCACAAACACTAAGAAAGTTTGTTTTTCGATTCAAAACAAGATTTTAACGCATTGAGGAGTTCAAATAACGTGTTTCTAGATCATTTGTATCGTATCTTTTACTACATAACTTTTCACCAAATTTCACAAACACTAAGAAAGTTTGTTTTTCGATTCAATACAAACTTTCAACGCTTTGAGGAGTTCAAATAACGTGTTTTTAGATCATTTGTATCGTATCTTTTACTACATAACTTTTCTCCAAATTTCACAAACACTAAGAAAGTTTGTTATTCGATTCAAAACAAGATTTTAGCGCGTTTAGGAGTTCAAATAACGTGTTTTTAGATCATTTGTATCCTATCTTTTACTACATAACTTTTCACCAAATTTCACAAACACTAAGAAAGTTTGTTTTTTGATTCAAAACAAGATTTTAACGCACTGAGGAGTTCAAATAACGTGTTTTTAGATCATTTGTATCGTATCTTTTAATACATAACTTTTCACCAAATTTCAGAAACACTAAGAAAGTTTGTTTTTCGATTCAAAACAAGATTTTAACGCTTTTAGGAGTTCAAATAATGTGTTTTCAGATCATTTGTATCGCATCTTTTAATACATAACTTTTCACCAAATTTCAGAAACACTACGAAAGTTTGTTTTTCGATTCAAAACAAGATTTTAACGCTTTGAGGAGTTCAAATAACGTGTTTTTACATCATTTGTATCGTATCTTTTAAAACATAACTTTTCACCAAATTTCGCAAACACTAAGAAAGTTTGTTTTTCGATTCAAAACAAGATTTTAACGCACTGAGGAGTTCAAATAACGTGTTTTTAGATCATTTGTATCGTATCTTTTACTACATAACTTTTCACCAAATTTCACAAACACTAAGAAAGTTTGTTATTCGATTCAAAACAAGATTTTAACGCTTTTAGGAGTTCAAATAACGTGTTTTTAGATCATTTGTATCGTATCTTTTACTACATAACTTTTCACCAAATTTCACGATCACTAAGAAAGTTTGTTTTTCGATTCAAAACAAGATTTTAACGCTTTTAGGAGTTCAAATAACGTGTTTTTAGATCATTTGTATCGTATCTTTTACTACATAACTTTTCACCAAATTTCACAAACACTAAGAAAGTTTGTTTTTCGATTCAAAACAAGATTTTAACGCTTTTAGGAATTCAAATAACATGTTTTTAGATCATTTGTATCGTATCTTTTACTACATAACTTTTCACGAAATTTCACAAACACTAAGAAAGTTTGTTTTTCGATTCAAAACAAGATTTTAACGCTTTGAGGAGTTCAAATAACGTGTTTTTAGATCATTTGTATCGTATCTTTTACTACATAACTTTTCACCAAATTTCACAAACACTAAGAAAGTTAGTTTTTCGATTCAAAACAAGATTTTAACACTTTGAGGAGTTCAAATAACGTGTTTCAAGATCATTTGTATCGTATCTTTTACTACATAACTTTTCACCAAATTTCACAAACACTAAGAAAGTTTGTTTTTCGATTCAAAACAAGATTTTAACGCTTTGAGTCGTTCAAATAACGTGTTTTTAGATCATTTGTATCGTATCTTTTACAACATAACTTTTCACCAAATTTCGCAAACACTAAGAAAGTTTGTTTTTCGATTCAAAACAAGATTTTAACGCTTTGAGTCGTTCAAATAACGTGTTTTTAGATCATTTGTATCGTATCTTTTACTACATAACTTTTCACCAAATTTCACAAACACTAAGAAAGTTTGTTTTTCGATTCAAAACAAGATTTTAACGCTTTGAGGAGTTCAAATAACGTGTTTCTAGATCATTTGTATCGTATCTTTTACTACATAACTTCTCACCAAATTTCACAAACACTAAGAAAGTTTGTTTTTTGATTCAATACAAACTTTCAACGCTTTGAGGAGTTCAAATAACGTGTTTTTAGATCATTTGTATCGTATATTTTACTACATAACTTTTCACCAAATTTCACAAACACTAAGAAAGTTTGTTTTTCGATTCAAAACAAGATATTAACGCTTCGAGTCGTTCAAATAACCTGTTTTTAGATCATTTGTATCGTATCTTTTATGACATAACTTTTCACCAAATTTCACAAGCACTAAGAAAGTTTAATTTTCGATTCAATACAAACTTTCAACGCTTTGAGGAGTTCAAATAACGTGTTTTTAGATCATTTGTATCGTATCTTTTACTACATAACTTTTCACCAAATTTCACAAACACTAAGAAAGTTTGTTATTCGATTCAAAACAAGATTTTAACGCTTTTAGGAGTTCAAATAACGTGTTTTTAGATCATTTGTATCGTATCTTTTACTACATAACTTTTCACCAAATTTCACGATCACTAAGAAAGTTTGTTTTTCGATTCAAAACAAGATTTTAACGCTTTTAGGAGTTCAAATAACGTGTTTTTAGATCATTTGTATCGTATCTTTTACTACATAACTTTTCACGAAATTTCACAAACACTAAGAAAGTTTGTTTTTCGATTCAAAACAAGATTTTAACGCTTTGAGGAGTTCAAATAACGTGTTTTTAGATCATTTGTATCGTATCTTTTACTACATAACTTTTCACCAAATTTCACAAACACTAAGAAAGTTAGTTTTTCGATTCCAAACAAGATTTTAACGCTTTGAGGAGTTCAAATAACGTGTTTCAAGATCATTTGTATCGTATCTTTTACTACATAACTTTTCACCAAATTTCACAAACACTAAGAAAGTTTGTTTTTCGATTCAAAACAAGATTTTAACGCTTTGAGTCGTTCAAATAACGTGTTTTTAGATCATTTGTATCGTATCTTTTACAACATAACTTTTCACCAAATTTCGCAAACACTAAGAAAGTTTGTTTTTCGATTCAAAACAAGATTTTAACGCACTGAGGAGTTCAAATAACGTGTTTTTAGATCATTTGTATCGTATCTTTTAATACATAACTTTTCACCAAATTTCACAAACACTAAGAAAGTTTGATTTTCGATTCAAAACAAGATTTTAACGCTCTGAGGAGTTCAAATAACGTGTTTTTAGATCATTTGTATCGTATCTTTTACTACATAACTTTACACGAAATTTCACAAACACTAAGAAAGTTTGTTTTTCGATTCAAAACAAGATATTAACGCTTTGAGTCGTTCAAATAACGTGTTTTTAGATCATTTGTATCGTATCTTTTACGACATAACTTTTCACCAAAGTTCACAAACAGTAAGAAAGTTTGTTTTTCGATTCAATACAAACTTTCAACGCTTTGAGGAGTTCAAATAACGTGTTTTTAGATCATTTGTATCGTATCTTTTACTACATAACTTTTCACCAAATTTCACAAACACTAAGAAAGTTTGTTATTCGATTCAAAACAAGATTTTAACGCTTTTAGGAGTTCAAATAACGTGTTTTTAGATCATTTGTATCGTATCTTTTACTACATAACTTTTCACCAAATTTCACGGTCACTAAGAAAGTTTGTTTTTCGATTCAAAACAAGATTTTAACGCTTTTAGGAGTTCAAATAACGTGTTTTTAGATCATTTGTATCGTATCTTTTACTACATTACTTTTCACCAAATTTCACAAACACTAAGAAAGTTTGTTTTTCGATTCAAAACAAGATTTTAACGCTTTGAGGAGTCCAAATAACGTGTTTTTGGATCATTTGTATCGTATCTTTTACTACATAACTTTTCACCAAATTTCACAAACACTAAGAAAGTTTGTTTTTCGATTCAAAACAAGATTTTAACGCTTTGAGGAGTTCAAATAACGTGTTTTTACATCATTTGTATCGTATCTTTTAAAACATAACTTTTCACCAAATTTCGCAAACACTAAGAAAGTTTGTTTTTCGATTCAAAACAAGATTTTAACGCACTGAGGAGTTCAAATAACGTGTTTTTAGATCATTTGTATCGTATCTTTTACTACATAACTTTTCACCAAATTTCACAAACACTAAGAAAGTTTGTTATTCGATTCAAAACAAGATTTTAACGCTTTTAGGAGTTCAAATAACGTGTTTTTAGATCATTTGTATCGTATCTTTTACTACATAACTTTTCACCAAATTTCACGATCACTAAGAAAGTTTGTTTTTCGATTCAAAACAAGATTTTAACGCTTTTAGGAGTTCAAATAACGTGTTTTTAGATCATTTGTATCGTATCTTTTACTACATAACTTTTCACCAAATTTCACAAACACTAAGAAAGTTTGTTTTTCGATTCAAAACAAGATTTTAACGGTTTGAGGAGTCCAAATAACGTGTTTTTAGATCATTTGTATCGTATCTTTTACTACATAACTTTTCACCAAATTTCACAAACACTAAGAAAGTTTGTTTTTCGATTCAAAACAAGATTTTAACGCTTTGAGGAGTTCAAATAACGTGTTTCTAGATCATTTGTATCGTATCTTTTACTACATAACTTCTCACCAAATTTCACAAACACTAAGAAAGTTTGTTTTTTGATTCAATACAAACTTTCAACGCTTTGAGGAGTTCAAATAACGTGTTTTTAGATCATTTGTATCGTATCTTTTACTACATAACTTTTCACCAAATTTCACAAACACTAAGAAAGTTTGTTTTTCGATTCAAAACATGATATTAACGCTTCGAGTCGTTCAAATAACCTGTTTTTATATCATTTGTATCGTATCTTTTATGACATAACTTTTCACCAAATTTCACAAGCACTAAGAAAATTTATTTTTCGATTCAATACAAACTTTCAACGCTTTGAGGAGTTCAAATAACGTGTTTTTAGATCATTTGTATCGTATCTTTTACTACATAACTTTTCACCAAATTTCACAAACACTAAGAAAGTTTGTTATTCGTTTCAAAACAAGATTTTAACGCTTTTAGGAGTTCAAATAACGTGTTTTTAGATCATTTGTATCGTATCTTTTACTACATAACTTTTCACCAAATTTCACGATCACTAAGAAAGTTTGTTTTTCGATTCAAAACAAGATTTTAACGCTTTTAGGAGTTCAAATAACGTGTTTTTAGATCATTTGTATCGTATCTTTTACTACATAACTTTTCACGAAATTTCACAAACACTAAGAAATTTTGTTTTTCGATTCAAAACAAGATTTTAACGCTTTGAGGAGTTCAAATAACGTGTTTTTAGATCATTTGTATCGTATCTTTTACTACATAACTTTTCACCAAATTTCACAAACACTAAGAAAGTTAGTTTTTCGATTCAAAACAAGATTTTAACGCTTTGAGGAGTTCAAATAACGTGTTTCAAGATCATTTGTATCGTATCTTTTACTACATAACTTTTCACCAAATTTCACAAACACTAAGAAAGTTTGTTTTTCGATTCAAAACAAGATTTTAACGCTTTGAGTCGTTCAAATAACGTGTTTTTAGATCATTTGTATCGTATCTTTTACAACATAACTTTTCACCAAATTTCGCAAACACTAAGAAAGTTTGTTTTTCGATTCAAAACAAGATTTTAACGCACTGAGGAGTTCAAATAACGTGTTTTTAGATCATTTGTATCGTATCTTTTAATACATAACTTTTCACCAAATTTCAGAAACACTAAGAAAGTTTGTTTTTCGATTCAAAACAAGATTTTAACGCTTTTAGGAGTTCAAATAATGTGTTTTCAGATCATTTGTATCGCATCTTTTAATACATAACTTTTCACCAAATTTCAGAAACACTACGAAAGTTTGTTTTTCGATTCAAAACAAGATTTTAACGCTTTGAGGAGTTCAAATAACGTGTTTTTACATCATTTGTATCGTATCTTTTAAAACATAACTTTTCACCAAATTTCGCAAACACTAAGAAAGTTTGTTTTTCGATTCAAAACAAGATTTTAACGCACTGAGGAGTTCAAATAACGTGTTTTTAGATCATTTGTATCGTATCTTTTACTACATAACTTTTCACCAAATTTCACAAACACTAAGAAAGTTTGTTATTCGATTCAAAACAAGATTTTAACGCTTTTAGGAGTTCAAATAACGTGTTTTTAGATCATTTGTATCGTATCTTTTACTACATAACTTTTCACCAAATTTCACGATCACTAAGAAAGTTTGTTTTTCGATTCAAAACAAGATTTTAACGCTTTTAGGAGTTCAAATAACGTGTTTTTAGATCATTTGTATCGTATCTTTTACTACATAACTTTTCACCAAATTTCACAAACACTAAGAAAGTTTGTTTTTCGATTCAAAACAAGATTTTAACGCTTTTAGGAATTCAAATAACGTGTTTTTAGATCATTTGTATCGTATCTTTTACTACATAACTTTTCACGAAATTTCACAAACACTAAGAAAGTTTGTTTTTCGATTCAAAACAAGATTTTAACGCTTTGAGGAGTTCAAATAACGTGTTTTTAGATCATTTGTATCGTATCTTTTACTACATAACTTTTCACCAAATTTCACAAACACTAAGAAAGTTAGTTTTTCGATTCAAAACAAGATTTTAACACTTTGAGGAGTTCAAATAACGTGTTTCAAGATCATTTGTATCGTATCTTTTACTACATAACTTTTCACCAAATTTCACAAACACTAAGAAAGTTTGTTTTTCGATTCAAAACAAGATTTTAACGCTTTGAGTCGTTCAAATAACGTGTTTTTAGATCATTTGTATCGTATCTTTTACAACATAACTTTTCACCAAATTTCGCAAACACTAAGAAAGTTTGTTTTTCGATTCAAAACAAGATTTTAACGCTTTGAGTCGTTCAAATAACGTGTTTTTAGATCATTTGTATCGTATCTTTTACTACATAACTTTTCACCAAATTTCACAAACACTAAGAAAGTTTGTTTTTCGATTCAAAACAAGATTTTAACGCTTTGAGGAGTTCAAATAACGTGTTTCTAGATCATTTGTATCGTATCTTTTACTACATAACTTCTCACCAAATTTCACAAACACTAAGAAAGTTTGTTTTTTGATTCAATACAAACTTTCAACGCTTTGAGGAGTTCAAATAACGTGTTTTTAGATCATTTGTATCGTATATTTTACTACATAACTTTTCACCAAATTTCACAAACACTAAGAAAGTTTGTTTTTCGATTCAAAACAAGATATTAACGCTTCGAGTCGTTCAAATAACCTGTTTTTAGATCATTTGTATCGTATCTTTTATGACATAACTTTTCACCAAATTTCACAAGCACTAAGAAAGTTTATTTTTCGATTCAATACAAACTTTCAACGCTTTGAGGAGTTCAAATAACGTGTTTTTAGATCATTTGTATCGTATCTTTTACTACATAACTTTTCACCAAATTTCACAAACACTAAGAAAGTTTGTTATTCGATTCAAAACAAGATTTTAACGCTTTTAGGAGTTCAAATAACGTGTTTTTAGATCATTTGTATCGTATCTTTTACTACATAACTTTTCACCAAATTTCACGATCACTAAGAAAGTTTGTTTTTCGATTCAAAACAAGATTTTAACGCTTTTAGGAGTTCAAATAACGTGTTTTTAGATCATTTGTATCGTATCTTTTACTACATAACTTTTCACGAAATTTCACAAACACTAAGAAAGTTTGTTTTTCGATTCAAAACAAGATTTTAACGCTTTGAGGAGTTCAAATAACGTGTTTTTAGATCATTTGTATCGTATCTTTTACTACATAACTTTTCACCAAATTTCACAAACACTAAGAAAGTTAGTTTTTCGATTCCAAACAAGATTTTAACGCTTTGAGGAGTTCAAATAACGTGTTTCAAGATCATTTGTATCGTATCTTTTACTACATAACTTTTCACCAAATTTCACAAACACTAAGAAAGTTTGTTTTTCGATTCAAAACAAGATTTTAACGCTTTGAGTCGTTCAAATAACGTGTTTTTAGATCATTTGTATCGTATCTTTTACAACATAACTTTTCACCAAATTTCGCAAACACTAAGAAAGTTTGTTTTTCGATTCAAAACAAGATTTTAACGCACTGAGGAGTTCAAATAACGTGTTTTTAGATCATTTGTATCGTATCTTTTAATACATAACTTTTCACCAAATTTCACAAACACTAAGAAAGTTTGATTTTCGATTCAAAACAAGATTTTAACGCTCTGAGGAGTTCAAATAACGTGTTTTTAGATCATTTGTATCGTATCTTTTACTACATAACTTTACACGAAATTTCACAAACACTAAGAAAGTTTGTTTTTCGATTCAAAACAAGATATTAACGCTTTGAGTCGTTCAAATAACGTGTTTTTAGATCATTTGTATCGTATCTTTTACGACATAACTTTTCACCAAAGTTCACAAACAGTAAGAAAGTTTGTTTTTCGATTCAATACAAACTTTCAACGCTTTGAGGAGTTCAAATAACGTGTTTTTAGATCATTTGTATCGTATCTTTTACTACATAACTTTTCACCAAATTTCACAAACACTAAGAAAGTTTGTTATTCGATTCAAAACAAGATTTTAACGCTTTTAGGAGTTCAAATAACGTGTTTTTAGATCATTTGTATCGTATCTTTTACTACATAACTTTTCACCAAATTTCACGGTCACTAAGAAAGTTTGTTTTTCGATTCAAAACAAGATTTTAACGCTTTTAGGAGTTCAAATAACGTGTTTTTAGATCATTTGTATCGTATCTTTTACTACATTACTTTTCACCAAATTTCACAAACACTAAGAAAGTTTGTTTTTCGATTCAAAACAAGATTTTAACGCTTTGAGGAGTCCAAATAACGTGTTTTTAGATCATTTGTATCGTATCTTTTACTACATAACTTTTCACCAAATTTCACAAACACTAAGAAAGTTTGTTTTTCGATTCAAAACAAGATTTTAACGCTTTGAGGAGTTCAAATAACGTGTTTTTACATCATTTGTATCGTATCTTTTAAAACATAACTTTTCACCAAATTTCGCAAACACTAAGAAAGTTTGTTTTTCGATTCAAAACAAGATTTTAACGCACTGAGGAGTTCAAATAACGTGTTTTTAGATCATTTGTATCGTATCTTTTACTACATAACTTTTCACCAAATTTCACAAACACTAAGAAAGTTTGTTATTCGATTCAAAACAAGATTTTAACGCTTTTAGGAGTTCAAATAACGTGTTTTTAGATCATTTGTATCGTATCTTTTACTACATAACTTTTCACCAAATTTCACGATCACTAAGAAAGTTTGTTTTTCGATTCAAAACAAGATTTTAACGCTTTTAGGAGTTCAAATAACGTGTTTTTAGATCATTTGTATCGTATCTTTTACTACATAACTTTTCACCAAATTTCACAAACACTAAGAAAGTTTGTTTTTCGATTCAAAACAAGATTTTAACGGTTTGAGGAGTCCAAATAACGTGTTTTTAGATCATTTGTATCGTATCTTTTACTACATAACTTTTCACCAAATTTCACAAACACTAAGAAAGTTTGTTTTTCGATTCAAAACAAGATTTTAACGCTTTGAGGAGTTCAAATAACGTGTTTCTAGATCATTTGTATCGTATCTTTTACTACATAACTTCTCACCAAATTTCACAAACACTAAGAAAGTTTGTTTTTTGATTCAATACAAACTTTCAACGCTTTGAGGAGTTCAAATAACGTGTTTTTAGATCATTTGTATCGTATCTTTTACTACATAACTTTTCACCAAATTTCACAAACACTAAGAAAGTTTGTTTTTCGATTCAAAACATGATATTAACGCTTCGAGTCGTTCAAATAACCTGTTTTTATATCATTTGTATCGTATCTTTTATGACATAACTTTTCACCAAATTTCACAAGCACTAAGAAAATTTATTTTTCGATTCAATACAAACTTTCAACGCTTTGAGGAGTTCAAATAACGTGTTTTTAGATCATTTGTATCGTATCTTTTACTACATAACTTTTCACCAAATTTCACAAACACTAAGAAAGTTTGTTATTCGTTTCAAAACAAGATTTTAACGCTTTTAGGAGTTCAAATAACGTGTTTTTAGATCATTTGTATCGTATCTTTTACTACATAACTTTTCACCAAATTTCACGATCACTAAGAAAGTTTGTTTTTCGATTCAAAACAAGATTTTAACGCTTTTAGGAGTTCAAATAACGTGTTTTTAGATCATTTGTATCGTATCTTTTACTACATAACTTTTCACGAAATTTCACAAACACTAAGAAATTTTGTTTTTCGATTCAAAACAAGATTTTAACGCTTTGAGGAGTTCAAATAACGTGTTTTTAGATCATTTGTATCGTATCTTTTACTACATAACTTTTCACCAAATTTCACAAACACTAAGAAAGTTAGTTTTTCGATTCAAAACAAGATTTTAACGCTTTGAGGAGTTCAAATAACGTGTTTCAAGATCATTTGTATCGTATCTTTTACTACATAACTTTTCACCAAATTTCACAAACACTAAGAAAGTTTGTTTTTCGATTCAAAACAAGATTTTAACGCTTTGAGTCGTTCAAATAACGTGTTTTTAGATCATTTGTATCGTATCTTTTACAACATAACTTTTCACCAAATTTCGCAAACACTAAGAAAGTTTGTTTTTCGATTCAAAACAAGATTTTAACGCACTGAGGAGTTCAAATAACGTGTTTTTAGATCATTTGTATCGTATCTTTTAATACATAACTTTTCACCAAATTTCACAAACACTAAGAAAGTTTGATTTTCGATTCAAAACAAGATTTTAACGCTCTGAGGAGTTCAAATAACGTGTTTTTAGATCATTTGTATCGTATCTTTTACTACATAACTTTACACGAAATTTCACAAACACTAAGAAAGTTTGTTTTTCGATTCAAAACAAGATATTAACGCTTTGAGTCGTTCAAATAACGTGTTTTTAGATCATTTGTATCGTATCTTTTACGACATAACTTTTCACCAAAGTTCACAAACAGTAAGAAAGTTTGTTTTTCGATTCAATACAAACTTTCAACGCTTTGAGGAGTTCAAATAACGTGTTTTTAGATCATTTGTATCGTATCTTTTACTACATAACTTTTCACCAAATTTCACAAACACTAAGAAAGTTTGTTATTCAATTCAAAACAAGATTTTAACGCTTTTAGGAGTTCAAATAACGTGTTTTTAGATCATTTGTATCGTATCTTTTACTACATAACTTTTCACCAAATTTCACGGTCACTAAGAAAGTTTGTTTTTCGATTCAAAACAAGATTTTAACGCTTTTAGGAGTTCAAATAACGTGTTTTTAGATCATTTGTATCGTATCTTTTACTACATTACTTTTCACCAAATTTCACAAACACTAAGAAAGTTTGTTTTTCGATTCAAAACAAGATTTTAACGCTTTGAGGAGTCCAAATAACGTGTTTTTAGATCATTTGTATCGTATCTTTTACTACATAACTTTTCACCAAATTTCACAAACACTAAGAAAGTTTGTTTTTCGATTCAAAACAAGATTTTAACGCTTTGAGGAGTTCAAATAACGTGTTTCTAGATCATTTGTATTGTATCTTTTACTACATAACTTCTCACCAAATTTCACAAACACTAAGAAAGTTTGTTTTTCGATTCAATACAAACTTTCAACGCTTTGAGGAGTTCAAATAACGTGTTTTTAGATCATTTGTATCGTATCTTTTACTACATAACTTTTCACCAAATTTCACAAACACAAAGAAAGTTTGTTTTTCGATTCAAAACAAGATATTAACGCTTTGAGTCGTTCAAATAACGTGTTTTTAGATCATTTGTATCGTATCTTTTACGACATAACTTTTCACCCAATTTCACAAGCACTAAGAAAGTTTATTTTTCGATTCAATACAAACTTTCAACGCGTTGAGGAGTTCAAATAACGTGTTTTTAGATCATTTGTATCGTATCTTTTACTACATAACTTTTCACCAAATTTCACAAACACTAAGAAAGTTTGTTATTCGTTTCAAAACAAGATTTTAACGCTTTTAGGAGTTCAAATAACGTGTTTTTAGATCATTTGTATCGTATCTTTTACTACATAACTTTTCACCAAATTTCACGATCACTAAGAAAGTTTGTTTTTCGATTCAAAACAAGATTTTAACGCTTTTAGGAGTTCAAATAACGTGTTTTTAGATCATTTGTATCGTATCTTTTACTACATAACTTTTCACCAAATTTCACAAACACTAAGAAAGTTTGTTTTTCGATTCAAAACAAGATTTTAACGCTTTGAGGAGTTCAAATAACGTGTTTCTAGATCATTTGTATCGTATCTTTTACTACATAACTTCTCACCAAATTTCACAAACACTAAGAAAGTTTGTTTTTTGATTCAATACAAACTTTCAACGCTTTGAGGAGTTCAAATAACGTGTTTTTAGATCATTTGTATCGTATCTTTTACTACATAACTTTTCACCAAATTTCACAAACACTAAGAAAGTTTGTTTTTCGATTCAAAACAAGATATTAACGCTTCGAGTCGTTCAAATAACCTGTTTTTATATCATTTGTATCGTATCTTTTATGACATAACTTTTCACCAAATTTCACAAGCACTAAGAAAATTTATTTTTCGATTCAATACAAACTTTCAACGCTTTGAGGAGTTCAAATAACGTGTTTTTAGATCATTTGTATCGTATCTTTTACTACATAACTTTTCACCAAATTTCACAAACACTAAGAAAGTTTGTTATTCGTTTCAAAACAAGATTTTAACGCTTTTAGGAGTTCAAATAACGTGTTTTTAGATCATTTGTATCGTATCTTTTACTACATAACTTTTCACCAAATTTCACGATCACTAAGAAAGTTTGTTTTTCGATTCAAAACAAGATTTTAACGCTTTTAGGAGTTCAAATAACGTGTTTTTAGATCATTTGTATCGTATCTTTTACTACATAACTTTTCACGAAATTTCACAAACACTAAGAAATTTTGTTTTTCGATTCAAAACAAGATTTTAACGCTTTGAGGAGTTCAAATAACGTGTTTTTAGATCATTTGTATCGTATCTTTTACTACATAACTTTTCACCAAATTTCACAAACACTAAGAAAGTTAGTTTTTCCAAAACAAGATTTTAACGCTTTGAGGAGTTCAAATAACGTGTTTCAAGATCATTTGTATCGTATCTTTTACTACATAACTTTTCACCAAATTTCACAAACACTAAGAAAGTTTGTTTTTCGATTCAAAACAAGATTTTAACGCTTTGAGTCGTTCAAATAACGTGTTTTTAGATCATTTGTATCGTATCTTTTACAACATAACTTTTCACCAAATTTCGCAAACACTAAGAAAGTTTGTTTTTCGATTCAAAACAAGATTTTAACGCACTGAGGAGTTCAAATAACGTGTTTTTAGATCATTTGTATCGTATCTTTTAATACATAACTTTTCACCAAATTTCACAAACACTAAGAAAGTTTGATTTTCGATTCAAAACAAGATTTTAACGCTCTGAGGAGTTCAAATAACGTGTTTTTAGATCATTTGTATCGTATCTTTTACTACATAACTTTACACGAAATTTCACAAACACTAAGAAAGTTTGTTTTTCGATTCAAAACAAGATATTAACGCTTTGAGTCGTTCAAATAACGTGTTTTTAGATCATTTGTATCGTATCTTTTACGACATAACTTTTCACCAAAGTTCACAAACAGTAAGAAAGTTTGTTTTTCGATTCAATACAAACTTTCAACGCTTTGAGGAGTTCAAATAACGTGTTTTTAGATCATTTGTATCGTATCTTTTACTACATAACTTTTCACCAAATTTCACAAACACTAAGAAAGTTTGTTATTCAATTCAAAACAAGATTTTAACGCTTTTAGGAGTTCAAATAACGTGTTTTTAGATCATTTGTATCGTATCTTTTACTACATAACTTTTCACCAAATTTCACGGTCACTAAGAAAGTTTGTTTTTCGATTCAAAACAAGATTTTAACGCTTTTAGGAGTTCAAATAACGTGTTTTTAGATCATTTGTATCGTATCTTTTACTACATTACTTTTCACCAAATTTCACAAACACTAAGAAAGTTTGTTTTTCGATTCAAAACAAGATTTTAACGCTTTGAGGAGTCCAAATAACGTGTTTTTAGATCATTTGTATCGTATCTTTTACTACATAACTTTTCACCAAATTTCACAAACACTAAGAAAGTTTGTTTTTCGATTCAAAACAAGATTTTAACGCTTTGAGGAGTTCAAATAACGTGTTTCTAGATCATTTGTATTGTATCTTTTACTACATAACTTCTCACCAAATTTCACAAACACTAAGAAAGTTTGTTTTTCGATTCAATACAAACTTTCAACGCTTTGAGGAGTTCAAATAACGTGTTTTTAGATCATTTGTATCGTATCTTTTACTACATAACTTTTCACCAAATTTCACAAACACAAAGAAAGTTTGTTTTTCGATTCAAAACAAGATATTAACGCTTTGAGTCGTTCAAATAACGTGTTTTTAGATCATTTGTATCGTATCTTTTACGACATAACTTTTCACCCAATTTCACAAGCACTAAGAAAGTTTATTTTTCGATTCAATACAAACTTTCAACGCGTTGAGGAGTTCAAATAACGTGTTTTTAGATCATTTGTATCGTATCTTTTACTACATAACTTTTCACCAAATTTCACAAACACTAAGAAAGTTTGTTATTCGTTTCAAAACAAGATTTTAACGCTTTTAGGAGTTCAAATAACGTGTTTTTAGATCATTTGTATCGTATCTTTTACTACATAACTTTTCACCAAATTTCACGATCACTAAGAAAGTTTGTTTTTCGATTCAAAACAAGATTTTAACGCTTTTAGGAGTTCAAATAACGTGTTTTTAGATCATTTGTATCGTATCTTTTACTACATAACTTTTCACGAAATTTCACAAACACTAAGAAAGTTTGTTTTTCGATTCAAAACAAGATTTTAACGCTTTGAGGAGTTCAAATAACGTGTTTTTAGATCATTTGTATCGTATCTTTTACTACATAACTTTTCACCAAATTTCACAAACACTAAGAAAGTTTGTTTTTCGATTCAAAACAAGATTTTAACGCTTTGAGGAGTTCAAATAACGTGTTTCTAGATCATTTGTATCGTATCTTTTACTACATAACTTTTCACCAAATTTCACAAACACTAAGAAAGTTTGTTTTTCGATTCAAAACAAGATTTTAACGCTTTGAGGAGTTCAAATAACGTGTTTTTACATCATTTGTATCGTATCTTTTACAACATAACTTTTCACCAAATTTCGCAAACACTAAGAAAGTTTGTTTTTCGATTCAAAACAAGATTTTAACGCACTGAGGAGTTCAAATAACGTGTTTTTAGATCATTTGTATCGTATCTTTTAATACATAACTTTTCACCAAATTTCACAAACACTAAGAAAGTTTGATTTTCGATTCAAAACAAGATTTTAACGCTCGGAGGAGTTCAAATAACGTGTTTTTAGATCATTTGTATCGTATCTTTTACTACATAACTTTACACGAAATTTCACAAACACTAAGAAAGTTTGTTTTTCGATTCAAAACAAGATATTAACGTTTTGAGTCGTTCAAATAACGTGTTTTTAGATCATTTGTATCGTATCTTTTACGACATAACTTTTCACCAAAGTTCACAAACACTAAGAAAGTTTGTTTTTCGATTCAATACAAACTTTCAACGCTTTGAGGAGTTCAAATGACGTGTTTTTAGATCATTTGTATCGTATCTTTTACTACATAACTTTTCACCAAATTTCACAAACACTAAGAAAGTTTGTTATTCGATTCAAAACAAGATTTTAACGCTTTTAGGAGTTCAAATAACGTGTTTTTAGATCATTTGTATCGTATCTTTTACTACATAACTTTTCACCAAATTTCACGATCACTAAGAAAGTTTGTTTTTCGATTCAAAACAAGATTTTAACGCTTTTAGGAGTTCAAATAACGTGTTTTTAGATCATTTGTATCGTATCTTTTACTACATAACTTTTCACCAAATTTCACAAACACTAAGAAAGTTTGTTTTTCGATTCAAAACAAGATTTTAACGCTTTGAGGAGTCCAAATAACGTGTTTTTAGATCATTTGTATCGTATCTTTTACTACATAACTTTTCACCAAATTTCACAAACACTAAGAAAGTTTGTTTTTCGATTCAAAACAAGATTTTAACGCTTTGAGGAGTTCAAATAACGTGTTTCTAGATCATTTGTATCGTATCTTTTACTACATAACTTCTCACCAAATTTCACAAACACTAAGAAAGTTTGTTTTTCGATTCAATACAAACTTTCAACGCTTTGAGGAGTTCAAATAACGTGTTTTTAGATCATTTGTATCGTATCTTTTACTACATAACTTTTCACCAAATTTCACAAACACTAAGAAAGTTTGTTTTTCGATTCAAAACAAGATTTTAACGCTTTGAGGAGTTCAAATAACGTGTTTCTAGATCATTTGTATCGTATCTTTTACTACATAACTTTTCACCAAATTTCACAAACACTAAGAAAGTTTGTTTTTCGATTCAAAACAAGATTTTAACGCTTTGAGGAGTTCAAATAACGTGTTTTTACATCATTTGTATCGTATCTTTTACAACATAACTTTTCACCAAATTTCGCTAACACTAAGAAAGTTTGTTTTTCGATTCAAAACAAGATTTTAACGCACTGAGGAGTTCAAATAACGTGTTTTTAGATCATTTGTATCGTATCTTTTAATACATAACTTTTCACCAAATTTCACAAACACTAAGAAAGTTTGATTTTCGATTCAAAACAAGATTTTAACGCTCTGAGGAGTTCAAATAACGTGTTTTTAGATCATTTGTATCGTATCTTTTACTACATAACTTTACACGAAATTTCACAAACACTAAGAAAGTTTGTTTTTCGATTCAAAACAAGATTTTAACGCTTTGAGGAGTTCAAATAACGTGTTTTTAGATCATTTGTATCGTATCTTTTACGACATAACTTTTCACCAAAGTTCACAAACACTAAGAAAGTTTGTTTTTCGATTCAAAACAAGATTTTAACGCTTTGAGGAGTTCAAATAACGTGTTTTTAGATCATTTGTATCGTATCTTTTACTACATAACTTTTCACCAAATTTCACAAACACTAAGAAAGTTTGTTTTTCGATTCAAAACAAGATTTTAACGCTTTGAGGAGTTCAAATAACGTGTTTCTAGATCATTTGTATCGTATCTTTTACTACATAACTTTTCATCAAATTTCACAAACACTAAGAAAGTTTGTTTTTCGATTCAAAACAAGATTTTAACGCTTTGAGGAGTTCAAATAACGTGTTTCTAGATCATTTGTATCGTATCTTTTAATACATAACTTTTCACCAAATTTCACAAACACTAAGAAAGTTTGATTTTCGATTCAAAACAAGATTTTAACGCTCTGAGGAGTTCAAATAACGTGTTTTTAGATCATTTGTATCGTATCTTTTACTACATAACTTTACACGAAATTTCACAAACACTAAGAAAGTTTGTTTTTCGATTCAAAACAAGATTTTAACGCTTTGAGGAGTTCAAATAACGTGTTTTTAGATCATTTTGTATCATATCTTTTACGACATAACTTTTCACCAAAGTTCACAAACACTAAGAAAGTTTGTTTTTCGATTCAAAACAAGATTTTAACGCTTTGAGGAGTTCAAATAACGTGTTTTTAGATCATTTGTATCGTATCTTTTACTACATAACTTTTCACCAAATTTCACAAACACTAAGAAAGTTTGTTTTTCGATTCAAAACAAGATTTTAACGCTTTGAGGAGTTCAAATAACGTGTTTCTAGATCATTTGTATCGTATCTTTTACTACATAACTTTTCACCAAATTTCACAAACACTAAGAAAGTTTGTTTTTCGATTCAAAACAAGATTTTAACGCTTTGAGGAGTTCAAATAACGTGTTTTTACATCATTTGTATCGTATCTTTTACAACATAACTTTTCACCAAATTTCGCAAACACTAAGAAATTTTGTTTTTCGATTCAAAACAAGATTTTAACGCACTGAGGAGTTCAAATAACGTGTTTTTAGATCATTTGTATCGTATCTTTTAATACATAACTTTTCACCAAATTTCACAAACACTAAGAAAGTTTGATTTTCGATTCAAAACAAGATTTTAACGCTCTGAGGAGTTCAAATAACGTGTTTTTAGATCATTTGTATCGTATCTTTTACTACATAACTTTACACGAAATTTCACAAACACTAAGAAAGTTTGTTTTTCGATTCAAAACAAGATTTTAACGCTTTGAGGAGTTCAAATAACGTGTTTTTAGATCATTTGTATCGTATCTTTTAATACATAACTTTTCACCAAATTTCGCAAACACTAAGAAAGTTTGATTTTCGATTCAAAACAAGATTTTAACGCTCTGAGGAGTTCAAATAACGTGTTTTTAGATCATTTGTATCGTATCTTTTACTACATAACTTTACACGAAATTTCACAAACACTAAGAAAGTTTGTTTTTCGATTCAAAACAAGATTTTAACGCTTTGAGGAGTTCAAATAACGTGTTTTTAGATCATTTGTATCGTATCTTTTACGACATAACTTTTCACCAAATTTCACAAGCACTAAGAAAGTTTATTTTTCGATTCAATACAAACTTTCAACGCTTTGAGGAGTTCAAATAACGTGTTTTTAGATCATTTGTATCGTATCTTTTACTACATAACTTTTCACCAAATTTCACAAACACTAAGAAAGTTTGTTATTCGATTCAAAACAAGATTTTAACGCTTTTAGGAGTTCAAATAACGTGTTTTTAGATCATTTGTATCGTATCTTTTACTACATAACTTTTCACCAAATTTCACGATCACTAAGAAAGTTTGTTTTTCGATTCAAAACAAGATTTTAACGCTTTTAGGAGTTCAAATAACGTGTTTTTAGATCATTTGTATCGTATCTTTTACTACATAACTTTTCACCAAATTTCACAAACACTAAGAAAGTTTGTTTTTCGATTCAAAACAAGATTTTAACGCTTTGAGGAGTCCAAATAACGTGTTTTTAGATCATTTGTATCGTATCTTTTACTACATAACTTTTCACCAAATTTCACAAACACTAAGAAAGTTTGTTTTTCGATTCAAAACAAGATTTTAACGCTTTGAGGAGTTCAAATAACGTGTTTCTAGATCATTTGTATCGTATCTTTTACTACATAACTTCTCACCAAATTTCACAAACACTAAGAAAGTTTGTTTTTCGATTCAATACAAACTTTCAACGCTTTGAGGAGTTCAAATAACGTGTTTTTAGATCATTTGTATCGTATCTATTACTACATAACTTTTCACCAAATTTCACAAACACTAAGAAAGTTTGTTATTCGTTTCAAAACAAGATTTTAACGCTTTGAGGAGTTCAAATAACGTGTTTTTAGATCATTTGTATCGTATATTTTACTACATAACTTTTCACCAAATTTCACGATCACTAAGAAAGTTTGTTTTTCGATTCAAAACAAGATTTTAACGCTTTTAGGAGTTCAAATAACGTGTTTTTAGATCATTTGTATCGTATCTTTTACTACATAACTTTTCACGAAATTTCACAAACACTAAGAAAGTTTTTTTTTCGATTCAAAACAAGATTTTAACGCTTTGAGGAGTTCAAATAACGTGTTTTTAGATCATTTGTATCGTATCTTTTACTACATAACTTTTCACCAAATTTCACAAACACTAAGAAAGTTTGTTTTTCGATTCAAAACAAGATTTTAACGCTTTGAGGAGTTGAAATAACGTGTTTCTAGATCATTTGTATCGTATCTTTTACTACATAACTTTTCACCAAATTTCACAAACACTAAGAAAGTTTGTTTTTCGATTCAAAACAAGATTTTAACGCTTTGAGGAGTTCAAATAACGTGTTTTTAGATCATTTGTATCGTATCTTTTACGACATAACTTTTCACCAAAGTTCACAAACACTAAGAAAGTTTGTTTTTCGATTCAAAACAAGATTTTAACGCTTTGAGGAGTTCAAATAACGTGTTTTTAGATCATTTGTATCGTATCTTTTACTACATAACTTTTCACCAAATTTCACAAACACTAAGAAAGTTTGTTTTTCGATTCAAAACAAGATTTTAACGCTTTGAGGAGTTCAAATAACGTGTTTCTAGATCATTTGTATCGTATCTTTTACTACATAACTTTTCACCAAATTTCACAAACACTAAGAAAGTTTGTTTTTCGATTCAAAACAAGATTTTAACGCTTTGAGGAGTTCAAATAACGTGTTTCTAGATCATTTGTATCGTATCTTTTAATACATAACTTTTCACCAAATTTCACAAACACTAAGAAAGTTTGATTTTCGATTCAAAACAAGATTTTAACGCTCTGAGGAGTTCAAATAACGTGTTTTTAGATCATTTGTATCGTATCTTTTACTACATAACTTTACACGAAATTTCACAAACACTAAGAAAGTTTGTTTTTCGATTCAAAACAAGATTTTAACGCTTTGAGGAGTTCAAATAACGTGTTTTTAGATCATTTGTATCGTATCTTTTACGACATAACTTTTCACCAAAGTTCACAAACACTAAGAAAGTTTGTTTTTCGATTCAAAACAAGATTTTAACGCTTTGAGGAGTTCAAATAACGTGTTTTTAGATCATTTGTATCGTATCTTTTACTACATAACTTTTCACCAAATTTCACAAACACTAAGAAAGTTTGTTTTTCGATTCAAAACAAGATTTTAACGCTTTGAGGAGTTCAAATAACGTGTTTCTAGATCATTTGTATCGTATCTTTTACTACATAACTTTTCACCAAATTTCACAAACACTAAGAAAGTTTGTTTTTCGATTCAAAACAAGATTTTAACGCTTTGAGGAGTTCAAATAACGTGTTTCTAGATCATTTGTATCGTATCTTTTACTACATAACTTTTCACCAAATTTCGCAAACACTAAGAAAGTTTGTTTTTCGATTCAATACAAACTTTCAACGCTTTGAGGAGTTCAAATAATGTGTTTTTAGATCATTTGTATCGTATCTTTTACGACATAACTTTTCACCAAATTTCACAAGCACTAAGAAAGTTTATTTTTCGATTCAATACAAACTTTCAACGCTTTGAGGAGTTCAAATAACGTGTTTTTAGATCATTTGTATCGTATCTTTTACTACATAACTTTTCACCAAATTTCACAAACACTAAGAAAGTTTGTTTCTTGATTCAAAACAAGATTTTAACGCTTTTAGGAGTTCAAATAACGTGTTTTTAGATCATTTGTATCGTATCTTTTACTACATAACTTTTCACCAAATTTCACAAACACTAAGAAAGTTTGTTTTTCGATTCAAAACAAGATTTTAACGCTTTTAGGAGTTCAAATAACGTGTTTCCAGATCATTTGTATCGTATCTTTTAATACATAACTTTTCACCAAATTTCACAAACACTAAGAAAGTTTGTTTTTCGATTCAAAACAAGATTTTAACGCTTTGAGGAGTTCAAATAACGTGTTTTTAGATCATTTGTATCGTATCTTTTACGACATAACTTTTCACCAAATTTCACAAGCACTAAGAAAGTTTATTTTTCGATTCAATACAAACTTTCAACGCTTTGAGGAGTTCAAATAACGTGTTTTTAGATCATTTGTATCGTATCTTTTACTACATAACTTTTCACCAAATTTCACAAACACTAAGAAAGTTTGTTATTCGATTCAAAACAAGATTTTAACGCTTTTAGGAGTTCAAATAACGTGTTTTTAGATCATTTGTATCGTATCTTTTACTACATAACTTTTCACCAAATTTCACGATCACTAAGAAAGTTTGTTTTTCGATTCAAAACAAGATTTTAACGCTTTGAGGAGTTCAAATAACGTGTTTCTAGATCATTTGTATCGTATCTTTTACTACATAACTTTTCACCAAATTTCACAAACACTAAGAAAGTTTGTTTTTCGATTCAAAACAAGATTTTAACGCTTTGAGGAGTTCAAATAACGTGTTTTTACATCATTTGTATCGTATCTTTTACAACATAACTTTTCACCAAATTTCGCAAACACTAAGAAATTTTGTTTTTCGATTCAAAACAAGATTTTAACGCACTGAGGAGTTCAAATAACGTGTTTTTAGATCATTTGTATCGTATCTTTTAATACATAACTTTTCACCAAATTTCACAAACACTAAGAAAGTTTGATTTTCGATTCAAAACAAGATTTTAACGCTCTGAGGAGTTCAAATAACGTGTTTTTAGATCATTTGTATCGTATCTTTTACTACATAACTTTACACGAAATTTCACAAACACTAAGAAAGTTTGTTTTTCGATTCAAAACAAGATTTTAACGCTTTGAGGAGTTCAAATAACGTGTTTTTAGATCATTTGTATCGTATCTTTTAATACATAACTTTTCACCAAATTTCGCAAACACTAAGAAAGTTTGATTTTCGATTCAAAACAAGATTTTAACGCTCTGAGGAGTTCAAATAACGTGTTTTTAGATCATTTGTATCGTATCTTTTACTACATAACTTTACACGAAATTTCACAAACACTAAGAAAGTTTGTTTTTCGATTCAAAACAAGATTTTAACGCTTTGAGGAGTTCAAATAACGTGTTTTTAGATCATTTGTATCGTATCTTTTACGACATAACTTTTCACCAAATTTCACAAGCACTAAGAAAGTTTATTTTTCGATTCAATACAAACTTTCAACGCTTTGAGGAGTTCAAATAACGTGTTTTTAGATCATTTGTATCGTATCTTTTACTACATAACTTTTCACCAAATTTCACAAACACTAAGAAAGTTTGTTATTCGATTCAAAACAAGATTTTAACGCTTTTAGGAGTTCAAATAACGTGTTTTTAGATCATTTGTATCGTATCTTTTACTACATAACTTTTCACCAAATTTCACGATCACTAAGAAAGTTTGTTTTTCGATTCAAAACAAGATTTTAACGCTTTTAGGAGTTCAAATAACGTGTTTTTAGATCATTTGTATCGTATCTTTTACTACATAACTTTTCACCAAATTTCACAAACACTAAGAAAGTTTGTTTTTCGATTCAAAACAAGATTTTAACGCTTTGAGGAGTCCAAATAACGTGTTTTTAGATCATTTGTATCGTATCTTTTACTACATAACTTTTCACCAAATTTCACAAACACTAAGAAAGTTTGTTTTTCGATTCAAAACAAGATTTTAACGCTTTGAGGAGTTCAAATAACGTGTTTCTAGATCATTTGTATCGTATCTTTTACTACATAACTTCTCACCAAATTTCACAAACACTAAGAAAGTTTGTTTTTCGATTCAATACAAACTTTCAACGCTTTGAGGAGTTCAAATAACGTGTTTTTAGATCATTTGTATCGTATCTATTACTACATAACTTTTCACCAAATTTCACAAACACTAAGAAAGTTTGTTATTCGTTTCAAAACAAGATTTTAACGCTTTGAGGAGTTCAAATAACGTGTTTTTAGATCATTTGTATCGTATATTTTACTACATAACTTTTCACCAAATTTCACGATCACTAAGAAAGTTTGTTTTTCGATTCAAAACAAGATTTTAACGCTTTTAGGAGTTCAAATAACGTGTTTTTAGATCATTTGTATCGTATCTTTTACTACATAACTTTTCACGAAATTTCACAAACACTAAGAAAGTTTTTTTTTCGATTCAAAACAAGATTTTAACGCTTTGAGGAGTTCAAATAACGTGTTTTTAGATCATTTGTATCGTATCTTTTACTACATAACTTTTCACCAAATTTCACAAACACTAAGAAAGTTTGTTTTTCGATTCAAAACAAGATTTTAACGCTTTGAGGAGTTGAAATAACGTGTTTCTAGATCATTTGTATCGTATCTTTTACTACATAACTTTTCACCAAATTTCACAAACACTAAGAAAGTTTGTTTTTCGATTCAAAACAAGATTTTAACGCTTTGAGGAGTTCAAATAACGTGTTTTTAGATCATTTGTATCGTATCTTTTACGACATAACTTTTCACCAAAGTTCACAAACACTAAGAAAGTTTGTTTTTCGATTCAAAACAAGATTTTAACGCTTTGAGGAGTTCAAATAACGTGTTTTTAGATCATTTGTATCGTATCTTTTACTACATAACTTTTCACCAAATTTCACAAACACTAAGAAAGTTTGTTTTTCGATTCAAAACAAGATTTTAACGCTTTGAGGAGTTCAAATAACGTGTTTCTAGATCATTTGTATCGTATCTTTTACTACATAACTTTTCACCAAATTTCACAAACACTAAGAAAGTTTGTTTTTCGATTCAAAACAAGATTTTAACGCTTTGAGGAGTTCAAATAACGTGTTTCTAGATCATTTGTATCGTATCTTTTAATACATAACTTTTCACCAAATTTCACAAACACTAAGAAAGTTTGATTTTCGATTCAAAACAAGATTTTAACGCTCTGAGGAGTTCAAATAACGTGTTTTTAGATCATTTGTATCGTATCTTTTACTACATAACTTTACACGAAATTTCACAAACACTAAGAAAGTTTGTTTTTCGATTCAAAACAAGATTTTAACGCTTTGAGGAGTTCAAATAACGTGTTTTTAGATCATTTGTATCGTATCTTTTACGACATAACTTTTCACCAAAGTTCACAAACACTAAGAAAGTTTGTTTTTCGATTCAAAACAAGATTTTAACGCTTTGAGGAGTTCAAATAACGTGTTTTTAGATCATTTGTATCGTATCTTTTACTACATAACTTTTCACCAAATTTCACAAACACTAAGAAAGTTTGTTTTTCGATTCAAAACAAGATTTTAACGCTTTGAGGAGTTCAAATAACGTGTTTCTAGATCATTTGTATCGTATCTTTTACTACATAACTTTTCACCAAATTTCACAAACACTAAGAAAGTTTGTTTTTCGATTCAAAACAAGATTTTAACGCTTTGAGGAGTTCAAATAACGTGTTTCTAGATCATTTGTATCGTATCTTTTACTACATAACTTTTCACCAAATTTCGCAAACACTAAGAAAGTTTGTTTTTCGATTCAATACAAACTTTCAACGCTTTGAGGAGTTCAAATAACGTGTTTTTAGATCATTTGTATCGTATCTTTTACGACATAACTTTTCACCAAATTTCACAAGCACTAAGAAAGTTTATTTTTCGATTCAATACAAACTTTCAACGCTTTGAGGAGTTCAAATAACGTGTTTTTAGATCATTTGTATCGTATCTTTTACTACATAACTTTTCACCAAATTTCACAAACACTAAGAAAGTTTGTTTCTTGATTCAAAACAAGATTTTAACGCTTTTAGGAGTTCAAATAACATGTTTTTAGATCATTTGTATCGTATCTTTTACTACATAACTTTTCACCAAATTTCACAAACACTAAGAAAGTTTGTTTTTCGATTCAAAACAAGATTTTAACGCTTTTAGGAGTTCAAATAACGTGTTTCCAGATCATTTGTATCGTATCTTTTAATACATAACTTTTCACCAAATTTCACAAACACTAAGAAAGTTTGTTTTTCGATTCAAAACAAGATTTTAACGCTTTGAGGAGTTCAAATAACGTGTTTTTAGATCATTTGTATCGTATCTTTTACGACATAACTTTTCACCAAATTTCACAAGCACTAAGAAAGTTTATTTTTCGATTCAATACAAACTTTCAACGCTTTGAGGAGTTCAAATAACGTGTTTTTAGATCATTTGTATCGTATCTTTTACTACATAACTTTTCACCAAATTTCACAAACACTAAGAAAGTTTGTTATTCGATTCAAAACAAGATTTTAACGCTTTTAGGAGTTCAAATAACGTGTTTTTAGATCATTTGTATCGTATCTTTTACTACATAACTTTTCACCAAATTTCACGATCACTAAGAAAGTTTGTTTTTCGATTCAAAACAAGATTTTAACGCTTTTAGGAGTTCAAATAACGTGTTTTTAGATCATTTGTATCGTATCTTTTACTACATAACTTTTCACCAAATTTCACAAACACTAAGAAAGTTTGTTTTTCGATTCAAAACAATATTTTAACGCTTTGAGGAGTCCAAATAACGTGTTTTTAGATCATTTGTATCGTATCTTTTACTACATAACTTTTCACCAAATTTCACAAACACTAAGAAAGTTTGTTTTTCGATTCAAAACAAGATTTTAACGCTTTGAGGAGTTCAAATAACGTGTTTCTAGATCATTTGTATCGTATCTTTTACTACATAACTTCTCACCAAATTTCACAAACACTAAGAAAGTTTGTTTTTCGATTCAATACAAACTTTCAACGCTTTGAGGAGTTCAAATAACGTGTTTTTAGATCATTTGTATCGTATCTATTACTACATAACTTTTCACCAAATTTCACAAACACTAAGAAAGTTTGTTATTCGTTTCAAAACAAGATTTTAACGCTTTGAGGAGTTCAAATAACGTGTTTTTAGATCATTTGTATCGTATATTTTACTACATAACTTTTCACCAAATTTCACGATCACTAAGAAAGTTTGTTTTTCGATTCAAAACAAGATTTTAACGCTTTTAGGAGTTCAAATAACGTGTTTTTAGATCATTTGTATCGTATCTTTTACTACATAACTTTTCACGAAATTTCACAAACACTAAGAAAGTTTTTTTTTCGATTCAAAACAAGATTTTAACGCTTTGAGGAGTTCAAATAACGTGTTTTTAGATCATTTGTATCGTATCTTTTACTACATAACTTTTCACCAAATTTCACAAACACTAAGAAAGTTTGTTTTTCGATTCAAAACAAGATTTTAACGCTTTGAGGAGTTGAAATAACGTGTTTCTAGATCATTTGTATCGTATCTTTTACTACATAACTTTTCACCAAATTTCACAAACACTAAGAAAGTTTGTTTTTCGATTCAAAACAAGATTTTAACGCTTTGAGGAGTTCAAATAACGTGTTTTTAGATCATTTGTATCGTATCTTTTACGACATAACTTTTCACCAAAGTTCACAAACACTAAGAAAGTTTGTTTTTCGATTCAAAACAAGATTTTAACGCTTTGAGGAGTTCAAATAACGTGTTTTTAGATCATTTGTATCGTATCTTTTACTACATAACTTTTCACCAAATTTCACAAACACTAAGAAAGTTTGTTTTTCGATTCAAAACAAGATTTTAACGCTTTGAGGAGTTCAAATAACGTGTTTCTAGATCATTTGTATCGTATCTTTTACTACATAACTTTTCACCAAATTTCACAAACACTAAGAAAGTTTGTTTTTCGATTCAAAACAAGATTTTAACGCTTTGAGGAGTTCAAATAACGTGTTTCTAGATCATTTGTATCGTATCTTTTAATACATAACTTTTCACCAAATTTCACAAACACTAAGAAAGTTTGATTTTCGATTCAAAACAAGATTTTAACGCTCTGAGGAGTTCAAATAACGTGTTTTTAGATCATTTGTATCGTATCTTTTACTACATAACTTTACACGAAATTTCACAAACACTAAGAAAGTTTGTTTTTCGATTCAAAACAAGATTTTAACGCTTTGAGGAGTTCAAATAACGTGTTTTTAGATCATTTGTATCGTATCTTTTACGACATAACTTTTCACCAAAGTTCACTAACACTAAGAAAGTTTGTTTTTCGATTCAAAACAAGATTTTAACGCTTTGAGGAGTTCAAATAACGTGTTTTTAGATCATTTGTATCGTATCTTTTACTACATAACTTTTCACCAAATTTCACAAACACTAAGAAAGTTTGTTTTTCGATTCAAAACAAGATTTTAACGCTTTGAGGAGTTCAAATAACGTGTTTCTAGATCATTTGTATCGTATCTTTTACTACATAACTTTTCACCAAATTTCACAAACACTAAGAAAGTTTGTTTTTCGATTCAAAACAAGATTTTAACGCTTTGAGGAGTTCAAATAACGTGTTTCTAGATCATTTGTATCGTATCTTTTACTACATAACTTTTCACCAAATTTCGCAAACACTAAGAAAGTTTGTTTTTCGATTCAATACAAACTTTCAACGCTTTGAGGAGTTCAAATAACGTGTTTTTAGATCATTTGTATCGTATCTTTTACGACATAACTTTTCACCAAATTTCACAAGCACTAAGAAAGTTTATTTTTCGATTCAATACAAACTTTCAACGCTTTGAGGAGTTCAAATAACGTGTTTTTAGATCATTTGTATCGTATCTTTTACTACATAACTTTTCACCAAATTTCACAAACACTAAGAAAGTTTGTTTCTTGATTCAAAACAAGATTTTAACGCTTTTAGGAGTTGAAATAACGTGTTTTTAGATCATTTGTATCGTATCTTTTACTACATAACTTTTCACCAAATTTCACAAACACTAAGAAAGTTTGTTTTTCGATTCAAAACAAGATTTTAACGCTTTTAGGAGTTCAAATAACGTGTTTCCAGATCATTTGTATCGTATCTTTTAATACATAACTTTTCACCAAATTTCACAAACACTAAGAAAGTTTGTTTTTCGATTCAAAACAAGATTTTAACGCTTTGAGGAGTTCAAATAACGTGTTTTTAGATCATTTGTATCGTATCTTTTACGACATAACTTTTCACCAAATTTCACAAGCACTAAGAAAGTTTATTTTTCGATTCAATAAAAACTTTCAACGCTTTGAGGAGTTCAAATAACGTGTTTTTAGATCATTTGTATCGTATCTTTTACTATATAACTTTTCACCAAATTTCACAAACACTAAGAAAGTTTGTTATTCGATTCAAAACAAGATTTTAACGCTTTTAGGAGTTCAAATAACGTGTTTTTAGATCATTTGTATCGTATCTTTTACTACATAACTTTTCACCAAATTTCACGATCACCAAGAAAGTTTGTTTTTCGATTCAAAACAAGATTTTAACGCTTTTAGGAGTTCAAATAACGTGTTTTTAGATCATTTGTATCGTATCTTGTACTACATAACTTTTCACCAAATTTCACAAACACTAAGAAAGTTTGTTTTTCGATTCAAAACAAGATTTTAACGCTTTGAGGAGTCCAAATAACGTGTTTTTAGATCATTTGTATCGTATCTTTTACTACATAACTTTTCACCAAATTTCACAAACTCTAAGAAAGTTTGTTTTTCGATTCAAAACAAGATTTTAACGCTTTGAGGAGTTCAAATAACGTGTTTCTAGATCATTTGTATCGTATCTTTTACTACATAACTTCTCACCAAATTTCACAAACACTAAGAAAGTTTGTTTTTCGATTCAATACAAACTTTCAACGCTTTGAGGAGTTCAAATAACGTGTTTTTAGATCATTTGTATCGTATCTTTTACTACATAACTTTTCACCAAATTTCACAAACACTAAGAAAGTTTGTTTTTCGATTCAAAACAAGATATTAACGCTTTGAGTCGTTCAAATAACGTGTTTTTAGATCATTTGTATCGTATCTTTTACGACATAACTTTTCACCAAATTTCACAAGCACTAAGAAAGTTTATTTTTCGATTCAATACAAACTTTCAACGCTTTGAGGAGTTCAAATAACGTGTTTTTAGATCATTTGTATCGTATCTTTTACTACATAACTTTTCACCAAATTTCACAAACACTAAGAAAGTTCGTTATTCGTTTCAAAACAAGATTTTAACGCTTTTAGGAGTTCAAATAACGTGTTTTTAGATCATTTGTATCGTATCTTTTACTACATAACTTTTCACCAAATTTCACGATCACTAAGAAAGTTTGTTTTTCGATTCAAAACAAGATTTTAACGCTTTGAGAAGTTCAAATAACGTGTTTCTAGATCATTTGTATCGTATCTTTTACTACATAACTTTTCACCAAATTTCACAAACACTAAGAAAGTTTGTTTTTCGATTCAATACAAACTTTCAACGCTTTGAGGAGTTCAAATAACGTGTTTCTAGATCATTTGTATCGTATCTTTTACTACATAACTTTTCACCAAATTTCACAAACACTAAGAAAGTTTGTTTTTCGATTCAAAACAAGATTTTAACGCTCTGAGGAGTTCAAATAACGTGTTTTTAGATCATTTGTATCGTATCTTTTACTACATAACTTTACACGAAATTTCACAAACACTAAGAAAGTTTGTTTTTCGATTCAAAACAAGATATTAACGCTTTGAGTCGTTCAAATAACGTGTTTTTAGATCATTTGTATCGTATCTTTTACGACATAACTTTTCACCAAAGTTCACAAACACTAAGAAAGTTTGTTTTTCGATTCAATACAAACTTTCAACGCTTTGAGGAGTTCAAATAACGTGTTTTTAGATCATTTGTATCGTATCTTTTACTACATAACTTTTCACCAAATTTCACAAACACTAAGAAAGTTTGTTATTCGATTCAAAACAAGATTTTAACGCTTTTAGGAGTTCAAATAACGTGTTTTTAGATCATTTGTATCGTATCTTTTACAACATAACTTTTCACCAAATTTCGCAAACACTAAGAAAGTTTGTTTTTCCATTCAAAACAAGATTTTAACGCACTGAGGAGTTCAAATAACGTGTTTTTAGATCATTTGTATCGTATCTTTTAATACATAACTTTTCACCAAATTTCACAAACACTAAGAAAGTTTGATTTTCGATTCAAAACAAGATTTTAACGCTCTGAGGAGTTCAAATAACGTGTTTTTAGATCATTTGTATCGTATCTTTTACTACATAACTTTACACGAAATTTCACAAACACTAAGAAAGTTTGTTTTTCGATTCAAAACAAGATTTTAACGCTTTGAGGAGTTGAAATAACGTGTTTCTAGATCATTTGTATCGTATCTTTTACTACATAACTTTTCACCAAATTTCACAAACACTAAGAAAGTTTGTTATTCGATTCAAAACAAGATTTTAACGCTTTGAGGAGTTCAAATAACGTGTTTTTAGATCATTTGTATCGTATCTTTTACTACATAACTTTTCACCAAATTTCACAAACACTAAGAAAGTTTGTTTTTCGATTCAAAACAAGATTTTAACGCTTTGAGGAGTTGAAATAACGTGTTTCTAGATCATTTGTATCGTATCTTTTACTACATAACTTTTCACCAAATTTCACAAACACTAAGAAAGTTTGTTTTTCGATTCAAAACAAGATTTTAACGCTTTGAGGAGTTCAAATAACGTGTTTTTAGATCATTTGTATCGTATCTTTTACGACATAACTTTTCACCAAAGTTCACAAACACTAAGAAAGTTTGTTTTTCGATTCAAAACAAGATTTTAACGCTTTGAGGAGTTCAAATAACGTGTTTTTAGATCATTTGTATCGTATCTTTTACTACATAACTTTTCACCAAATTTCACAAACACTAAGAAAGTTTGTTTTTCGATTCAAAACAAGATTTTAACGCTTTGAGGAGTTCAAATAACGTGTTTCTAGATCATTTGTATCGTATCTTTTACTACATAACTTTTCACCAAATTTCACAAACACTAAGAAAGTTTGTTTTTCGATTCAAAACAAGATTTTAACGCTTTGAGGAGTTCAAATAACGTGTTTCTAGATCATTTGTATCGTATCTTTTAATACATAACTTTTCACCAAATTTCACAAACACTAAGAAAGTTTGATTTTCGATTCAAAACAAGATTTTAACGCTCTGAGGAGTTCAAATAACGTGTTTTTAGATCATTTGTATCGTATCTTTTACTACATAACTTTACACGAAATTTCACAAACACTAAGAAAGTTTGTTTTTCGATTCAAAACAAGATTTTAACGCTTTGAGGAGTTCAAATAACGTGTTTTTAGATCATTTGTATCGTATCTTTTACGACATAACTTTTCACCAAAGTTCACTAACACTAAGAAAGTTTGTTTTTCGATTCAAAACAAGATTTTAACGCTTTGAGGAGTTCAAATAACGTGTTTTTAGATCATTTGTATCGTATCTTTTACTACATAACTTTTCACCAAATTTCACAAACACTAAGAAAGTTTGTTTTTCGATTCAAAACAAGATTTTAACGCTTTGAGGAGTTCAAATAACGTGTTTCTAGATCATTTGTATCGTATCTTTTACTACATAACTTTTCACCAAATTTCACAAACACTAAGAAAGTTTGTTTTTCGATTCAAAACAAGATTTTAACGCTTTGAGGAGTTCAAATAACGTGTTTCTAGATCATTTGTATCGTATCTTTTACTACATAACTTTTCACCAAATTTCGCAAACACTAAGAAAGTTTGTTTTTCGATTCAATACAAACTTTCAACGCTTTGAGGAGTTCAAATAACGTGTTTTTAGATCATTTGTATCGTATCTTTTACGACATAACTTTTCACCAAATTTCACAAGCACTAAGAAAGTTTATTTTTCGATTCAATACAAACTTTCAACGCTTTGAGGAGTTCAAATAACGTGTTTTTAGATCATTTGTATCGTATCTTTTACTACATAACTTTTCACCAAATTTCACAAACACTAAGAAAGTTTGTTTCTTGATTCAAAACAAGATTTTAACGCTTTTAGGAGTTGAAATAACGTGTTTTTAGATCATTTGTATCGTATCTTTTACTACATAACTTTTCACCAAATTTCACAAACACTAAGAAAGTTTGTTTTTCGATTCAAAACAAGATTTTAACGCTTTTAGGAGTTCAAATAACGTGTTTCCAGATCATTTGTATCGTATCTTTTAATACATAACTTTTCACCAAATTTCACAAACACTAAGAAAGTTTGTTTTTCGATTCAAAACAAGATTTTAACGCTTTGAGGAGTTCAAATAACGTGTTTTTAGATCATTTGTATCGTATCTTTTACGACATAACTTTTCACCAAATTTCACAAGCACTAAGAAAGTTTATTTTTCGATTCAATAAAAACTTTCAACGCTTTGAGGAGTTCAAATAACGTGTTTTTAGATCATTTGTATCGTATCTTTTACTATATAACTTTTCACCAAATTTCACAAACACTAAGAAAGTTTGTTATTCGATTCAAAACAAGATTTTAACGCTTTTAGGAGTTCAAATAACGTGTTTTTAGATCATTTGTATCGTATCTTTTACTACATAACTTTTCACCAAATTTCACGATCACCAAGAAAGTTTGTTTTTCGATTCAAAACAAGATTTTAACGCTTTTAGGAGTTCAAATAACGTGTTTTTAGATCATTTGTATCGTATCTTGTACTACATAACTTTTCACCAAATTTCACAAACACTAAGAAAGTTTGTTTTTCGATTCAAAACAAGATTTTAACGCTTTGAGGAGTCCAAATAACGTGTTTTTAGATCATTTGTATCGTATCTTTTACTACATAACTTTTCACCAAATTTCACAAACTCTAAGAAAGTTTGTTTTTCGATTCAAAACAAGATTTTAACGCTTTGAGGAGTTCAAATAACGTGTTTCTAGATCATTTGTATCGTATCTTTTACTACATAACTTCTCACCAAATTTCACAAACACTAAGAAAGTTTGTTTTTCGATTCAATACAAACTTTCAACGCTTTGAGGAGTTCAAATAACGTGTTTTTAGATCATTTGTATCGTATCTTTTACTACATAACTTTTCACCAAATTTCACAAACACTAAGAAAGTTTGTTTTTCGATTCAAAACAAGATATTAACGCTTTGAGTCGTTCAAATAACGTGTTTTTAGATCATTTGTATCGTATCTTTTACGACATAACTTTTCACCAAATTTCACAAGCACTAAGAAAGTTTATTTTTCGATTCAATACAAACTTTCAACGCTTTGAGGAGTTCAAATAACGTGTTTTTAGATCATTTGTATCGTATCTTTTACTACATAACTTTTCACCAAATTTCACAAACACTAAGAAAGTTCGTTATTCGTTTCAAAACAAGATTTTAACGCTTTTAGGAGTTCAAATAACGTGTTTTTAGATCATTTGTATCGTATCTTTTACTACATAACTTTTCACCAAATTTCACGATCACTAAGAAAGTTTGTTTTTCGATTCAAAACAAGATTTTAACGCTTTGAGAAGTTCAAATAACGTGTTTCTAGATCATTTGTATCGTATCTTTTACTACATAACTTTTCACCAAATTTCACAAACACTAAGAAAGTTTGTTTTTCGATTCAATACAAACTTTCAACGCTTTGAGGAGTTCAAATAACGTGTTTCTAGATCATTTGTATCGTATCTTTTACTACATAACTTTTCACCAAATTTCACAAACACTAAGAAAGTTTGTTTTTCGATTCAAAACAAGATTTTAACGCTCTGAGGAGTTCAAATAACGTGTTTTTAGATCATTTGTATCGTATCTTTTACTACATAACTTTACACGAAATTTCACAAACACTAAGAAAGTTTGTTTTTCGATTCAAAACAAGATATTAACGCTTTGAGTCGTTCAAATAACGTGTTTTTAGATCATTTGTATCGTATCTTTTACGACATAACTTTTCACCAAAGTTCACAAACACTAAGAAAATTTGTTTTTCGATTCAATACAAACTTTCAACGCTTTGAGGAGTTCAAATAACGTGTTTTTAGATCATTTGTATCGTATCTTTTACTACATAACTTTTCACCAAATTTCACAAACACTAAGAAAGTTTGTTATTCGATTCAAAACAAGATTTTAACGCTTTTAGGAGTTCAAATAACGTGTTTTTAGATCATTTGTATCGTATCTTTTACAACATAACTTTTCACCAAATTTCGCAAACACTAAGAAAGTTTGTTTTTCCATTCAAAACAAGATTTTAACGCACTGAGGAGTTCAAATAACGTGTTTTTAGATCATTTGTATCGTATCTTTTAATACATAACTTTTCACCAAATTTCACAAACACTAAGAAAGTTTGATTTTCGATTCAAAACAAGATTTTAACGCTCTGAGGAGTTCAAATAACGTGTTTTTAGATCATTTGTATCGTATCTTTTACTACATAACTTTACACGAAATTTCACAAACACTAAGAAAGTTTGTTTTTCGATTCAAAACAAGATATTAACGCTTTGAGTCGTTCAAATAACGTGTTTTTAGATCATTTGTATCGTATCTTTTACGACATAACTTTTCACCAAAGTTCACAAACAGTAAGAAAGTTTGTTTTTCGATTCAATACAAATTTCAACGCTTTGAGGAGTTCAAATAACGTGTTTTTAGATCATTTGTAACGTATCTTTTACTACATAACTTTTCACCAAATTTCACAAACACTAAGAAAGTTTGTTATTCAATTCAAAACAAGATTTTAACGCTTTTAGGAGTTCAAATAACGTGTTTTTAGATCATTTGTATCGTATCTTTTACTACATAACTTTTCACCAAATTTCACGGTCACTAAGAAAGTTTGTTTTTCGATTCAAAACAAGATTTTAACGCTTTTAGGAGTTCAAATAACGTGTTTTTAGATCATTTGTATCGTATCTTTTACTACATTACTTTTCACCAAATTTCACAAACACTAAGAAAGTTTGTTTTTCGATTCAAAACAAGATTTTAACGCTTTGAGGAGTCCAAATAACGTGTTTTTAGATCATTTGTATCGTATCTTTTACTACATAACTTTTCACCAAATTTCACAAACACTAAGAAAGTTTGTTTTTCGATTCAAAACAAGATTTTAACGCTTTGAGGAGTTCAAATAACGTGTTTCTAGATCATTTGTATTGTATCTTTTACTACATAACTTCTCACCAAATTTCACAAACACTAAGAAAGTTTGTTTTTCGATTCAATACAAACTTTCAACGCTTTGAGGAGTTCAAATAACGTGTTTTTAGATCATTTGTATCGTATCTTTTACTACATAACTTTTCACCAAATTTCACAAACACAAAGAAAGTTTGTTTTTCGATTCAAAACAAGATATTAACGCTTTGAGTCGTTCAAATAACGTGTTTTTAGATCATTTGTATCGTATCTTTTACGACATAACTTTTCACCCAATTTCACAAGCACTAAGAAAGTTTATTTTTCGATTCAATACAAACTTTCAACGCGTTGAGGAGTTCAAATAACGTGTTTTTAGATCATTTGTATCGTATCTTTTACTACATAACTTTTCACCAAATTTCACAAACACTAAGAAAGTTTGTTATTCGTTTCAAAACAAGATTTTAACGCTTTTAGGAGTTCAAATAACGTGTTTTTAGATCATTTGTATCGTATCTTTTACTACATAACTTTTCACCAAATTTCACGATCACTAAGAAAGTTTGTTTTTCGATTCAAAACAAGATTTTAACGCTTTTAGGAGTTCAAATAACGTGTTTTTAGATCATTTGTATCGTATCTTTTACTACATAACTTTTCACGAAATTTCACAAACACTAAGAAAGTTTGTTTTTCGATTCAAAACAAGATTTTAACGCTTTGAGGAGTTCAAATAACGTGTTTTTAGATCATTTGTATCGTATCTTTTACTACATAACTTTTCACCAAATTTCACAAACACTAAGAAAGTTTGTTTTTCGATTCAAAACAAGATTTTAACGCTTTGAGGAGTTCAAATAACGTGTTTCTAGATCATTTGTATCGTATCTTTTACTACATAACTTTTCACCAAATTTCACAAACACTAAGAAAGTTTGTTTTTCGATTCAAAACAAGATTTTAACGCTTTGAGGAGTTCAAATAACGTGTTTTTACATCATTTGTATCGTATCTTTTACAACATAACTTTTCACCAAATTTCGCAAACACTAAGAAAGTTTGTTTTTCGATTCAAAACAAGATTTTAACGCACTGAGGAGTTCAAATAACGTGTTTTTAGATCATTTGTATCGTATCTTTTAATACATAACTTTTCACCAAATTTCACAAACACTAAGAAAGTTTGATTTTCGATTCAAAACAAGATTTTAACGCTCGGAGGAGTTCAAATAACGTGTTTTTAGATCATTTGTATCGTATCTTTTACTACATAACTTTACACGAAATTTCACAAACACTAAGAAAGTTTGTTTTTCGATTCAAAACAAGATATTAACGTTTTGAGTCGTTCAAATAACGTGTTTTTAGATCATTTGTATCGTATCTTTTACGACATAACTTTTCACCAAAGTTCACAAACACTAAGAAAGTTTGTTTTTCGATTCAATACAAACTTTCAACGCTTTGAGGAGTTCAAATGACGTGTTTTTAGATCATTTGTATCGTATCTTTTACTACATAACTTTTCACCAAATTTCACAAACACTAAGAAAGTTTGTTATTCGATTCAAAACAAGATTTTAACGCTTTTAGGAGTTCAAATAACGTGTTTTTAGATCATTTGTATCGTATCTTTTACTACATAACTTTTCACCAAATTTCACGATCACTAAGAAAGTTTGTTTTTCGATTCAAAACAAGATTTTAACGCTTTTAGGAGTTCAAATAACGTGTTTTTAGATCATTTGTATCGTATCTTTTACTACATAACTTTTCACCAAATTTCACAAACACTAAGAAAGTTTGTTTTTCGATTCAAAACAAGATTTTAACGCTTTGAGGAGTCCAAATAACGTGTTTTTAGATCATTTGTATCGTATCTTTTACTACATAACTTTTCACCAAATTTCACAAACACTAAGAAAGTTTGTTTTTCGATTCAAAACAAGATTTTAACGCTTTGAGGAGTTCAAATAACGTGTTTCTAGATCATTTGTATCGTATCTTTTACTACATAACTTCTCACCAAATTTCACAAACACTAAGAAAGTTTGTTTTTCGATTCAATACAAACTTTCAACGCTTTGAGGAGTTCAAATAACGTGTTTTTAGATCATTTGTATCGTATCTTTTACTACATAACTTTTCACCAAATTTCACAAACACTAAGAAAGTTTGTTTTTCGATTCAAAACAAGATATTAACGCTTTGAGTCGTTCAAATAACCTGTTTTTAGATCATTTGTATCGTATCTTTTACGACATAACTTTTCACCAAATTTCACAAGCACTAAGAAAGTTTATTTTTCGATTCAATACAAACTTTCAACGCTTTGAGGAGTTCAAATAACGTGTTTTTAGATCATTTGTATCGTATCTTTTACTACATAACTTTTCACCAAATTTCACAAACACTAAGAAAGTTTGTTATTCGTTTCAAAACAAGATTTTAACGCTTTTAGGAGTTCAAATAACGTGTTTTTAGATCATTTGTATCGTATCTTTTACTACATAACTTTTCACCAAATTTCACGATCACTAAGAAAGTTTGTTTTTCGATTCAAAACAAGATTTTAACGCTTTTAGGAGTTCAAATAACGTGTTTTTAGATCATTTGTATCGTATCTTTTACTACATAACTTTTCACGAAATTTCACAAACACTAAGAAAGTTTGTTTTTCGATTCAAAACAAGATTTTAACGCTTTGAGGAGTTCAAATAACGTGTTTTTAGATCATTTGTATCGTATCTTTTACTACATAACTTTTCACCAAATTTCACAAACACTAAGAAAGTTTGTTTTTCGATTCAAAACAAGATTTTAATGCTTTGAGGAGTTCAAATAACGTGTTTCTAGATCATTTGTATCGTATCTTTTACTACATAACTTTTCACCAAATTTCACAAACACTAAGAAAGTTTGTTTTTCGATTCAAAACAAGATTTTAACGCTTTGAGGAGTTCAAATAACGTGTTTTTACATCATTTGTATCGTATCTTTTACAACATAACTTTTCACCAAATTTCGCTAACACTAAGAAAGTTTGTTTTTCGATTCAAAACAAGATTTTAACGCACTGAGGAGTTCAAATAACGTGTTTTTAGATCATTTGTATCGTATCTTTTAATACATAACTTTTCACCAAATTTCACAAACACTAAGAAAGTTTGATTTTCGATTCAAAACAAGATTTTAACGCTCTGAGGAGTTCAAATAACGTGTTTTTAGATCATTTGTATCGTATCTTTTACTACATAACTTTACACGAAATTTCACAAACACTAAGAAAGTTTGTTTTTCGATTCAAAACAAGATTTTAACGCTTTGAGGAGTTCAAATAACGTGTTTTTAGATCATTTGTATCGTATCTTTTACGACATAACTTTTCACCAAAGTTCACAAACACTAAGAAAGTTTGTTTTTCGATTCAAAACAAGATTTTAACGCTTTGAGGAGTTCAAATAACGTGTTTTTAGATCATTTGTATCGTATCTTTTACTACATAACTTTTCACCAAATTTCACAAACACTAAGAAAGTTTGTTTTTCGATTCAAAACAAGATTTTAACGCTTTGAGGAGTTCAAATAACGTGTTTCTAGATCATTTGTATCGTATCTTTTACTACATAACTTTTCACCAAATTTCACAAACACTAAGAAAGTTTGTTTTTCGATTCAAAACAAGATTTTAACGCTTTGAGGAGTTCAAATAACGTGTTTCTAGATCATTTGTATCGTATCTTTTAATACATAACTTTTCACCAAATTTCACAAACACTAAGAAAGTTTGATTTTCGATTCAAAACAAGATTTTAACGCTCTGAGGAGTTCAAATAACGTGTTTTTAGATCATTTGTATCGTATCTTTTACTACATAACTTTACACGAAATTTCACAAACACTAAGAAAGTTTGTTTTTCGATTCAAAACAAGATTTTAACGCTTTGAGGAGTTCAAATAACGTGTTTTTAGATCATTTGTATCGTATCTTTTACGACATAACTTTTCACCAAAGTTCACAAACACTAAGAAAGTTTGTTTTTCGATTCAAAACAAGATTTTAACGCTTTGAGGAGTTCAAATAACGTGTTTTTAGATCATTTGTATCGTATCTTTTACTACATAACTTTTCACCAAATTTCACAAACACTAAGAAAGTTTGTTTTTCGATTCAAAACAAGATTTTAACGCTTTGAGGAGTTCAAATAACGTGTTTCTAGATCATTTGTATCGTATCTTTTACTACATAACTTTTCACCAAATTTCACAAACACTAAGAAAGTTTGTTTTTCGATTCAAAACAAGATTTTAACGCTTTGAGGAGTTCAAATAACGTGTTTTTACATCATTTGTATCGTATCTTTTACAACATAACTTTTCACCAAATTTCGCAAACACTAAGAAATTTTGTTTTTCGATTCAAAACAAGATTTTAACGCACTGAGGAGTTCAAATAACGTGTTTTTAGATCATTTGTATCGTATCTTTTAATACATAACTTTTCACCAAATTTCACAAACACTAAGAAAGTTTGATTTTCGATTCAAAACAAGATTTTAACGCTCTGAGGAGTTCAAATAACGTGTTTTTAGATCATTTGTATCGTATCTTTTACTACATAACTTTACACGAAATTTCACAAACACTAAGAAAGTTTGTTTTTCGATTCAAAACAAGATTTTAACGCTTTGAGGAGTTCAAATAACGTGTTTTTAGATCATTTGTATCGTATCTTTTAATACATAACTTTTCACCAAATTTCACAAACACTAAGAAAGTTTGTTATTCAATTCAAAACAAGATTTTAACGCTTTTAGGAGTTCAAATAACGTGTTTTTAGATCATTTGTATCGTATCTTTTACTACATAACTTTTCACCAAATTTCACGGTCACTAAGAAAGTTTGTTTTTCGATTCAAAACAAGATTTTAACGCTTTTAGGAGTTCAAATAACGTGTTTTTAGATCATTTGTATCGTATCTTTTACTACATTACTTTTCACCAAATTTCACAAACACTAAGAAAGTTTGTTTTTCGATTCAAAACAAGATTTTAACGCTTTGAGGAGTCCAAATAACGTGTTTTTAGATCATTTGTATCGTATCTTTTACTACATAACTTTTCACCAAATTTCACAAACACTAAGAAAGTTTGTTTTTCGATTCAAAACAAGATTTTAACGCTTTGAGGAGTTCAAATAACGTGTTTCTAGATCATTTGTATTGTATCTTTTACTACATAACTTCTCACCAAATTTCACAAACACTAAGAAAGTTTGTTTTTCGATTCAATACAAACTTTCAACGCTTTGAGGAGTTCAAATAACGTGTTTTTAGATCATTTGTATCGTATCTTTTACTACATAACTTTTCACCAAATTTCACAAACACAAAGAAAGTTTGTTTTTCGATTCAAAACAAGATATTAACGCTTTGAGTCGTTCAAATAACGTGTTTTTAGATCATTTGTATCGTATCTTTTACGACATAACTTTTCACCCAATTTCACAAGCACTAAGAAAGTTTATTTTTCGATTCAATACAAACTTTCAACGCGTTGAGGAGTTCAAATAACGTGTTTTTAGATCATTTGTATCGTATCTTTTACTACATAACTTTTCACCAAATTTCACAAACACTAAGAAAGTTTGTTATTCGTTTCAAAACAAGATTTTAACGCTTTTAGGAGTTCAAATAACGTGTTTTTAGATCATTTGTATCGTATCTTTTACTACATAACTTTTCACCAAATTTCACGATCACTAAGAAAGTTTGTTTTTCGATTCAAAACAAGATTTTAACGCTTTTAGGAGTTCAAATAACGTGTTTTTAGATCATTTGTATCGTATCTTTTACTACATAACTTTTCACGAAATTTCACAAACACTAAGAAAGTTTGTTTTTCGATTCAAAACAAGATTTTAACGCTTTGAGGAGTTCAAATAACGTGTTTTTAGATCATTTGTATCGTATCTTTTACTACATAACTTTTCACCAAATTTCACAAACACTAAGAAAGTTTGTTTTTCGATTCAAAACAAGATTTTAACGCTTTGAGGAGTTCAAATAACGTGTTTCTAGATCATTTGTATCGTATCTTTTACTACATAACTTTTCACCAAATTTCACAAACACTAAGAAAGTTTGTTTTTCGATTCAAAACAAGATTTTAACGCTTTGAGGAGTTCAAATAACGTGTTTTTACATCATTTGTATCGTATCTTTTACAACATAACTTTTCACCAAATTTCGCAAACACTAAGAAAGTTTGTTTTTCGATTCAAAACAAGATTTTAACGCACTGAGGAGTTCAAATAACGTGTTTTTAGATCATTTGTATCGTATCTTTTAATACATAACTTTTCACCAAATTTCACAAACACTAAGAAAGTTTGATTTTCGATTCAAAACAAGATTTTAACGCTCGGAGGAGTTCAAATAACGTGTTTTTAGATCATTTGTATCGTATCTTTTACTACATAACTTTACACGAAATTTCACAAACACTAAGAAAGTTTGTTTTTCGATTCAAAACAAGATATTAACGTTTTGAGTCGTTCAAATAACGTGTTTTTAGATCATTTGTATCGTATCTTTTACGACATAACTTTTCACCAAAGTTCACAAACACTAAGAAAGTTTGTTTTTCGATTCAATACAAACTTTCAACGCTTTGAGGAGTTCAAATGACGTGTTTTTAGATCATTTGTATCGTATCTTTTACTACATAACTTTTCACCAAATTTCACAAACACTAAGAAAGTTTGTTATTCGATTCAAAACAAGATTTTAACGCTTTTAGGAGTTCAAATAACGTGTTTTTAGATCATTTGTATCGTATCTTTTACTACATAACTTTTCACCAAATTTCACGATCACTAAGAAAGTTTGTTTTTCGATTCAAAACAAGATTTTAACGCTTTTAGGAGTTCAAATAACGTGTTTTTAGATCATTTGTATCGTATCTTTTACTACATAACTTTTCACCAAATTTCACAAACACTAAGAAAGTTTGTTTTTCGATTCAAAACAAGATTTTAACGCTTTGAGGAGTCCAAATAACGTGTTTTTAGATCATTTGTATCGTATCTTTTACTACATAACTTTTCACCAAATTTCACAAACACTAAGAAAGTTTGTTTTTCGATTCAAAACAAGATTTTAACGCTTTGAGGAGTTCAAATAACGTGTTTCTAGATCATTTGTATCGTATCTTTTACTACATAACTTCTCACCAAATTTCACAAACACTAAGAAAGTTTGTTTTTCGATTCAATACAAACTTTCAACGCTTTGAGGAGTTCAAATAACGTGTTTTTAGATCATTTGTATCGTATCTTTTACTACATAACTTTTCACCAAATTTCACAAACACTAAGAAAGTTTGTTTTTCGATTCAAAACAAGATATTAACGCTTTGAGTCGTTCAAATAACCTGTTTTTAGATCATTTGTATCGTATCTTTTACGACATAACTTTTCACCAAATTTCACAAGCACTAAGAAAGTTTATTTTTCGATTCAATACAAACTTTCAACGCTTTGAGGAGTTCAAATAACGTGTTTTTAGATCATTTGTATCGTATCTTTTACTACATAACTTTTCACCAAATTTCACAAACACTAAGAAAGTTTGTTATTCGTTTCAAAACAAGATTTTAACGCTTTTAGGAGTTCAAATAACGTGTTTTTAGATCATTTGTATCGTATCTTTTACTACATAACTTTTCACCAAATTTCACGATCACTAAGAAAGTTTGTTTTTCGATTCAAAACAAGATTTTAACGCTTTTAGGAGTTCAAATAACGTGTTTTTAGATCATTTGTATCGTATCTTTTACTACATAACTTTTCACGAAATTTCACAAACACTAAGAAAGTTTGTTTTTCGATTCAAAACAAGATTTTAACGCTTTGAGGAGTTCAAATAACGTGTTTTTAGATCATTTGTATCGTATCTTTTACTACATAACTTTTCACCAAATTTCACAAACACTAAGAAAGTTTGTTTTTCGATTCAAAACAAGATTTTAATGCTTTGAGGAGTTCAAATAACGTGTTTCTAGATCATTTGTATCGTATCTTTTACTACATAACTTTTCACCAAATTTCACAAACACTAAGAAAGTTTGTTTTTCGATTCAAAACAAGATTTTAACGCTTTGAGGAGTTCAAATAACGTGTTTTTACATCATTTGTATCGTATCTTTTACAACATAACTTTTCACCAAATTTCGCTAACACTAAGAAAGTTTGTTTTTCGATTCAAAACAAGATTTTAACGCACTGAGGAGTTCAAATAACGTGTTTTTAGATCATTTGTATCGTATCTTTTAATACATAACTTTTCACCAAATTTCACAAACACTAAGAAAGTTTGATTTTCGATTCAAAACAAGATTTTAACGCTCTGAGGAGTTCAAATAACGTGTTTTTAGATCATTTGTATCGTATCTTTTACTACATAACTTTACACGAAATTTCACAAACACTAAGAAAGTTTGTTTTTCGATTCAAAACAAGATTTTAACGCTTTGAGGAGTTCAAATAACGTGTTTTTAGATCATTTGTATCGTATCTTTTACGACATAACTTTTCACCAAAGTTCACAAACACTAAGAAAGTTTGTTTTTCGATTCAAAACAAGATTTTAACGCTTTGAGGAGTTCAAATAACGTGTTTTTAGATCATTTGTATCGTATCTTTTACTACATAACTTTTCACCAAATTTCACAAACACTAAGAAAGTTTGTTTTTCGATTCAAAACAAGATTTTAACGCTTTGAGGAGTTCAAATAACGTGTTTCTAGATCATTTGTATCGTATCTTTTACTACATAACTTTTCACCAAATTTCACAAACACTAAGAAAGTTTGTTTTTCGATTCAAAACAAGATTTTAACGCTTTGAGGAGTTCAAATAACGTGTTTCTAGATCATTTGTATCGTATCTTTTAATACATAACTTTTCACCAAATTTCACAAACACTAAGAAAGTTTGATTTTCGATTCAAAACAAGATTTTAACGCTCTGAGGAGTTCAAATAACGTGTTTTTAGATCATTTGTATCGTATCTTTTACTACATAACTTTACACGAAATTTCACAAACACTAAGAAAGTTTGTTTTTCGATTCAAAACAAGATTTTAACGCTTTGAGGAGTTCAAATAACGTGTTTTTAGATCATTTGTATCGTATCTTTTACGACATAACTTTTCACCAAAGTTCACAAACACTAAGAAAGTTTGTTTTTCGATTCAAAACAAGATTTTAACGCTTTGAGGAGTTCAAATAACGTGTTTTTAGATCATTTGTATCGTATCTTTTACTACATAACTTTTCACCAAATTTCACAAACACTAAGAAAGTTTGTTTTTCGATTCAAAACAAGATTTTAACGCTTTGAGGAGTTCAAATAACGTGTTTCTAGATCATTTGTATCGTATCTTTTACTACATAACTTTTCACCAAATTTCACAAACACTAAGAAAGTTTGTTTTTCGATTCAAAACAAGATTTTAACGCTTTGAGGAGTTCAAATAACGTGTTTTTACATCATTTGTATCGTATCTTTTACAACATAACTTTTCACCAAATTTCGCAAACACTAAGAAATTTTGTTTTTCGATTCAAAACAAGATTTTAACGCACTGAGGAGTTCAAATAACGTGTTTTTAGATCATTTGTATCGTATCTTTTAATACATAACTTTTCACCAAATTTCACAAACACTAAGAAAGTTTGATTTTCGATTCAAAACAAGATTTTAACGCTCTGAGGAGTTCAAATAACGTGTTTTTAGATCATTTGTATCGTATCTTTTACTACATAACTTTACACGAAATTTCACAAACACTAAGAAAGTTTGTTTTTCGATTCAAAACAAGATTTTAACGCTTTGAGGAGTTCAAATAACGTGTTTTTAGATCATTTGTATCGTATCTTTTAATACATAACTTTTCACCAAATTTCACAAACACTAAGAAAGTTTGATTTTCGATTCAAAACAAGATTTTAACGCTCTGAGGAGTTCAAATAACGTGTTTTTAGATCATTTGTATCGTATCTTTTACTACATAACTTTACACGAAATTTCACAAACACTAAGAAAGTTTGTTTTTCGATTCAAAACAAGATTTTAACGCTTTGAGGAGTTCAAATAACGTGTTTTTAGATCATTTGTATCGTATCTTTTACGACATAACTTTTCACCAAATTTCACAAGCACTAAGAAAGTTTATTTTTCGATTCAATACAAACTTTCAACGCTTTGAGGAGTTCAAATAACGTGTTTTTAGATCATTTGTATCGTATCTTTTACTACATAACTTTTCACCAAATTTCACAAACACTAAGAAAGTTTGTTATTCGATTCAAAACAAGATTTTAACGCTTTTAGGAGTTCAAATAACGTGTTTTTAGATCATTTGTATCGTATCTTTTACTACATAACTTTTCACCAAATTTCACGATCACTAGAAAGTTTGTTTTTCGATTCAAAACAAGATTTTAACGCTTTTAGGAGTTCAAATAACGTGTTTTTAGATCATTTGTATCGTATCTTTTACTACATAACTTTTCACCAAATTTCACAAACACTAAGAAAGTTTGTTTTTCGATTCAAAACAAGATTTTAACGCTTTGAGGAGTCCAAATAACGTGTTTTTAGATCATTTGTATCGTATCTTTTACTACATAACTTTTCACCAAATTTCACAAACACTAAGAAAGTTTGTTTTTCGATTCAAAACAAGATTTTAACGCTTTGAGGAGTTCAAATAACGTGTTTCTAGATCATTTGTATCGTATCTTTTACTACATAACTTCTCACCAAATTTCACAAACACTAAGAAAGTTTGTTTTTCGATTCAATACAAACTTTCAACGCTTTGAGGAGTTCAAATAACGTGTTTTTAGATCATTTGTATCGTATCTTTTACTACATAACTTTTCACCAAATTTCACAAACACTAAGAAAGTTTGTTATTCGTTTCAAAACAAGATTTTAACGCTTTTAGGAGTTCAAATAACGTGTTTTTAGATCATTTGTATCGTATCTTTTACTACATAACTTTTCACCAAATTTCACGATCGCTAAGAAAGTTTGTTTTTCGATTCAAAACAAGATTTTAACGCTTTTAGGAGTTCAAATAACGTGTTTTTAGATCATTTGTATCGTATCTTTTACTACATAACTTTTCACGAAATTTCACAAACACTAAGAAAGTTTGTTTTTCGATTCAAAACAAGATTTTAACGCTTTGAGGAGTTCAAATAACGTGTTTTTAGATCATTTGTATCGTATCTTTTACTACATAACTTTTCACCAAATTTCACAAACACTAAGAAAGTTTGTTTTTCGATTCAAAACAAGATTTTAACGCTTTGAGGAGTTCAAATAACGTGTTTCTAGATCATTTGTATCGTATCTTTTACTACATAACTTTTCACCAAATTTCACAAACACTAAGAAAGTTTGTTTTTCGATTCAAAACAAGATTTTAACGCTTTGAGGAGTTCAAATAACGTGTTTTTACATCATTTGTATCGTATCTTTTACAACATAACTTTTCACCAAATTTCGCAAACACTAAGAAAGTTTGTTTTTCGATTCAAAACAAGATTTTAACGCACTGAGGAGTTCAAATAACGTGTTTTTAGATCATTTGTATCGTATCTTTTAATACATAACTTTTCACCAAATTTCACAAACACTAAGAAAGTTTGATTTTCGATTCAAAACAAGATTTTAACGCTCTGAGGAGTTCAAATAACGTGTTTTTAGTTCATTTGTATCGTATCTTTTACTACATAACTTTACACGAAATTTCACAAACACTAAGAAAGTTTGTTTTTCGATTCAAAACAAGATATTAACGCTTTGAGTCGTTCAAATAACGTGTTTTTAGATCATTTGTATCGTATCTTTTACGACATAACTTTTCACCAAAGTTCACAAACACTAAGAAAGTTTGTTTTTCGATTCAATACAAACTTTCAACGCTTTGAGGAGTTCAAATAACGTGTTTTTAGATCATTTGTATCGTATCTTTTACTACATAACTTTTCACCAAATTTCACAAACACTAAGAAAGTTTGTTATTCGATTCAAAACAAGATTTTAACGCTTTTAGGAGTTCAAATAACGTGTTTTTAGATCATTTGTATCGTATCTTTTACTACATAACTTTTCACCAAATTTCACGATCACTAAGAAAGTTTGTTTTTCGATTCAAAACAAGATTTTAACGCTTTTAGGAGTTCAAATAACGTGTTTTTAGATCATTTGTATCGTATCTTTTACTACAAAACTTTTCACCAAATTTCACAAACACTAAGAAAGTTTGTTTTTCGATTCAAAACAAGATTTTAACGCTTTGAGGAGTTCAAATAACGTGTTTTTACATCATTTGTATCGTATCTTTTACAACATAACTTTTCACCAAATTTCGCAAACACTAAGAAAGTTTGTTTTTCGATTCAAAACAAGATTTTAACGCACTGAGGAGTTCAAATAACGTGTTTCTAGATCATTTGTATCGTATCTTTTACTACATAACTTTTCACCAAATTTCACAAACACTAAGAAAGTTTGTTTTTCGATTCAATACAAACTTTCAACGCTTTGAGGAGTTCAAATAACGTGTTTTTAGATCATTTGTATCGTATCTTTTACTACATAACTTTTTACGAAATTTCACAAGCACTAAGAAAGTTTGTTATTCGATTCAAAACAAGATTTTAACGCTTTTAGGAGTTCAAATAACGTGTTTTTAGATCATTTGTATCGTATCTTTTACTACATAACTTTTCACCAAATTTCACGATCACTAAGAAAGTTTGTTTTTCGATTCAAAACAAGATTTTAACGCTTTTAGGAGTTCAAATAACGTGTTTTTAGACCATTTGTATCGTATCTTTTACTACATAACTTTTCACCAAATTTCACAAACACTAAGAAAGTTTGTTTTTCGATTCAAAACAAGATTTTAACGCTTTGAGGAGTCCAAATAACGTGTTTTTAGATCATTTGTATCGTATCTTTTACTACATAACTTTTCACCAAATTTCACAAACACTAAGAAAGTTTGTTTTTCGATTCAAAACAAGATTTTAACGCTTTGAGGAGTTCAAATAACGTGTTTCTAGATCATTTGTATCGTATCTTTTACTACATAACTTTTCACCAAATTTCACAAACACTAAGAAAGTTTGTTTTTCGATTCAATACAAACTTTCAACGCTTTGAGGAGTTCAAATAACGTGTTTTTAGATCATTTGTATCGTATCTTTTACTACATAACTTTTCACCAAATTTCACAAACACTAAGAAAGTTTGTTTTTCGATTCAAAACAAGATTTTAACGCTTTGAGGAGTTCAAATAACGTGTTTCTAGATCATTTGTATCGTATCTTTTACTACATAACTTTTCACCAAATTTCACAAACACTAAGAAAGTTTGTTTTTCGATTCAATACAAACTTTCAACGCTTTGAGGAGTTCAAATAACGTGTTTTTAGATCATTTGTATCGTATCTTTTACTACATAACTTTTCTCCAAATTTCACAAACACTAAGAAAGTTTGTTATTCGATTCAAAACAAGATTTTAGCGCGTTTAGGAGTTCAAATAACGTGTTTTTAGATCATTTGTATCCTATCTTTTACTACATAACTTTTCACCAAATTTCACAAACACTAAGAAAGTTTGTTTCTTGATTCAAAACAAGATTTTAACGCACTGAGGAGTTCAAATAACGTGTTTTTAGATCATTTGTATCGTATCTTTTAATACATAACTTTTCACCAAATTTCACAAACACTAAGAAAGTTTGTTTTTCGATTCAAAACAAGATTTTAACGCTTTTAGGAGTTCAAATAACGTGTTTCCAGATCATTTGTATCGTATCTTTTAATACATAACTTTTCACCAAATTTCACAAACACTAAGAAAGTTTGTTTTTCGATTCAAAACAAGATTTTAACGCTTTGAGGAGTTCAAATAACGTGTTTTTAGATCATTTGTATCGTATCTTTTACGACATAACTTTTCACCAAATTTCACAAGCACTAAGAAAGTTTATTTTTCGATTCAATAAAAACTTTCAACGCTTTGAGGAGTTCAAATAACGTGTTTTTAGATCATTTGTATCGTATCTTTTACTATATAACTTTTCACCAAATTTCACAAACACTAAGAAAGTTTGTTATTCGATTCAAAACAAGATTTTAACGCTTTTAGGAGTTCAAATAACGTGTTTTTAGATCATTTGTATCGTATCTTTTACTACATAACTTTTCACCAAATTTCACGATCACCAAGAAAGTTTGTTTTTCGATTCAAAACAAGATTTTAACGCTTTTAGGAGTTCAAATAACGTGTTTTTAGATCATTTGTATCGTATCTTGTACTACATAACTTTTCACCAAATTTCACAAACACTAAGAAAGTTTGTTTTTCGATTCAAAACAAGATTTTAACGCTTTGAGGAGTCCAAATAACGTGTTTTTAGATCATTTGTATCGTATCTTTTACTACATAACTTTTCACCAAATTTCACAAACTCTAAGAAAGTTTGTTTTTCGATTCAAAACAAGATTTTAACGCTTTGAGGAGTTCAAATAACGTGTTTCTAGATCATTTGTATCGTATCTTTTACTACATAACTTCTCACCAAATTTCACAAACACTAAGAAAGTTTGTTTTTCGATTCAATACAAACTTTCAACGCTTTGAGGAGTTCAAATAACGTGTTTTTAGATCATTTGTATCGTATCTTTTACTACATAACTTTTCACCAAATTTCACAAACACTAAGAAAGTTTCTTTTTCGATTCAAAACAAGATATTAACGCTTTGAGTCGTTCAAATAACGTGTTTTTAGATCATTTGTATCGTATCTTTTACGACATAACTTTTCACCAAATTTCACAAGCACTAAGAAAGTTTATTTTTCGATTCAATACAAACTTTGAACGCTTTGAGGAGTTCAAATAACGTGTTTTTAGATCATTTGTATCGTATCTTTTACTACATAACTTTTCACCAAATTTCACAAACACTAAGAAAGTTCGTTATTCGTTTCAAAACAAGATTTTAACGCTTTTAGGAGTTCAAATAACGTGTTTTTAGATCATTTGTATCGTATCTTTTACTACATAACTTTTCACCAAATTTCACGATCACTAAGAAAGTTTGTTTTTCGATTCAAAACAAGATTTTAACGCTTTGAGAAGTTCAAATAACGTGTTTCTAGATCATTTGTATCGTATCTTTTACTACATAACTTTTCACCAAATTTCACAAACACTAAGAAAGTTTGTTTTTCGATTCAATACAAACTTTCAACGCTTTGAGGAGTTCAAATAACGTGTTTCTAGATCATTTGTATCGTATCTTTTACTACATAACTTTTCACCAAATTTCACAAACACTAAGAAAGTTTGTTTTTCGATTCAAAACAAGATTTTAACGCTCTGAGGAGTTCAAATAACGTGTTTTTAGATCATTTGTATCGTATCTTTTACTACATAACTTTACACGAAATTTCACAAACACTAAGAAAGTTTGTTTTTCGATTCAAAACAAGATATTAACGCTTTGAGTCGTTCAAATAACGTGTTTTTAGATCATTTGTATCGTATCTTTTACGACATAACTTTTCACCAAAGTTCACAAACACTAAGAAAGTTTGTTTTTCGATTCAATACAAACTTTCAACGCTTTGAGGAGTTCAAATAACGTGTTTTTAGATCATTTGTATCGTATCTTTTACTACATAACTTTTCACCAAATTTCACAAACACTAAGAAAGTTTGTTATTCGATTCAAAACAAGATTTTAACGCTTTTAGGAGTTCAAATAACGTGTTTTTAGATCATTTGTATCGTATCTTTTACGACATAACTTTTCACCAAATTTCACGATCACTAAGAAAGTTTGTTTTTCGATTCAAAACAAGATTTTAACGCTTTTAGGAGTTCAAATAACGTGTTTTTAGATCATTTCTATCGTATCTTTTACTACATAACTTTTCACCAAATTTCACAAACACTAAGAAAGTTTGTTTTTCGATTCAAAACAAGATTTTAACGCTTTGAGGAGTCCAAATAACGTGTTTTTAGATCATTTGTATCTTATCTTTTACTACATAACTTTTCACCAAATTTCACAAACACTAAGAAAGTTTGTTTTTCGATTCAAAACAAGATTTTAACGCTTTGAGTAGTTCAAATAACGTGTTTCTAGATCATTTGTATCGTATCTTTTACTACATAACTTTTCACCAAATTTCACAAACACTAAGAAAGTTTGTTTTTCGATTCAATACAAACTTTCAACGCTTTGAGGAGTTCAAATAACGTGTTTTTAGATCATTTGTATCGTATCTTTTACTACATAACTTTTCACGAAATTTCACAAACACTAAGAAAGTTTGTTTTTCGATTCAAAACAAGATATTAACGCTTTGAGTCGTTCAAATAACGTGTTTTTAGATCATTTGTATCGTATCTTTTACGACATAACTTTTCACCAAAGTTCACAAACACTAAAAAAGTTTGTTTTTCGATTCAATACAAACTTTCAACGTTTTGAGGAGTTCAAATAACGTGTTTTTAGATCATTTGTATCGTATCTTTTACTACATAACTTTTCACCAAATTTCACAAACACTAAGAAAGTTTGTTATTCGATTCAAAACAAGATTTTAACGCTTTTAGGAGTTCAAATAACGTGTTTTTAGATCATTTGTATTGTATCTTTTACTACATAACTTTTCACCAAATTTCACGATCACTAAGAAAGTTTGTTTTTCGATTCAAAACAAGATTTTAACGCTTTTAGGAGTTCAAATGACGTGTTTTTAGATCATTTGTATCGTATCTTTTACTACATAACTTTTCACCAAATTTCACAGACACTAAGAAAGTTTATTTTTCGATTCAAAACAAGATTTTAACGCTTTGAGGAGTCCAAATAACGTGTTTTTAGATCATTTGTATCGTATCTTTTACTACATAACTTTTCACCAAATTTCACAAACACTAAGAAAGTTTGTTTTTCGATTCAAAACAAGATTTTAACGCTTTGAGGAGTCCAAATAACGTGTTTTTAGATCATTTGTATCGTATCTTTTACTACATAACTTTTCACCAAATTTCACAGACACTAAGAAAGTTTGTTTTTCGATTCAAAACAAGATTTTAACGCTTTGAGGAGTTCAAATAACGTGTTTTTAGATCATTTGTATAGTATCTTTTACTACATAACTTTTCACCAAATTTCACAAACACTAAGAAAGTTTGTTTTTCGATTCAAAACAAACTTTTAACGCTTTGAGGAGTTCAAATAACGTGGTTATTGATCATTTGTATCGTATCTTTTACTACATAACTTTTCACCAAATTTCACAAACACAAAGAAACTTTGTTTTTCGATTCAAAACAAGATTTTAACGCTTTGAGGAGTTAAAATAACGTGTTTTTACATCATTTGTATCGTATCTTTTACTACATAACTTTTCACCAAATTTCACAAACACTAAGAAAGTTTGTTTTTCGATTCAAAACAAGATTTTTACCCTTTGAGGAATTCAAATTACGTGTTTCTAGATCATTTGTATCGTATCTTTTACTACATAACTTTTCACCAAATGTCACAAACACTAAGAAAGTTTGTTTTTCTATTCAAAACAAGATTTTAACGCTTTGAGGAGTTCAAATAACTTGTTTTTAAATCATTTGTATCATATCTTTTACTACATAACTTTTCACCAAATTTAACAAACACTAAGAAAGTTTGTTTTTCGGTTCAAAACAAGATTTTAACGCTTTGAGGAATTCAAATAACGTGTTTTTAGATCATTTGTATCGTATCTTTTACTACATAAACTTTTCACCAAATTTCACAAACACTAAGAAAGTTTGTTTTTCTATTCAAAACAAGATTTTAACGCTTTGAGGAGTTCAAATAACTTGTTTTTAAATCATTTGTATCGTATCTTTTACTACATAACTTTTCACCAAATTTAACAAACACTAAGAAAGTTTGTTTTTCGGTTCAAAACAAGATTTTAACGCTTTGAGGAGTTCAAATAACGTGTTTTTAGATCATTTGTATCGTATCTTTTACTACATAAGTTTTCACCAAATTTCACAAACACTAAGAAAGTTTGTTTTTATATTCAAAACAAGATTTTAACGATTTGAGGAGTTCAAATAACTTATTTTAAATCATTTGTATCGTATCTTTTACTACATAACTTTTCACCAAATTTAACAAACACTAAGAAAGTTTGTTTTTCGGTTCAAAACAAGATTTTAACGCTTTGAGGAGTTCAAATAACGTGTTTTTAGATCATTTGTATCGTATCTTTTACTACATAACTTTTCACCAAATTTCACAAACACTAAGAAAGTTTGTTTTTCTATTCAAAACAAGATTTTAACGCTTTGAGGAGTTCAAATAACGTGTTTTTAGATCATTTGTATCGTATCTTTTACTACATAACTTTTCACCAAATTTCACAAACACTAAGAAAGTTTGTTTTTCGATTCAAAACAAGATTTTAACGCTTTGAGGAGTTCAAATAACGTGTTTTTAGATCATTTGTATCGTATCTTTTACTACATAACTTTTCACCAAATTTCACAAACACTAAGAAAGTTTGTTTTTTGATTCAAAACAATATTTTAACGCTTTGAGGAGTTCAAATAACGTGTTTTTAGATCATTTGTATCGTATCTTTTACTACATAACTTTTCACCAAATTTCACAAACACTAAGAAAGTTTGTTTTTCTATTGAAAACAAGATTTTAACGCTTTGAGGAGTTCAAATAACTTATTTTAGATCATTTGTATCGTATCTTTTACTACATAACTTTTCACCAAATTTCACAAACACTAAGAAAGTTTGTTTTTCGATTCAAAACATACTTTTAACGCTTTGAGGAGTTCAAATAACGTGTTTATTGATCATTTGTATCGTATATTTTACTACATAACTTTTCACCAAATTTCACAAACACTAAGAAACTTTGTTTTTCGATTCAAAACAAGATTTTAACGCTTTGAGGAGTTCAAATAACGTGTTTTTACATCATTTGTATCGTATCTTTTACTACATAACTTTTCACCAAATTTAACAAACACTAAGAAAGTTTGTTTTTCGGTTCAAAACAAGATTTTAACGCTTTGAGGAGTTCAAATAACGTGTTTTTAGATCATTTGTATCGTATCTTTTACTACATAAGTTTTCACCAAATTTCACAAACACTAAGAAAGTTTGTTTTTATATTCAAAACAAGATTTTAACGATTTGAGGAGTTCAAATAACTTGTTTTTAAATCATTTGTATTGTATCTTTTACTACATAACTTTTCACCAAATTTAACAAACACTAAGAAAGTTTGTTTTTCGGTTCAAAACAAGATTTTAACGCTTTGAGGAGTTCAAATAACGTGTTTTTAGATCATTTGTATCGTATCTTTTACTACATAACTTTTCACCAAATTTCACAAACACTAAGAAAGTTTTTTTTTCTATTCAAAACAAGATTTTAACGCTTTGAGGAGTTCAAATAACGTGTTTTTAGATCATTTGTATCGTATCTTTTACTACATAACTTTTCACCAAATTTCACAAACACTAAGAAAGTTTGTTTTTCGATTCAAAACAAGATTTTAACGCTTTGAGGAGTTCAAATAACGTGTTTTTAGATCATTTGTATCGTATCTTTTACTACATAACTTTTCACCAAATTTCACAAACACTAAGAAAGTTTGTTTTTCGATTCAAAACATACTTTTAACGCTTTGAGGAGTTCAAATAACGTGTTTATTGATCATTTGTATCGTATATTTTACTACATAACTTTTCACCAAATTTCACAAACACTAAGAAACTTTGTTTTTCGATTCAAAACAAGATTTTAACGCTTTGAGGAGTTCAAATAACGTGTTTTTACATCATTTGTATCGTATCTTTTACTACATAATTTTTCACCAAATTTAACAAACACTAAGAAAGTTTGTTTTTCGATTCAAAACAAGATTTTAACGCTTTGAGTAGTTCAAATAACGTGTTTCTAGATCATTTGTATCGTATCTTTTACTACATAACTTTTCACCAAATTTCACAAACACTAAGAAAGTTTGTTTTTCGATTCAATACAAACTTTCAACGCTTTGAGGAGTTCAAATAACGTGTTTTTAGATCATTTGTATCGTATCTTTTACTACATAACTTTTCACGAAATTTCACAAACACTAAGAAAGTTTGTTTTTCGATTCAAAACAAGATATTAACGCTTTGAGTCGTTCAAATAACGTGCTTTTAGATCATTTGTATCGTATCTTTTACGACATAACTTTTCACCAAAGTTCACAAACACTAAAAAAGTTTGTTTTTCGATTCAATACAAACTTTCAACGCTTTGAGGAGTTCAAATAACGTGTTTTTAGATCATTTGTATCGTATCTTTTACTACATAACTTTTCACCAAATTTCACAAACACTAAGAAAGTTTGTTATTCGATTCAAAACAAGATTTTAACGCTTTTAGGAGTTCAAATAACGTGTTTTTAGATCATTTGTATTGTATCTTTTACTACATAACTTTTCACCAAATTTCACGATCACTAAGAAAGTTTGTTTTTCGATTCAAAACAAGATTTTAACGCTTTTAGGAGTTCAAATGACGTGTTTTTAGATCATTTGTATCGTATCTTTTACTACATAACTTTTCACCAAATTTCACAGACACTAAGAAAGTTTATTTTTCGATTCAAAACAAGATTTTAACGCTTTGAGGAGTCCAAATAACGTGTTTTTAGATCATTTGTATCGTATCTTTTACTACATAACTTTTCACCAAATTTCACAAACACTAAGAAAGTTTGTTTTTCGATTCAAAACAAGATTTTAACGCTTTGAGGAGTCCAAATAACGTGTTTTTAGATCATTTGTATCGTATCTTTTACTACATAACTTTTCACCAAATTTCACAGACACTAAGAAAGTTTGTTTTTCGATTCAAAACAAGATTTTAACGCTTTGAGGAGTTCAAATAACGTGTTTTTAGATCATTTGTATCGTATCTTTTACTACATAACTTTTCACCAAATTTCACAAACACTAAGAAAGTTTGTTTTTCGATTCAAAACAAACTTTTAACGCTTTGAGGAGTTCAAATAACGTGGTTATTGATCATTTGTATCGTATCTTTTACTACATAACTTTTCACCAAATTTCACAAACACAAAGAAACTTTGTTTTTCGATTCAAAACAAGATTTTAACGCTTTGAGGAGTTAAAATAACGTGTTTTTACATCATTTGTATCGTATCTTTTACTACATAACTTTTCACCAAATTTCACAAACACTAAGAAAGTTTGTTTTTCGATTCAAAACAAGATTTTTACCCTTTGAGGAATTCAAATTACGTGTTTCTAGATCATTTGTATCGTATCTTTTACTACATAACTTTTCACCAAATGTCACAAACACTAAGAAAGTTTGTTTTTCTATTCAAAACAAGATTTTAACGCTTTGAGGAGTTCAAATAACTTGTTTTTAAATCATTTGTATCATATCTTTTACTACATAACTTTTCACCAAATTTAACAAACACTAAGAAAGTTTGTTTTTCGGTTCAAAACAAGATTTTAACGCTTTGAGGAATTCAAATAACGTGTTTTTAGATCATTTGTATCGTATCTTTTACTACATAAACTTTTCACCAAATTTCACAAACACTAAGAAAGTTTGTTTTTCTATTCAAAACAAGATTTTAACGCTTTGAGGAGTTCAAATAACTTGTTTTTAAATCATTTGTATCGTATCTTTTACTACATAACTTTTCACCAAATTTAACAAACACTAAGAAAGTTTGTTTTTCGGTTCAAAACAAGATTTTAACGCTTTGAGGAGTTCAAATAACGTGTTTTTAGATCATTTGTATCGTATCTTTTACTACATAAGTTTTCACCAAATTTCACAAACACTAAGAAAGTTTGTTTTTATATTCAAAACAAGATTTTAACGATTTGAGGAGTTCAAATAACTTATTTTAAATCATTTGTATCGTATCTTTTACTACATAACTTTTCACCAAATTTAACAAACACTAAGAAAGTTTGTTTTTCGGTTCAAAACAAGATTTTAACGCTTTGAGGAGTTCAAATAACGTGTTTTTAGATCATTTGTATCGTATCTTTTACTACATAACTTTTCACCAAATTTCACAAACACTAAGAAAGTTTGTTTTTCGATTCAAAACATACTTTTAACGCTTTGAGGAGTTCAAATAACGTGTTTATTGATCATTTGTATCGTATATTTTACTACATAACTTTTCACCAAATTTCACAAACACTAAGAAACTTTGTTTTTCGATTCAAAACAAGATTTTAACGCTTTGAGGAGTTCAAATAACGTGTTTTTACATCATTTGTATCGTATCTTTTACTACATAACTTTTCACCAAATTTAACAAACACTAAGAAAGTTTGTTTTTCGGTTCAAAACAAGATTTTAACGCTTTGAGGAGTTCAAATAACGTGTTTTTAGATCATTTGTATCGTATCTTTTACTACATAAGTTTTCACCAAATTTCACAAACACTAAGAAAGTTTGTTTTTATATTCAAAACAAGATTTTAACGATTTGAGGAGTTCAAATAACTTGTTTTTAAATCATTTGTATTGTATCTTTTACTACATAACTTTTCACCAAATTTAACAAACACTAAGAAAGTTTGTTTTTCGGTTCAAAACAAGATTTTAACGCTTTGAGGAGTTCAAATAACGTGTTTTTAGATCATTTGTATCGTATCTTTTACTACATAACTTTTCACCAAATTTCACAAACACTAAGAAAGTTTTTTTTTCTATTCAAAACAAGATTTTAACGCTTTGAGGAGTTCAAATAACGTGTTTTTAGATCATTTGTATCGTATCTTTTACTACATAACTTTTCACCAAATTTCACAAACACTAAGAAAGTTTGTTTTTCGATTCAAAACAAGATTTTAACGCTTTGAGGAGTTCAAATAACGTGTTTTTAGATCATTTGTATCGTATCTTTTACTACATAACTTTTCACCAAATTTCACAAACACTAAGAAAGTTTGTTTTTTGATTCAAAACAATATTTTAACGCTTTGAGGAGTTCAAATTACGTGTTTTTAGATCATTTGTATCGTATCTTTTACTACATAACTTTTCACCAAATTTCACAAACACTAAGAAAGTTTGTTTTTCTATTGAAAACAAGATTTTAACGCTTTGAGGAGTTCAAATAACTTATTTTAGATCATTTGTATCGTATCTTTTACTACATAACTTTTCACCAAATTTCACAAACACTAAGAAAGTTTGTTTTTCGATTCAAAACATACTTTTAACGCTTTGAGGAGTTCAAATAACGTGTTTATTGATCATTTGTATCGTATATTTTACTACATAACTTTTCACCAAATTTCACAAACACTAAGTAACTTTGTTTTTCGATTCAAAACAAGATTTTAACGCTTTGAGGAGTTCAAATAACGTGTTTTCAGATCATTTGTATCGTATCTTTTACTACATAACTTTTCACCAAATTCCACAAACACTAAGAAAGTTTGTTTTTCGATTCAAAACAAACTTTTAACGCTTTGAGGAGTTCAAATAACGTGGTTATTGATCATTTGTATCGTATCTTTTACTACATAACTTTTCACCAAATTTCACAAACACAAAGTAAGTTTGTTTTTCGATTCAAAACAAGATTTTAACGCTTTGAGGAGTTCAAATAACGTGTTTTTACATCATTTGTATCGTATCTTTTACTACATAACTTTTCACCAAATTTCACAAACACTAAGAAAGTTTGTTTTTCGATTCAAAACAAGATTTTAACCCTTTGAGGAGTTCAAATTACGTGTTTCTAGATCCTTTGTATCGTATCTTTTACTACATAACTTTTCACCAAATTTCACAAACACTAAGAAAGTTTGTTTTTCGATTCAAAACAAGATTTTAACGCTTTGAGGAGTTCAAATAACGTGTTTTTAGATCATTTGTATCGTATCTTTTACTACATAACTTTTCACCAAATTTCACAAACACTAAGAAAGTATGTTTTTCGATTCAAAACAAGATTTTAACGCTTTGAGGAGTTCAAATAACTTATTTTAGATCATTTGTATCGTATCTTTTACTACATAACTTTTCACCAAATTTCACAAACACTAAGAAAGTTTGTTTTTCGATTCAAAACAAACTTTTAAAGCTTTGAGGAGTTCAAATAACGTGTTTATTGATCATTTGTATCGTATATTTTACTACATAACTTTTCACCAAATTTCACAAACACTAAGAAACTTTGTTTTTCGATTCAAAACAAGATTTTAACGCTTTGAGGAGTTCAAATAACGTTTTTTTACATCATTTGTATCGTATCTTTTACTACATTAATTTTCACCAAATTTCAGAAACACTAATAAAGTTTGTTTTTCTATTCAAAACAAGATTTTAACGCTCTGAGGAGTTCGAATAACGTGTTTTTAGATCATTTGTATCGTATCTTTTACTACATAACTTTTCACCAAATTTCACAAACAGTAAGAAAGTTTGTTTTTCGATTCAAAACAAGATATTAACGCTTTGAGGAGTTCAAATAACGTGTTTTTAGATCATTTGTATCGTATCTTTTACGACATAACTTTTCACCAAATTTCACAAACACTCATCATCGAACTCCATCGTGAGCTCTCCCGCGTGTACATCGATCTTTGTGCGTGCCGTCTTCAAAATTGGCCGTCCAAGGAGAATTGGGGTTGAATCGCTACTCCCCTCATTCATGTCCAATACGTAGAAGTCCGCGGGGAAGTAAAGTCCATTCACCGTTACGATCACATCTTCGACTACTCCCACCGGCTTCGTCGTAGATCTATCGGCCAATTGAATTACTACTTGTGTATCGTCGAGAGGGCCGAGATCTAGTGTTTTGAAAACCGAGAAGGGCATTACATTGATGGATGCGCCCAAATCGAGCATGCATTTGGGTAACTCGTGTTGCCCAATTTTGCAAGGGATAGCGAACATCCCCGGATCTTTGTGCTTTTGGGGGAGTCTCAAGATTGCCGAAACACTCTACCCCACACTAATCAACTCATCTCCTTTTCTTGATCATTTGTATCGTATATTTTACTATCCCCGGAGCATGCATTTGGGTAACTCGTATCTTTTACTACATAACTTTTCACCAAATTTCACAAACACTAAGAAAGTTTGTTTTTCGATTCAAAACATACTTTTAACGCTTTGAGGAGTTCAAATAACGTGTTTATTGATCATTTGTATCGTATATTTTACTACATAACTTTTCACCAAATTTCACAAACACTAAGAAACTTTGTTTTTCGATTCAAAACAAGATTTTAACGCTTTGAGGAGTTCAAATAACGTGTTTTTACATCATTTGTATCGTATCTTTTACTACATAACTTTTCACCAAATTTAACAAACACTAAGAAAGTTTGTTTTTCGGTTCAAAACAAGATTTTAACGCTTTGAGGAGTTCAAATAACGTGTTTTTAGATCATTTGTATCGTATCTTTTACTACATAAGTTTTCACCAAATTTCACAAACACTAAGAAAGTTTGTTTTTATATTCAAAACAAGATTTTAACGATTTGAGGAGTTCAAATAACTTGTTTTTAAATCATTTGTATCGTATCTTTTACTACATAACTTTTCACCAAATTTAACAAACACTAAGAAAGTTTGTTTTTCGGTTCAAAACAAGATTTTAACGCTTTGAGGAGTTCAAATAACGTGTTTTTAGATCATTTGTATCGTATCTTTTACTACGTAACTTTTCACCAAATTTCACAAACACTAAGAAAGTTTGTTTTTCTATTCAAAACAAGATTTTAACGCTTTGAGGAGTTCAAATAACGTGTTTTTAGATCATTTGTATCGTATCTTTTACTACATAACTTTTCACCAAATTTCACAAACACTAAGAAAGTTTGTTTTTTGATTCAAAACAAGATTTTAACGCTTTGAGGAGTTCAAATAACGTGTCTTTAGATCATTTGTATCGTATCTTTTACTACATAACTTTTCACCAAATTTCACAAACACTAAGAAAGTTTGTTTTTCGATTCAAAACAAGATTTTAACGCTTTGAGGAGTTCAAATAACTTGTTTTTAGATCATTTGTATCGTATCTTTTACTACATAACATTTCACCAAATTTCACAAACACTAAGAAAGTTTGTTTTCCGATTCAAAACAAGATTTTAACGCTTTGAGGAGTTCAAATAACTTATTTTAGATCATTTGTATCGTATCGTTTATTACATAACTTTTCACCAAATTTCACAAACACTAAGAAAGATTTTTTTCCATTCAAAACAAACTTTTAACGCTTTGAGGAGTTCAAATAACGTGTTTATTGATCATTTGTATCGTATCTTTTACTACATAACTTTTCACCAAATTTCACAAACACTAAGAAACTTTGTTTTTCGATTGAAAACAAGATTTTAACGCTTTGAGGAGTTCAAATAACGCGTTTTTACATCATTTGTATCGTATCTTTTACTACATAACTTTTCACCACATTTCACAAACACTAAGAAAGTTTGTTTTTCGATTCAAAACAAGATTTTAACGCTCTGAGGAGTTCAAATAACGTGTTTTTAGATCATTTGTATCGTATCTTTTACTACATAACTTTTCACCAAATTTCACAAACACTAAGAAAGTTTGTTTTTCGATTCAAAACAAGATATTAACGCTTTGAGGAGTTCAAATAACGTGTTTTTAGATCATTTGTATCGTATCTTTTACGACATAACTTTTCACCAAATTTCACAAACACTAAGAAAGTTTGTTTTTCGATTCAATACAAACTTTCAACGCTTTGAGGAGTTCAAATAACGTGTTTTTAGATCATTTGTATCGTATCTTTTACTACATAACTTTTCACCAAATTTCACAAACACTAAGAAAGTTTGTTTTTCGATTCAAAACAAGATTTTAACGCTTTTAGGAGTTCAAATAACGTGTTTTTAGATCATTTGTATCGTATCTTTTACTACATAACTTTTCACCAAATTTCACAAACACTAAGAAAGTTTGTTTTTTGATTCAAAACAAGATTTTAACGCTTTGAGGAGTTCAAATAACGTGTTTTCGGATCATTTGTATCGTATCTTTTACTACATAAGTTTTCACCAAATTTCACAAACACTAAGAAAGTTTGTTTTTCGATTCAAAACAAGATTGTAACGCTTTGAGGAGTTCAAATAACTTGTTTTTAGATCATTTGTATCGTATCTTTTACTACATAACTTTTCACCAAATTTCACAAACACTAAGAAAGTTTGTTTTTCGATTCAAAATAAGATTTTAACGGTTTGAGGAGTAGCGACGGGGTGCCGTCGGTAAAAGTTTCAGCGACGGGCCGTCGGAAAAAGCTTCAGTTACGGGATTTTAAAACCCGGTGCATATTCATTAACCCTGCAAAAGCGTTTTTTGAGGTAATTAATCCGGCGGGATTTTAAATCTCGGTAGGGGCGAGATTTTAAAACCCGTTCCTGGTTATATCTGGAATATTTGCAAAAATGGGGTTATTTTTTGAATTATTTTTCCAAACAGGGCCACATGCAGAAATGCTCCGATTTTAAAACCCGTTCCAGGTTATATCTGGAATATTTGCAAAAAGGAGATTATTTTTTGAATTATTTTTCCAAACAGGGCCACATGCAGAAATGCTCCTTTTCTAATTTTCTCAGCTCAAAGTTGTCCATCAAATATACCGTGCCTCCTCTACTTCTGTCCCCACCAAATTAATTTACATTAAAAAAAATAACGCTATTACAAGATCTACATGACTAAATTAAGAATTATTTGATTTTTTTTTTAATCAAATGATCACTATATCCTTAAAAAAATTGCTGACTGTTCAACATACTTATAATTAATACATGCTTAATGGTTGTCTTAATTGCCCGTGTAAATAATACATTATTGCATTCTGATGAAAAAATGGGTATCCGTTTTCATGTAAAATTCGGATTTTGATAGCGTTATGTATCTGGATTCGGATCAGAAAAACGAATTTGGGTTGGATTCGGATCTGAATATTTTTATTTGGATTTGGATTTTGTTTTTTGGATACGAATGGAATCGGTTCAGATAATATCCAATCCATTTCCATTCCTACCGATATCTACTTAATCTACACTCGTATTTGAAAGAGAGAGAGAGAGAGAGAGAGACTCCCTTGATTCTCGATTTCTAGTCAACAAAGGCCAAGCCCAGACAGACTTTGTTTGGACTGTCTGGGCTTTATATAGTGGGACTAATTATGTAATATTTAATATATGTTTTTTAATCAAATATATACTAAAATGAAATGAAATTCAAATTATATTGTGAATGATGAAAATTAAACAAATAATAATACATATAATTTTCTATGCTTATTTTCATTTAAAATTGAATAAACTAGTTAGTTTCATGTTAAGTTGATGTAATTAACGGGGAGATTTTCAAGAGGTGACTAGTACATTTTTAAGATTTGTTTTTTTTATTTCTCGTCTGCTTCTCTGTGGAATAATTTTGTTTTATTTGGAAATATTTTATATCATAATATATTAGTACTGTCAACGTATGTTAGTTATTACTATTATTATTGATAAGTTAATAACTTATGTTTATTTGTAGATTTTGTGATAGTATCTACATTAAAGTGTGAGTTTTTTAATGAAAAGTGTGCGTTCATTGAGTCAGTAGTCATGACTCATATCAAATGTCACTCTATATGCATGAACACGATGTTAGTTGTTTATTCACGTTACTAACTCATTTGCACGTTATGAATGATATATGATCATTCATTGTACATTAATTCTCCGATTTTATATATATATAGATATTAATTATATATATGAGTTAGTTGTAAGGACACCCGTTTTTATAAAAAAAAAATGATGCTTACAAATTACCCATAGAAATTTTAAGTACGATAATGGAGGAAATCAAGAACACTAGAAGGTAAAACGAGTAATTTCAGATACCATATTTGACACAAAATCAAGAGTAATAATAAACATGCCAAGTTTAGAATATTTGGCATGTCAAGTTCATCTTGGTAGGTTTTTTGTAGAGAATTTGGTTTCGCTCAACTACGCAAGTATTAATTTGTGAGATTCGCATGAAGAAATCGATGGAAATAGTGTGAAGTTACTTGAAGGTCTATCGAATGCAAGAACAATTCAACTCTCGGGACAATACGCAGATGAACACGCTCATAGGTTGGTGAAAATTCTTCTAACCAATTTAAAAAAAGTAAAACATGTCACCATGAGATTCGATGATCATATCGATAGTTTGTATGATCCTAAATTTTTGGACTATTGAATGAACATTGAGAAAGTAAAGGAGTTAATATTGGATTTATTGATGATTCTTTTAGGATGGGGGACTAATTTGAGTGATGATTATTAATATTCTCAAATTTGAATTTGAATAAATTCAATTATGTATTTTGTTACTTCAGGAAAAGTTTTTCTTTCATTTTGTTTGTTTTTTTTATGGATTTGAGGAGAATATATTGCTTGTCCAAAGGGAGAGAATTTGATTATTTCTATTTATTTACTTTTCTTTTCTTGTCCAGAGGGAGAGAATATATTGCTTCTCAGTATTTGATTGCCTTCTTATCTGAAAATCCCAAAATTCAAAATTTGAATTGCAAAATAAAAACAAATAAAAATACAAACCGTAATAAGAGAACACGACATGATCTGAGAAATAACTCAAATCGTCGACAAAATCCTCGTCTCTCCTGCGTTTCCTCCTCCTCATGACTTTCTTACTCCTGGACCCTGGTCCGACCACTGGAGGCGGCCAGTTCGATCATGACCGTCCTGTGAAACTCCTTTTTGTGTTCCATTACCGCAAGTTCTTTTTCATATCTCGCACCTTGGCTCTCAATCTCTTTGATTCGTAGTTCAAGCCATTGACATCGCCACATTAACAGCGCACTATATTTCTCTCCAATTAGCCGTCACCTTTTTCTTCATGTCATAAAAAACTAAAATATCAAAAATACCACTCTAATTTTTGAAGCATGATTGATGGTGACAAGAAAAAGAGCATACTTGTATCATCTGGGGGTGGGGAAGGTCTCTATTTAATCGAGCAAATGGAGACTCCACTTCACTATTGCTAATTTCGTGATTGATTTCATTAAACCAACCCGAGAATGTGTCACCAAATGAACTCGAGCATTCGGTTGCATCCATGTCTTTGTTTTTAACTGAATTTGTTGTTGTGCCTACATTTGAAATTGGGTTTGTGATTTTGACGAGTTCTTGGTTTGTGTTTAATTGAGAGTTTTTAGGGGAAGCGGAGGTTTGGTTTCTTCTTCGGTATGAGGTTCGGGTTTGGGGTTTGGGGGGAAATTCGGATTTGATGGTTTGGCAGATTCATCTAGGGTTTGTGTTGGAGTCATGGTGACGTTTAGTCAAAACCTGTGTTGGTGATGAACTAATTAGTAAGTAGTAACCAAGTATTGTTGTTAACTCGATCGTGTTGGTGAAGAAGTGATTAGTACTCTTAAGTATTGTTGTTAACTCAATTATTGAATTTGTATAATCGTTATTTCAATTAAATTAAGTATGAGCGTGCATGCAAATCGTAAAACGCATCAAGTTCAAGCAGATAAATTTGTATAATCGTTATTTAATTGAACTTAATTAAATAACACTTGTACTTCCCTAAAATTCCTATAAACTGGAACTGGAAGTAACGAAGGGGAGAAAGGCGCAACATGTTTTCTAATTTTCTTATTATTTTCTTATTATTTTCTTATTAGCTCAAAGTTGTCCATCAAATATACAGTGCCTGCCCTGCCTCCTCCAAATTGCTGACTTGTAAGTTGTACCTGAGACTCTGTCAAATCCTTCATACAGATTTGTCAAATTGCTGACTTGAATACCTACACAATGTTCATGCGTTTTAATACCAACATTTCATCATTTTCCAAAAGAAATGTGAGATCATTAGCCTAAAAGCTCATAGTTGGATTGATTTGCTCATGCGAAAAAAAATGATTTAAATATACAAATGTGGGTGCAAAATAGAATTGACATATTAAGGAATAACAAATCTTCTATCCAACTCGACTAATTTCAAATATTTACCTAAAATTAATAGATATTTCCAGGGTTTAATCAATATATTAATTAAATTTTCAAAAAAATCCAATAAAAACCAATTATTATATTTTCTAAGATTTTCAATATTATAATTTGAAACAAACAAAATAATTTATTTTCATGTTTAATTAGAAAAAAACTCCTTAATTGAAGTTTAACATATGTATTTTTTTTTTCTTAAAAAAATGCAAAAAATAAATTCTAACACTTTCAAATAAATAATTTATGATGTTTATCTAAAAATGCCATTATTATAATCTGAAACGAACAAACTACTTAATTTTCATGTTTTATTAAAAAAATCTCATTAATTGAACACTAGCACATGTAAAGTCTCTCTTCAAAAAGCATGCAAAAAATAAAGTCTCTCTTCAAAAAGCAAATTATTATATTTTTATAAAAATGCCACAAATTATTATCCGAAAATAATAGAATACTAAATTTCATGTTTTTTAAAAAAAACTTCGTAATTGAAGACTAACAAATATAAATTTTAATTTTTCCAAAAATAATGTAAAAATACAAAAAACGAAGTCTAATATGTTACAAAAATCGATTAACATGTTTTCTTGAAAAGACAAAAACTCATGTATAAATAGAGAAAAATACAATTTTTATTTTTTAATCCAAAAACTCCAAAATTATTGAAGACAATCAATTAACATGTCTAATATCCTAAAAATAACATGTCTAATATCCTAAAATGGTACAAATCAAAGCTCAAATTGAAGCAAAACTATGTCGGGGAATTTAGAAAGTAAAATCAAGGACCATAATTCGAAAAAAAAATCAGGAACTATTTCGAAACATAATAATTGCAATTTAAGTCGGGGACTTTTTTCAACATAAAACTTTTTGCTAAAATAGAAAAATTGTACCTGCGCAAAATCATCCTAGTATAAAATTGTTTTGTTGTGTCACTCCTTGGCATATAATTACTTTTTGCAAATTCAAGCATTACTTTTTTCATTGTAATTACTCTTTGTTATGAGAATTATCAGATAATTGCTCTTCATTGTAGCTGATAGTTACTTTTCATTTTAGCTGATAATTACTCCAAGTGAACATAAATTGAAATACAGGTGTTACAAGTTTGATCGAAATAGAAATAAATAGCTAACTATCAATTTGAATTCTAAGATTATAAAATAAAAAAAAATTAAACGAAAATAATAACACATCTCTAAAGAAAATCTGAATTCTAAGATTTTCATGATATTTGAATGGTCTTGTACACAATTTCACATTTTTGAGAGATACGAGAAATAAGGGAAGGCGAGCAGGCAAGAAGATGCATCGTTAAAAATTTATTTAATGATTCAGTATATTTTAATATGTATAACAATGTAAATTTTACTGTTCATTTTTAACGATGCATCGTTAAAAACACTGTAGAAAAGAAGATGCATCGTTAAAAACACTGTAGCAACAATGTAGGGGCAGGATTTAAAAACCTGAAAGGGGTTAGTTTTAGAATATTTGCGAAAAGGAGGTTATTTTTGAAATATTTGCGAAAAGAGGTTAGTTTTTGAATTTTTCTAAAGAGGACTACATGCAGAAATGCTCTATAAGCTTGGGTCTTCAATCTTTTTTATGTGTATAGGTTTATTCAAAAATAAAGTTTTAGCCGATCGTAGCAAAAAAAAGAATAAAAAAAAAAATAGGCATGATGACATGGGTATCTTGATTGTTGGTTTATTAATGATAACATTGATAAGTAATGGGTATAATGTTATTTGTGGTAATTTTAGTTATGAAGACGACAACTAAAGATATATTATTTTTGTGAAGCAAAATAATCTAAATTTCTTTGTTCAAAAGTTATATTTTTGTTTGATAAAAAAAAAAAAAAAAAAAACTACGTTGTACCCTAAAATATGAAGTTTATTGGTAAGAATCACAAACATAACAAAAATAAGTTTTGAATCTGGGGGTGGACCCCCACCTCCGACCATTGAAGCCTAATCCGTCGATCTACCCCCCACAACCGTCTCCACCTCAACCTCCACCTCAGACCCTCAATCTGCTCCTTCTCCCACCTACGAACACCTTAATCTTCACCCCTCTCCACCCCTCTGCCCACCAGCCTCAATCCCCTCCGCCCCTTCACCCGCCTCCGTCTCCACATCTCTGTCGTTTCCTTCTCCTCAAAGTCGCTTGTACCCTAAAATAATTTCTCTGCTCGATTGTTTCTTCTTAACACGGTAGCTTTCTTCTCAACACAATGATGCTCTCCTTTCTTCTCATTGGGGTCTGGTTTCTTCCCACCACGACTTTCGTCTCAACACAACAGATTTCTTCCGATCATGGCGTCTTCTCAACACATCAGTTTTCTTCTCAACATGATGTGCTTTCCTTTTCTCTCATTAGGACCTGAAGATGTCTTTATCTCGGCAAATCTGAATGTTAATTATTTCACTAAACTCTAGTGATATCCCAACACACAGAACCCTGCTTCTTCTCCCGTAACCCATGACAGTCATGTTCATCTTGAACCGCCCCCTTCTAATGACCGGTTCCCTGCACAATTCCTTCATCCTCGTCCGACTATCATAGTCGCCCTATCTCTCCCTTATCTCTATCTTTTTTTGGTTGAAATTACGAGGCTGCATTGCCGTGTTAGTCAGTTCTCTTGTTATGGTCGACGACGCCCCTTTTCATTTCTCAAAGATGACGGCTCAGACTCTTCTTTCTCTTGTTTGTTTCGCTTCAGTAGATTTTACCCTTTCGGCGGTTCTTTCGCCACCGGTACTGCATTCTTCCTCCTCTCTGTGAGGGAACAAGGTATATTTCGTCAAAATGCACAATCAAACATGACATAATGATGTCTTGAGAAAATTGTATATTGGTTCGTAATCATAATAATTAATGATGACAATGTTATTTATTTATTTTGAATTATGTAATCAATTTTCTTTTATCTAACAGTTATATTATTTGTACATATTGACTTTGATTTTAGTTATCAAGAAAAGAAACGATAATTAAGAGAAAATCAAGAGTAACATAACACATTAATTTGTTATAAAAGAAAATGCGTTGCTTAGCGCGGATTATTTTTCGAGTATAGTCAGGGATGTTCATTCAAACAAAATCGAAACCGAATCAAATCGTTTAGCTTTTGAACCGAATAAAAAAATTGAAATTTTAAAATAAAAAATATTAAGAAATTTTTAATATTTTAACATTAACATATTATTAACATACTAAGAAACTATGAAAAATTGAATGTATTCATTTTGTTTGCACCGGTAAAATTCGACACGACCGATTAAACTGAATTCGAATAATCGAACAATACTATTTTTTAGTCGGACCAAACCAAACCAATCGAAAAATTGAATCGATTAAACTGAATTCGACACGACTGATTCGGTTCGATATCTAAACAAGCCGAATTATTTTATTCAATATGGTATCAGTAATGGTGTGATCCTCTTCTTATTCCCTTATCCACCAGATATTCTTCCTCTGTTACTCTCATCTCTCTTCTCTTTTCTTCTACGCCAGAGCCAACAATGGCAGATCCTCTATCTTCCCCTATTACTCCTCTCACCTCTAATACATCTCAGCTGACACCTGAGATATTTGCAAACCGTCTGATCTCCTTCTCTCATATCATTCAGTTCAAATTAGAACGAGAGAATTTTCTGGTATGGCGCTCGCAAATTCTACCGGTTATTATTGGGCATAACCTGATGGGCCATCTTGATGGATCGATTGCTCCCCCTTCTGACAAAACCTCTCCTCAATACCAGCTGTGGCTCCAACATGATTCACTGCTCCTCGCATGGCTCTTCTCCTCGCTATCGGAACCGGTCCTTACGCAATTTGTGACATGCTCGACGACTCGTGATCTATGGCAAGGGATCCAGATGTTGTATGCGTCACCGGCGATGTCTTCCATTCTCGAACTAAAGAGACAGTTGCACACCACCACCAAGACGGGTCTCACGTGCCCTGAATACGTGCATCGGATGCGGCATCTTGTTGATCGACTTGCGCTGCTTGGAGCACCCATTCCCGAGCAAGATCTGATTGTTCACATCTTCCACGGTCTATCCCCATTTCCAGAGTATGAATCCTTAGTCACTGCTCTTTCCATTCGACTTCAACCAACATCAGTTATCGAGCTACTCGGTTACCTTCAAACAATCGAGCGTCGTGTTGAGCTCACTTCTACCCCTTCCGCTTTTGTCGCTTCTACCGCCTTTCAGGGTGGTTACAATCAAGCGCAACCTCCAATTCTTCCTACTACGTCACCATATCGCCCTCCCTCGCCCTATCCAAGCAACCGTGGTGGTCGTAATTCACGTGGTGGTGGACGTGGCTCTGCAAATAAACCATGGTTCCAACAACGAGCCCCTTGCCAGATATGCAACAAGAACAATCATTCCGCAGCACGATGTTGGATACGGTTCGATCCGAACTTTAATCCTCCACCGAATCCGCAACCGCAAGCACAAGTCGCCACTTTTCCTACCAACTCCCACCCGCAGAACACTCCTGCTCGTGCCACTGGACCAACCGAGGGATGGTTTTTGGACTCGGGTGCGTCTCACCATATGACGTCCGATCTAAATAACCTATCCACTCATATGATGTATCAAGGCAATGATAATGTCCAAATTGGTAACGGAGAAGGTTTGCGTATCTCTAATCTTGGCTCTTCTCTTATTCCTACTTCTACTAAAAACCTCGATCTTAAACTTGTACTCCATGTTCCATCTCTCAATAAGAATTTATTGAGTATTTCTCAATTGACTTACGATAACAATGTATTGATCGAGTTTTATCCTTTTCTTTGCCTTATAAAGGATTGCCGCACCAAAAAGGTCCTTCTTCAAGCAACGCTTCGTGACGGTCTCTACCATCTACCCTCTTCCAAGAACTCTACTCCTCTTGCTTTAATAATTCAACGTGTCTCCGCCGATTTGTGGCACCGGCGGTTGGTTCACGCTTCTTCTTCTACTACGTTATCGCTTTTAAACCGATGTGGTATTCCCACATCATCGAATAAAATGTCCTTATGTGGAGATTGCTCCATGGGAAAGGCACATACTTTACCATTTTCTACTTCCTCCTCTAGAGCTCTCCATCCTCTCGATGTGATCCACTCAGACTTGTGGGGGCCATCTCCGTGTTTGCCAAATAATGGGTCGAAATATTATGTAATATTTATAGATGAGTTTTCGCGTTTTGTGTGGATTTATTTTTTATCGTCTAAAGACCAAGTTTGTGCCGCTTTTACTAAATTCAAAACGCTCGTTGAAAATCTCTTTTCCCGAACCATCAAAACGTTGCAAACCAATGGTGGTACGGAATATAAACCCATTTTTCGTACTTTTCCTTCTCTAGTACAACATCTTTCCTGTCCTTACACTCCGCAACAAAACGGAGTTGCGGAACGTAAACATCGGCATATCTTGGAACTTTCCCTCTCTTGCATGTCCACCGCATGTATTCCATTGCGGTATTGGGATGACAATTTTACAAGTGTCGTCTTTGTGATAAATCGCTTACCACCATCATCACCTCCTCATACGTCTCCATATGAACTTCTTTTCTCGCAAATACCCGATTGCTCATTTCTCCGAGTACTAGGATGCTTATGCTATCCTAATCTTCGACCCTACAACACAAACAAACTACAATTTCGATCTCTCCCTTGTGTGTTCTTGGGTTACTCGTCGACTCACAAAGGCTATCGCTGCCTTCATATACCCTCTGATCGAGTGTATATCAGTAGAGATGTGCAATTTGCTGAAGATACATTTCCTTTCTCATCTCTGACTCACTCAGGCTCCAAAGAAGATTATACATCATTTCTTTCTTCACTCATAGTTATTCCCTCATTTTCAGGTTTGGCTCGAAGCATGGAAAATGGTGGACCTGCTCCAAGTCCAAATGCAAGCAAAGGTGGGGTTTCACCTTCAGAATAGCCGAGCAGCTCCTCACATTCTCCTCTTCGACCAGACAACTCGATGGCCCACTCTTCACCAAATAATATGACGGCCCAATCTCCAACAAATGATGAGTCGGCCCAATCCTCATCAAATACCTCAGCCCAATCTTCATCAAATATTCCCACGGCCCAATTATCTCTACAAACCAACCCTCCTCTCTCTGCCTCATCGCGACAGCAGAACCCTATCTCTCTCGATGATGCTGTACCTCGCCATTCCATGGTTACTCGGAACCGTGACCACACAAGGAAGGTCAAGCTCTATCCAGAATATCAACTCTATCTCTCTACCTATTCGAGTGATGATCGCCACAGCCAAGAACCCACCTCGTTCACAGAAGCGAACAAACTCTCTCATTGGCGACAAGCTATGGCACAGGAACTCGATGCGTTAGCTCAAAATCAGACCTGGATACTAGTACCACCGCCTTTGAATCAACCAATTGTAGGTTGCAAATGGGTTTACAAGGTTAAACGCCTCCCCGACGGTTCAATTGAGAGATTTAAGGCACGATTAGTAGCAAAAGGCTACAATCAAACGGAGGGAGTCGATTATACCGAGACCTTCAGTCCCGTCATCAAGCCGACAACAGTTCGCATTATTCTCTCCTTGGCAATTTCAAATGGGTGGACTTTGCATCAATTAGACGTAAACAACGCGTTTCTTCACGGCGATTTAGTTGAAACGGTCCACATGGCGCAACCACCGGGCTTTGTAAATTCAGAATTTCCGCACCACGTTTGTCTCCTTCGAAAAGCACTATATGGCCTCAAACAAGCCCCGCGGGCGTGGTTTCACAAGCTACGCTCATCTCTCCTTGACCTCGGCTTCATCCCCTCAAGCGCCGATACCTCTCTCTTTATTCGGAATCAAAATGGTGATATCTCATATTTTCTAGTTTATGTTGACGATATAATCGTTACGGGGAATACTCCAACAACTCTTCATAAACTCATTCGTGATCTCGGTTCCCAATTTTCCCTCAAAGATTTAGGACCTTTGTCCTATTTTCTCGGCATCCATGCGACCTCCTCGATTTCGGGTTTACACCTAAGTCATGCCCAGTATGTTAACTCACTCCTCGATCGCTCAAATATGACCACGGCAAAACCAACTTCCTCACCCCTAGCTGCTGGGGTCTCTCTCTCCAAAACTGATGGTGTTCCGCTTGAAGATCCGTACTTGTTTCGAAGCCTTGTTGGGGCATTACAGTATGTAACAATTACCCGACCCGATATCTCTTTTGCAGTAAATAAAATGTCTCAATTTATGGCAAGTCCTACGGATATCCATATGGCGGCGGTTAAACGGATCCTCCGTTATCTCAAAGGATCCATCATGAAAGGTCTTCTCATTCATCCATCTCCACAATTCAACCTTCATGGATATTCCGACGCCGATTGGGCCGGGTGTCCCGATGATCGAAGGAGCACTACGGGCTATTGTGTCTATCTCGGGCCAAATCTTATTTCATGGAGCTCTAAGAAACAACAAACTGTCGCACGTTCGAGTACGGAGTCGGAGTACCGGAAGTCTCGCAATGATAACAACCGAGATTTCATGGATCCAGTCTCTTTTGGGAGAATTAATTATTTCCATCGATTCTACTCCCACAATTTGGTGCGACAATCTCGGTGCTACGTTTTTAGCCTCAAACCCCGTTTTTCATGCACGAACAAAACATATCGAAATCGATTTTCATTTTGTTCGTGAGAGAGTGCAAAATTCGAAACTTCAAGTGAAGTTCATCTCCACATCAGATCAAATTGCCGATATTATGACAAAAAGCCTCTCATCCAATCGGTTTTGCTTTTTGCGTGACAAACTCTCAGTTGGTGACCCACCTTGAGTTTGAGGGGGGGATGTTAAAGGATATTACTCCTATTCTTTGAAGACAAGAAATTGAGACTCCATTCGATGCAACAGAATGGAGAGGTCCTGCTTTTAATGAGATACCTCATAACTAATTCTCTGTATAATGTAGAATATAGACGAAACATAGCACATGCTTATACATGACGAGGCATGCTGATGTGGTAGGTTAGTTATGCATTAAGCATCTTACTGAGATTATAAATAGAGGTTATCTCTAAGCTTTGTAAATCATTCAAAACAATTTTTAATAGAAAGAAAGAATTATTTTATTCAATATCCCGTGAAGCTCCTTTTCGTGTTCCATCACCGCAAGTTCTTTTTCATATCTCGCAGTTTGGCTCTGAATTTCTTTGATTCGTAGTTCGAGCCATTGACATCGCCACATTAACGGCGCGATATATTTCCTTCAATTAGCCGTCACCTTTTTCTTCCTGTCATAAAAAACTAAAATATCAAAAATACCACTCTAATTTTATAAGCATGATTGATGGTGATAAGAAAAAGAGCGTACTTGTATAATCTTGGGGGGAAGGCTGAGAGGGGAAGATCTCCGTTTAAACGGGCAAATGGAGACTCCACTTTGCTATCGCTAATTTCGTGATTGATTTCGCTAAACGAACCCGAGAATGTGTCCCCGAATGAACTCGAGCATTCGGTTGCATCCATGTCTTCGTTTTTAACTGGATTTGTTGTTGTGCCTACATTTGAAATCGGAGTGATTTCGACGAGTTCTTGGTTTGTGTTCAATGCGAGGGTTTTTAGGGGAAGTGGAGATTTGGTTTCTTCTTCGGTATGAGGTTCGGGTTTCGGTTTTGGGGGAAAATTCAGATTTGAGGGTTTGACAGATTCGTCTAGGGTTTGTGTTGGTGTCATGGTGAAGTTTAGTCAAAATCTGCGTTGGTGATGAACTAATTAGTACTGAAACATTGTTGTTAACTCGATAATGGAATTTGTATAATTGTTATTATAGCGAGTTCACTTAAATTAAGTATGATTGTGGATCCACATCGTAAAACACATCAATATTTTATAAATAATATTTATGCTAATGGCACAAATTAACACCATCATTTAAATTTATAAATATGATTTTGTCTCTCTAAATTTTGGACCAATAATGTTTGTTTGCACAATAGTTATAAACTATGTTGCACGGATACGGATACGGGTATCGTATCCGATACGATACGGATACGGCGATACGACAATTTTCAAAAAATCATGGATACGGATACGGCTATATAATTATTATTTTAATATATTTATATTGTATATAATAAATAAATAAATAATAAATTACATAATATTTTGAATTTAAATATTATGACAATAAATAAAATCAACATAACAATACAAGTATCATAAAAGTATTCTAAATTTATTTTAGAAGTATCCTAGAATTAATTTAGAAGTATCCTAGAACTATCCTACAAGTATCATATATAATTTATTTAAAAATATTATGGGCCAAAATATATAATGGGCCGAAGTATCTAAATGGAGTATTCCAACCGTATCCTGAACGTATCCCAGCCGTATCCTGCCGTATCCCCGCCGTATCAAAAAAAAATATATATTAAAATAATCGGATACGCCACGTGGCGTATCCGATACGTATCCGAGCCGTATCGTACCCGTATCCGTATCGGATATCCGTATCCTCAGGATAATTCTGCGTGTTTGAAGTATCCGCGTAACAACTTATAAACTCTATCTAACTAAAAACTACCAGCCAACTAGTGTGTTGCTCCCGGGTCGGGTCGGGTCCCTAGCACACACGGGTTGCACGGGCACGGGTTTAGACGGGCACGGGTGCACGGGTTTGGACGGGTTTCGACGGGCGGGTTTGGACGGGTGCATTTGGAGGGACGGGAAAAACCCGCCCTTAGACCCGGCGGGCGAGACGGGTCCCGGGCGGGACGGGCGGGTTGACGGGTGCACGGGTATGCAACTAATTTTTTACAAGAAAAAAAATTTCAATATGAAAAAAAGTTACTCTCCTCCTTTATTCCGGGCTTGAGACCGGCTATGTTACTAATTTACCATGTTAAAAAAATAACATAGGCGGAGTTCTAACTTTTTTTTTGTTAGTAAATATTTAGATGACGTATAATAATATTGAATAATTAGAAAAAAAAATTAAAGAGTGCATATATAATACCAAACCTATATTTGTAGATTGCGCATTTGTTCAATATACCAATGCGGATTTTCTCCATCGGGATCAAATTCATCATCCGTATCAACATCCGTGACGGCGGTACTAGTCTCTTCAACATTTGGATTTGGATATTCACTTGCGGGAACTAACATAAGTTCGTTTCGATCATCCGCATCAATCCAATCTTTTAGGCATACAAGACGCTCGAAAACTTTTGGCCCCAACCGGCTCCTTTTATTGATAATTAAAAATAAGTGAAAATTTTAATAATTATGAAAATAAATAAGAATTAAAAAAATTGTACCTTCTATCGGTAAGAATCCTATTTGCCGAACTAAAACAAGATTCGAAAGGCACCGTTGACATGGGAATAGCGAATATGTCACGAGCCATACTAGATAGAGTGGGAAAAATATTTGCATTTCTCTTCCAATAATCTAGAACGTCGTTGGTGAACAGTGATTTTAGTTGTTGGTGAACAGTGATTTTTACTGTGAACAGTGATTTTAGCCGTTGGTGAACAGTGATTTTACTGTGAACAGTACGGGTCGGGCGGGTGCACGGGCGGGTCGGGTTACACAGTAACGGGTTTACCAAACGGGCGGGTTTACACGGGTCTAGTGGTAACCATTGGTTGAAACCCTCCCTTGGACCCGTACCCGTTGACCCGCCGGGTTTCAACCCGTTTGCCAAACGGGCGGGACGGGCGGATCAAAATCCCGGGCGGGTCGGGTCGGGCGGGACCCTAACGGGTTTTGACACTACACTACAGCCAACTACTAAATTTCAATTTGATTGTTTTATATAATAATTTAGAAGTATTTAGCAATTATTGTAAACAAACAAAATCGTTATATCTCATCACGTCAAATCTCAGCAATAGTCATTTCATGAACGGATACTTCGGCGCATTTCAAAACGCACGCCTTTCATCCAAGTTTTAGTCCTTATTTTATTTAGCTATATGATATATATTTATAAATTATACATTTGTTTATGTATATTATACATTTTAAATATATGATATATTTTTAATTTCTAAATACAACACGTGTTATTTTTTTTTTTATGTATGATATATCTTTTAAGGTAAAAAATAAAATTATATGAGTAGATCATATTTGTACTTTTGTATAGCATTTTTTTTTTCTGACGTACGTTGGAGTGCACCATTGCGGTTGCGGTTAAAACTGAAAAAAATTTAAACTGTCATGTGTCGTGTTTTCAATTGTTTACGTGCATATTAATGGATCCTCATATAGCCATGTACTTTATTTATTTTCTGTTTTTCTATTTTATGCATAAGATCTTGTTTTCTTCTTAACATCATCTTCTTTTGCAAATTAAAAAGATGATCCTTTTTAGCAAAATTTTAAAAAATTGACCTTATTACTTAAAATAACTGACGAATAAGACAACCTTTACCGAGTCAAGTGAGTGTTCCTATTTGGTACGCCAATCTTTCTAGACTAAGAAAATCATCCTCAAATTTTCAATTAAAATTTCTTATTCAATATTCAATATTTATAATAGCAAACATTCTGTAGCAGTTTATGTTCAGATGTATGAAATACCAAATCTTCCGCATAATTTCTACACAAAAGTATTATTTTGATAACTGCTAGATTAACTCTTCCGCGAAATGTCAAATTAAAAAATTTAAATTTTGTAACTTGCTGTTGTCAAAAAACTGATTGACAAAAATTCCAAAACCAAAGCCGTCATGAAAATATCAATATCCTCTGCAATATTCTTGAGATAACATGTTTTGCTATGATGTTATTTTTGTTACAAGAAGCTTTGCTATGATGTAATTTTATCTTGAAATATTCTTATACAAGATATAACTTGTGTGGTCATACTAAAATTAAACTCAACAACATACTAAATTATAATACATGACTCGTGATATTAGATGCACGAATTTATGTAGTAATTTGTAGTTTATTTGACAAAAATCAATTGAAAATATGAAAGATATAATATAACTTGTAAGAATCAGGGTCGGTCCGACATTTTTGGAAATCTTTGACAGGAAAATAAATCATACTAGTTAAATATTAATATTATGTTAATTTAATCACAATTATTTCTCAAATACGAAATTAATACAAAATAAAATTATTACATAACTAACAAGTATGATATTGGGGAGTTCTATCATACATCTTTTAAAAGGATATTTTGGGTAATAAGATGGGTGTGTCATAAATTTTACTTTTTATATGCATATTTGTTCTTTCATGAACAATTCAAATTTCTTATTTATCCTATCATTTATTGATAAATATACTTGAAAATTTATCTTAAATACTCATTAATTGATAATTACTTATACCCTTAAAAATGAATGTATCATAAGCAAAAATGGTGTATGATAAAACTCCCCTATGATATTATCACATAAATATTATTTTTCTAAATATTGGTGTAATTTTTTTGACACCATTATCTACAATACATACATACAAAAAATGAGGTCTAAATTTTTGGTGGGTCTTTGACATATGCTAACTGCATGCAATAGATGGGTCGAACCTGTCGATATCTTATTTTTATGTGTTTTTGTAATAAACAAGTAAGATAACAAACATGCATACATACAAACTTCTCTGACAAATGTCCACACAATAAAAATAAATTCATTCAAAATTATTTTTTTATTATTTGATATTACTAATTAATTCTTATTTTTACTTGATAACATTAATTATTTTAAAAACTTTTGGTATATAAGCGTATGCAATATGTGAATTATTTGCTCGAACAAGAATATTTCGTGTTTCATCGTTTGTCTCATTATGTAATAATCTCAAAAATCCCACTTGTAACTTATTAGTACTAAAAATAAATATCAAATACTTATTTTGAAAATACCCTAGAAATTCAAAATCCTGGAATTAAAACAATTGCAGAGAACAACACTTCCAATTTGCAATCCCTCTCTTCAACTTCCCCCCTCCCTCCAATCTCCAAATCAAATCCCTCTTCTTCCCCAATCAAAACTAAAAACCAGGAAATGGAATCCCCTTCTCCCTCTCCCTCCTGCGCCTCTCTTCCGGATTTCATCTCCGCCTTCGTCGACGCCTTCGTCGACTTCTCCGTTTCCGGCCTCTTCTTGCCTTCCACGGCCTCCACCACTCGCTCTCCTCCACCTCCATTCTCTCACCCGACTCCCTCTCGCTTAATTGCAATAGGCGATCTTCATGGCGACCTCGAAAAGTCAATCCAGTCCTTCTCCCTCGCCGGTTTGGTGAACCCTCAAACCCTACGATGGACGGGTGGATCCACGGTAGCCGTGCAAGTGGGGGATGTGCTAGACAGAGGCGGAGATGAGTTAAAGATCTTGTATTTGATGAAAAGACTTCAAATTGAGGCGGAAAAAGACGGAGGAAGATTGCTTATGCTACTTGGTAATCATGAAACCATGAATGTAGCACGAAATTTTCGCTACGTCACTCCAGCTGGACTCGAGGAGTTCAAAAACTGGGCTAAATGGTAACAACTCTTTCATCCTTAGATTAATATTTGGCGAATTTTGTTGTAATTTGAACTAACTAGATAGAATCGTAGGTATCGTACTGGCCAAGCAAACCATATTAATGGTAGGCGACTCCATATTCGTACACGGAGGCGTCTTGAAATTTTGTTGTAATTTGCTTAATTGCGATTGTGAGAAACTCGAGGGCGTTTTGGGGTTAATTCCGGGGGAGAGAAGACTCGTGATGGGGCGGTTTGTGGGGCCCAGGCGGTTAGAGTTGACGTAGGAGCTTCGAAAGGGTGCGGAGATGGAGTGCCTGAGGTTTTGGAGACTAATGGAGGGGGGAAGGAAATTAGGGTTTTGACCGCGGATTGGAGGAGGGTTAACGAGGGGAAAGGGAGGGGGAGAGAGAGAGATGGCTTGACTTGGTTGGTTAGAGAGAGTAGAGGAGCTAAAGAAGTTAAGGTTTGATTCGGTTATGGAATTATTTCATACTTTAATAAAATGGGAGTGATACTTTAGTTCGTTGATGGGCTCGTGTGAAATATTGGATTTGTTGACGATTCTTTTATGACGGGGGAGTAATTTGAATGGTGATTAAAATTCTCAAATTCGAATAAATTCAATTATGTATTTTTTTTTCTTTGTTTTTTATGGATTGAAAGGAGAATATCTTGCCTGTTTGGAGCGAGAGAATTTGATTCTTTCCACTTGTTTACTTTACTTCTCAATATTTTAATTTGTTTATGATATAAACATCTATGCTGCTTGGAGGGGATAATAGGAAACAACCACTATCATTATAAAATACTCATTTATTGATTGCTTAAACTTGAAATGTACTAATTTTGATTAACAAAATCGATAAAAATCAGTGAAAAAACGGTTAGAAAAAACGGTCAAAGCGTTTTTTTTTTAATTTGAATGGGCTATTGTTAATATTCTTTTTGGCCCAATTTCATCCAACCCATTTTTCCCCGTATTATTTTTCTTTCGTTCACACTTCACGACATCCATTCTCTTCTAGTTCTCTCTCACGCTCACGCACGACTCCAACACTTTTCTCTCTCTCTCTCTCTCTCTCTCTCTCTCTCTCGCTCGTGTCGACTGGACTGGAATAGCGACTGGAGCCGATTCGATTGTGGCGATTGTGGTGACTGGAGCATTTGTTACTTCTTTATGCAAACCATGAATTATATCTACTGCAAACCTAGAATTTCTATATTTATCAAAATAAATCGTGAACATACATCATCATCATCAATACCATCATCATAGATCATCATCATCATCATCGTGTCGTATAGGGTTCACACAACTGAGGCAACAAACCAATACATTATGTCACATGAGGTTTTGGTCTAAATCAAGACTATTACATCGTTCATTGTTCTTTACGAAATAAAACAACGCACACAATTTGGGATATAGATCGACATTGATGCAATTTTGTTTTTGTTTTCTTGATTTTGCCGATGACGTAAAAAAAATAAACAAACTTTATAGCAAAAAAACGTTTGAATTGTTCAAAAAATCCGGTTCTTAAACAATTGAAACGGTTTTTGCTCTAAAATTTATAAAAAACATGATTTACTGAGGCAAACACACTATACTCACATACTGTTTTCGCAACCAAATTAATTAAAACTTAATATTGTTATAATTCTTGTATTTCTTCTATTATTAAAAGTTATGTAATATTATCTATTGTTTTGTTGTGAACTATTCATATTTTGTGTACCGTGTTATTACATGTTACGTACAATTTACCCATAATTTGGTGATATCACATGCGCAATTAAACATATGCGATTCAATTATTTAGCTCCGAGTTGAATTGTCCCCTCATTAATGAATAAATAACTATTTCATATCACTCGCACCAACACACTAAATTACACATGTGCCAATAATCACGAAGAAAAAAATAACCCGCAAAGAAAAAACAAACCAACAAAAACAAATATCAATTCCTTCGACTACGATAATCTTATAAACCAAAATAATTCCGCGCAATTGCGGGGATAAAGGTAGTATATATATGATATTCTACTTAATTAAGTACAAGTGATTTGATAGTTAAAGTTTTTTCATCATTGGATTGCATTGAGATATAAGTTTTTTTATGATGATCATGAAAATTTGTGTACATCATTAAATGCCCAAATATCAATACAAATTAAATGATGAAAAAAATACACATCTCAATGCAATCCATTGATGAAAAAACTTAACTAGGAGGCACTCAAGCACAAGGATTTCTAGACTCTCGATTTTCTTATATATATTTATATTGATTTCTTGACTGACTTAATTGAACAAGGAGGCAGTCAAGCACATGGATTTCTAATTTTCTAAAACATAATTTCAAACTAGGAGAATACTCGCGCTACGCGACGGACGTGTAAATTATGTTTTATCATCGTAATACAAATTACAAATATGCATGATAATAATATCATCTTAAAATAAAGTTATTTGAATTCATTTATATATGATTATTATTCATATGTTTTATAATTATTTTATATTATGATAACAAAAAACTTCATGTTTTTAATCAAATAATAATACTTATATTAATGTCATTATATAATATATAAGAATAAGATATAATACAATTTTATGAAAAAATATACAACAAATATTATAGCATTGCTCACAATATTTCATGCAATATCAAATGTTAAAATAATGAATCGTACAACATATGTGAAAGAAATGCAGTTTCAGGTCAACCATAAAAGTGTACACAAGGACACATGAATGTACGCGTTCGAGAAAACGGATGGATACACAATTGGATTGTGCAGAATTGGGCGAAATAACACTATGCGTCATGACGCACGATATGGTGAATCATGACGCACCTAGTGTGTTCAGTCTGCAATGGTTGTGGACTTAGCCAAATTCAGGAAAAATACGGTCGTGCGTCATGACGGACCATATGGTGCGTCATGACACTAGGATGCGTATTTTGTCCAGAAAATTTTGGCATCGTGCGTCATGACGGACCATATGGTGCGTCATGACGCACTGTGTTAAAACGTTGTTTTTTGGCAGTTTTTGATACACACAGTTTGGTGTGTCTAAAACGTGTCTTTTGGGTGTCCTTATCCTATTTAGTATAAATAGGATAATTTTCTCTCTCTCTGTGTGTGTTAGAATTTGTCCAGTTCATTCTATTCTAAGAGAGACTTTTACACTGAGTGAAAGAGTGCAAAGAAAGAGAGAAACGAGAAAATGATTTTTTCTCGGTTTAGAGAATCGATTCAATCAAGCAAGTTTACCGGTATATCGTCTAGACAGGTATACCCGTAACCGAGGTGCTACGACTCAAGGTGGATACGCGTAGAGGAGCGACACTTGTGGTTCTTCGTTGTGATCGAACCGAAGGAGCGAAAACTGTCAACGACGAAGCGGTGAGAGATGTGTGGGCGTGGGACGAGCGTTTTGTCACCAACGTGACAAGGAGAAAGGAGGATAAGCAATCAACCCTTCGAGCGTGATCAATTTCACGCCGGTAATTGACTATCCTACTTTGCATCGTGCCCTCGATATCGAAGCGTGATCTCGGTTGGGAACCGGAGCGGACCTTTATATCCGCTGCGCGGGCCTGGGGTCGGGATAATTCCCCATAAATATGTAGTAATAAATTATTAATTATATAGTAGTAATAATTTTTATTGATTCAGCATGCAATGAAAAATATAAAATAATATAAAACTTAATGGTGGAAGTAATTTAATAAATAATATATAATTTTAATTTATGTTGCTGGTCGTTTTTGCACAACAAAAGATTTTTATGATAAAATTAGTATTGGATAAATAAGGGTATCGATCCACGGAGAATATATGCATTATTAAAATAATACTTTATGAAATGTCACGAAACTTTTAAATTATGTTCATTATCATGTAAATGAATTATGGAATAATTTTGGTGCAATTTGCAATTGTAGATAAAAAATTATTAAAAATTTACAAAACAGTCCCTGGCATATTTCTGAAAATATCCAGTTAAGTTTTCGAATCAATATTAGTTCTGAACTGTTTTGCAAATTGAATAAATAAGGATCTAAATTTCCAAATGAGATGATATTGGTTTAGAATTGAAGTATGGTCTTAGTATAGTACAATACAGTCTAAGATGATCTAGGTATTTTACAATGCATGCACAAATTTGGATAGATCCAAAATTTTCACTGTTTCATAATTAAGTCATTGAATCAGAATATGAAGTCCAATATTCAAAATTCAATATCAAATAGAAAATCCATCTAAAACAGATGATTCAATAAGGGATTGAATGTCTATTATTTGATCTTGAAGATCAACCTAACTGTTTTTATTCAGATCAATTTATAAATCAACTAAAAATTGTCAAGGAAGATGTTCTTTAGATTTGAATTCTGTGAAATTATGTCAAATTTGTTTCTAGGAATATTTTTTTTCTCAATTCTGGAATATCATTTCTCCCAAAATTGATGATGACATGTAATGAGATTAATTTATATTTGAATATTGACGTCAATGCAACTCATAAACAATTCTTGATTGAATTAAGAAGATCTACAAATGTCTTAAAATATTTAGAGAAAATAGGCACTTGAAATCTGTAAACTGGAATTTAGGTTTTGAGTGAAATTTGAAAATAAATAACAATTCAACCAAAATTCTAAATTCAAATCTGCAAAAATAAAATCCAAGAACGGATCAAGATCTACAATAACAAGTATCACGTGCCAATTAAACAGCTCTGGCTAATTTTATAGTTAATTAAGAAAGTTAGATAGTGATTAACATAAATTAGGATTTCATAATAAGCAAAATTCGAAATAAAATCAAATGAAATCCAGAAAAATAGGAAAAAGGTTTCTAATCATCAATCAAGAGTTTATACATATAATTGCATACAAAAATCACAACCTAGTCTTATTGTCAGGGAAATAAGCAAAAATATCAACTAATTTTGAGAAGATTGATGAACTCAGAGGCATTGGAAGGCTTGAGTAGGTAGATACAGCTTGAAGAAACGTTGGAGAAGGTCTGAGGTAGCTCAATTGGCCTTGTCGTCACATCAATTTGCTGAAAATGACTGAATTGCCCTTGATTTTGTACCAGAACTGTCTTGAAGATAAATCAGTGGGTTTCAGTCACTTCTCAAGGTTCCTTCACCCTTCTTGACCACACACTAAGCCAGAAAACACATAAAGAATCCCTCCTTTGACTGGTGATGACTTATTTCTCTCTAAAATGATAAGTTGAGATAGAAAATAGGATTTATGTCGCTCTCAAATAAAACCAAGTGTGGAAAAATTGTTCTTTAGGCTTTAGGAAGGCATTCGAAGCTTTAGAATAGAATGAACCTCTCTCTGATGGCATCCCCCAAACTTTGAACCAGAGTTGAGGCCTTTATAGCCAAATTTTGTATTTCCTGAATCACGATCATAGTCCTCATGTTCCCACGATCATTTCGAGTATCATATCATGGGATTTGGTGGACTGGAGAGAAAGTTCTCTTCTCTCCAATGATTTCACTGTGCTGCGAGGATCTTCGTTTTGAGCAGGCTAATGGACATCTCCATTGAGAAGAAAATGAAGAGGATGGAAGCAGAACGTTATCTCGTAACGATCTGAAAGCGTGAGTTGGGCAAGATCAGATGTGGTCTCATCTTTATGGCTTTTCGTGTTTTGAGCCAGTTCAGAGAGAGAATGGGTTGTTAAATGAGGTCACGTGAGTTTTAATGCCTCACGTGATCTCTGATGCAGTGATGGGTGAGATGGGACATGTGTATATCTTATGTGGATTATTCTGTTTAATTTTTCATGGAGAGATTCAGAATTGAGTTGATCTTTGGGCTCTAGTTTGGGCCGTATTTTTTCTAGGCCACAGAAAATCAAGGTAATAGTGATTGAGATGAGCATTTAATGGGTCAGTTTAGTATTTAGTGTGGGATGTTCTGTGTAGGCTTTGGTGTAACGAGTCACTTGGGTGTGGGACCCACTTTCTCTCTCATTTTGTGTCCAACAAATTAATGTGAATATACCATTTTGATTAGGAGAATAAGAGGAATCCAGACCGGATCTTGGTTTTGCTTGATTCGAAGTAGAAATTTTGTGTTTCATGTGGGGCCCACAGGTGGGTCTCACTTTCTCTCTCTTCACTTCTTTCATCCCTTCTCTGAATATTATGATATTATATATCAAATTCATCAGAAAAGGGAGAGGAATGCAAACATGATCTCCAAATTGCCGAATTCCCATTTTTAACTCTGAAATTAACACAAATTAAAATAGTTAAGCATCTTTCATTGACATTAAAATTATGAATATTTTATATGTTAACTAAATGATTTAATGTGATAAAACCCCTTTTTTAACCCTTTGAAACATGCCTAAAATAGCTCTTATCAATTTATAATAAATATAACTACAAATTATTTCATATCATATGATTTTTGTTATTTTATATTTTGATAGGTGTTTATAAGTTTAAGAAGTTATTTAGATGGATACAATTATTTAATTTTATTATTTTTAAAAAAAAAAAAATTCTTAAAAACACAAATATAATCTACTTAGTATTATATGAGATTTTTATTGTTATAATTAAAAGAAAATAATAAAATCTATTATGCAAATAAAATCTTTAAAATCTATTATGTAAATATGTAATTTTTGGCATTGTATTTTCTTACATAATATCTTTACAACTTCTATGAAAAACGCTATGTATGAACTATGCTAATATGGATGTCACAATAAAGAGAATTAGAATGAATATATTTGATGAGCTAATAAAATTAAATTTCTAAAAATAATACTAATATATGTTGTATGTTTTACATTGTGATTCTAACCAATAACTATATAATATTATATGATCTTCAAAAATTCTAACAAAATTGAATGATTAAGATTATACCACATCATTATATCTAATGGTTCAAAAAAATACTTAATTTTTTTTAAATAATAAAATATAATATTAATGCATGTGATGAAGCCACATCACTCAATTTAATAGTTAATAATCATGATAAGTATGATGGCGTGGTTTCATAAGGAGGCTGTAAAATAAGAGGGTGGATAAACTATTATGATATTATCTAAAACTAGGAGAATACTCACGTTATGCGGCGAGAATGTTAATTATATTTTACATAGTAACACATGATATATACAAATATGATAATTTTGATAATGTTATTATTTTAACTAATTTGTCATTGATTATGTGTTTTACAAATAATTTACATTATGATGACAAAACAATTTATTTTTTTAATCAATTAATAACACTTATATTAATGTCATTGCATAATAAAAATATATGAGGTATATCATGATTTAAAAAAAAAACATAACAATAAATGTTATATCATTATTGTTCACAATATTTCATACAATATAAAATATGAAAATAAAGAATCATACAACTAACGTAATAACATATTATTAATTATATAGTACTAATAATTTGTTATCGATTCAAAATGCAGTGATACTTAATTGTGAAAGTAATTTAATAAATAATATAAAAAATTAATTTAACATAAACATAAATAAAAATTATTTTATCTGATATGATTTTTAAAATTAAAAAAAAATCACATTATTATTTGATAAGCGATTATAAATTTAAGAAATTATTTCGATGCATGAACTTTTTTTTTATTTCTATTATTTTTCAAAACAGTTAATGTTAATTTTTTTATTAAAAACATAAATATAATAAACTTAGTATTATATGGTATTAGTATCGTTATAATTTGTAAAAAATAAGTATTAATATTTGAAATTCTATTATGTACATAAAAAAAATTAAAATTTTGTTATTTATAAGTGCATTTTTTGCATTGTATTTTTTACATTATTTTTTAACAAATTCAAATTATCAAAATGGCACGTATGGACTATACTAATATGTATGTCAAAATAAAAAGAAAATTAAAATGAATATATTTGTTGAATTTTTTGAATTAAATTCTAAAAATAATACTACTATATGTTGTATGTTTACAATATTACATATTAAGTTACTAGTATTTCATATATATTTTTCATCTTCCATTGTATTCATATTTGATCATGTAATTTTATATGAAATAATAAACAATTGAATAAACTTAGTCTAACATAAACCTAAGCAATAATAATAATCCACATCATTAATATATGATGATGTGATTTTTTAAGAATTTTTTAAACATAGTGTAAAATAAGTGACACTTAAATGACTACAAAGAAAAAAATGTTATAAAAAATCAATGATTAATCAATGATCTAAATTTTGTCACATATCACAATCTAATAGTTAAAAACAAAGTGATGATGTGGCACAAATAAATTGTACGAAGGTACGTTTAAAATAAGGATGTGGGTAAATTATGCGAATCAAATTAATAAATCTAAGATATAGTCCCAAGGAAAAATAAAAACCCACGTATTGAAGGAATAAAAGAAATTGAAGGGGAGGAAGGCGGAACATCTTAAGTTGTCCATCAAATATACATTCTGTACTTCTGTCCCCACCAAATTAATTTACATTGGAAAAATTGCTGACTGTTCAGCTTACCTGTAACTAATGCATGCTTAATGGTTCGTCTTAATTGCCCGTGTAAATAATAAATTATTGTATCATAATGAAAAAACGGGTATCCGTTTTCATGTAAAATTCGGATTTTGATAGTGTCATGCATCTGGATCCGGATCCGGAATTTGGATGGAATATTTTTATTTGTTTTTTGGATCGGAATCGAATCGGTTCAGATAATATCCAACCCATTTCCATCCCTACCGATATCTACTTAATCTACACTCGTATTTGAGAGAGAGAGAGAGAGAGAGAGAGAGAGAGAGAGACTCCATTGATTTGATTTTAGACTTCAGTCCAGCAGATAGCCAACAAAGGCCAAGGCCTGACAGACTTTGTTTGGACTGGGCTTTATACAGTGGGACTAATTATATAATATTCAATATATGTTTTTTCAACAATTAGATTATTATATTTGACAACATATGAATTATTGATTATCTTTTGATTTTGTGTGGTTATGTTTTATTTGAAGATATTTATGTGTTCCTTATTTCACACATAGTTTTAAGTTATTTTAGAAGGTCACATCACCTTACACCGATGACGTGTCAAAATATTATTTGTTAGTTTCGTGTTGGGCCACTTGTATTTGATTTTGAATTTTTTCACAATATGATACCTGATCAATTGTGAATACAAATAGAATGTGAAGAGTTTAAATATCTAACATTAATAAACTAATATATAATATAAAAATGTACATCAAATATTGTTAGTATTTTCATAATTTTATTTAAAAAAATTAAGAAATATATTCCCTGGAATTTTATCTTTATTTTGAGATCCATATTATCATATATTTAATATTTTTCTCTAACTTAAAATTTTGAAAACAATTATGTAAAAAAATATATAAAAATAAATATAATTACATTCATGACTTGTAAGACTAATTATTATTATTTTTAAAACAATAATTGAAAAAAATTGCACATAATATTAAGTATGTTATTATCATATATTCAATATTTTTCTCTAACTTAAAATTATGAAAAAATTGCACATACTACTAAGTATGTTATTAACTCATTTGCACGTTATGAATGATATATGATCATTCATTGTACATTATTTCTCCAATTATATATACTAATTATATATATGAGTAAGTTGTAAGGACACCCCTTTTATAAAAATAAAATGATGCTTACAAATTACCGATAGTAATTTTAAGTGCGATAATGGAGGAAATCAAAAGCACTCTATCAAAAGCAAATGAGCTACAATTAGTAACACAATATTTTCATACTCAATCTGTTACTAGTTACCTCTTCGCGAATACTAGTGTATGATTTCATATCTAATTTGAATTACAAACACTCTCGTGTTACTTGTCACCTGAAACACCATTAATTGAAACACCATTAACAATTCAGTCTCCTCCAAAATCTCAAGAAAGAAAATATCATATAAATCTTCATTCACATTCATTGTTTTTCTTTTCCCTAAACATCATATACATTAACAAGTCCTATATAGATTTTAGACACATCAAAGGCATGACCATGCCACACTTTTTGACTGACATTCACGAGGTTTTCCTCAAGCATGACCATGCCACACTTTTTGACTGACAGTAATTTTAAGTGTGTATTTCATATAATATTTGATCTATTCAAATTTGCTTCTCTCACATTTGGCATAGCATCTTTTAGACACATCTCTATCAATATATTTGCTTCTCTCACATTTTGACCGATAGTAATTTTAAGTGCGATAATGGAGGAAATCAAAAATACTCACTCAAAAGCATGGCTTGTTACTCAGTCATCCACTAATCGGTACTAGCAATTATTCAATTAGAACATAACAATTTGGATTGAGAATACATAATCATTTCACTTGACAAACCATATGGTATCACATAATGAGCAAATGAGCTAGTAACGTGAATAAGATAATATAAGTCTCTGTCAAATATCACGACCTGAGACTCTGTCAAATCCTTGATAGAGATTTGTCAAATATCACGACCGCATAACTGAATAGCTAGACAATGTTCATGCGTTTTAATACGAACATTTGATAATTTTCCAAAAGCAAGAATTAATACAAGAACAGATAAAAAGAGAAATGTGAGATCATTAGCCTAAAAGCTAATAGTTGGATTGATTTGCTCATGCGAAAAAAAATGATTTATATATACAAATGTGGGTGCAAAATAGAATTGACATATTAAGGAATAACAAATCTTCTATCCAACTCGACTAATTTCAAATATTTACCTAAAATTAATAGATATTTCCAGGGTTTAATCAATATATTAATTAAATTTTGAAAAAAATCCAATAAAACCCAATTATTATATTTTCCAAAATTTTCAATATTATAATTTGAAACAAACAAAATAAATTTTTTTTATGTTTAATTAGAAAAAACTCCTTAATTGAAGTTTAACATATGTATTTTTTTTTTCTTAAAAAATGCAAAAAATAAATTCTAACACTTTCAAATAAATAATTTATGATGCTTATCTAAAAATTCCAGTATTATAATCTGAAACGGACAAATTACTTAATTTTCATGTTTTATTAAAAAAAATCTCATTAATTGAACACTAGCACATGTAAAAAAGAAATTTAGAAAAAAATTGAAAACATGCAAAAAGTAAAGTCTCTCTTCAAAAAGCAAATTATTATATTTTTACAAAAATGCCACAAATTATTATCCGAAAATAATAGAATACTAGATTTCATGTTTTCTAAAAAAAAATTCGTAATTGAAGACTAAAAAATATAAGTTTTAATTTTTCCAAAAATAATGTAAAAATACAAAAAACGGAGTCTAATATGTTACAAAAATCGATTAACATGTTTTCTTGAAAAGACAAAAACTCATGTATAAATAGAGAAAAATACAATTTTTACTTTTTAATCCAAAATTATTGAGGACAATCAATTAACATGTCTAATATCCTAAAAATAACATGTATAATATCCGAAAATGGTACAAATCAAAGCTCAAATTGAAGCAAAACTATGTCGGGGAATTTAGAAAGTAAAATCAAGGACCATAATTCGAAAATAAAATCAGGAACTATTTCGAAACATAATAATTGATATTTAAGTCGGGGGACTTTTTTCAACATAAAACTTTTTGCTAAAATAGAAAAATTGTACCTGCGCAAAATCATCCTAGTATAAATAAGCAATGGGGTCACTTCTGCATTAAAGCCCCTATCTTTGTTTTAATTTCTAATTCCTAATACTCTTAATTACATAAGCAAGCTCATTATTTTTATGTATTTGATCCTAAAAATTGACAATAAATAAGCAAAAAATGCAAATTAGGATGATAAGACAATCAAAGAAAATATAAACTTTGCTTCTATTTTATGTAGTCACATATGTTTTCTTTTTACAAAAGAATATCTGATGAGATTCTTCCTTTTCTTGAAGCAATGGGGTAATGAATCCCCTTGAGAAAATTGGGATAAAAAATGCATGTTTGTGTTGATCATTTATTTTCTAAAATGATTGGAAAATTTCAACACATTTTCATTTTCCATCCCAAATTACTCCAATTGGCACAAATATTGCTGTACCAGTGGCCTAATAAATACGAAAAAACTAAGATTTCAATATAGTTGTCAGATTAATATTATTAAACTTTAATTAGTTATAATAAATTAACAATCATCTTTTTAAACCTGACATAATCCTACAATTGGAGAATGAATAGTACCTTTTAATCTTTTATTGCGAAATGCAATGAAACAAATTAAACAAATTCAGTCACAAATCCCCCTCAAATAAACACAAAACTGCAAAATTCGACTTTAATATTCTATACATGTGCAAGTTGTTGTTACAAAAATGAAATAAGTATACGAAGGTGTATAAAAAAAATGAATTAAGCATATGAAGGTGTATAAAAAAAATGAAATAATCCGTTGTCACTTGTCACAAATCTCCCGCTTATGGTATGGAAACCAACTGAATAATTTTCTCAAACAATCCAAGATTCTTTTCTCAAACAATCCTACAATTGGTTTCCGATTCTTGGTTTCAAAAATGAATAATTTTCGCAAATCTCCCGCTTATGGTATGGAAATTACCAAATGAAATATTTATTTAGTAATTTAATGCAAACACAAAAAAAAATATGACTATAAGATAATAAAATAATAAGTGTGGAGATAAATAAAAGCAAAATCATATGATATTTTAAATTTTCATATCTAAAAAAAAAGAATAATAACATTTTAAAAGTTCAAAAAAATTATTTGTGTCCCATAAATTTTATGTTTGATGTTTATTATTGAAAAATATTATATAAGTTTAAAAAAATATTTTTGTTTAGTAAATAAATATCTTTCATTTTATTATCTTTTTAAAGATTAACATGAAATTATTTTAAGTAAAAATTCAAATATAACATACTTAGAAGTATGTGTATTTTTTTTTTCAATTATAGTTTTAAAAATAATAATAATTAGACTTACAAGTCATTAATGTAATTATTTTTATTTATATATTTATTTTTACATAATTGTATTCAGAATTTTAAGTTAGAAAACAATATTGAATATATGATAATTTGGATATCAAAATAAAGATAAAATTCAAGTGAATATATTTCGTAATTTATTAAAATATATTATGAAAAATACTAACAATATTTTATGTATATTTTATGTTATTATATATTAATTTATTAATTTTAGATATTTAAACTCTTCACATTCTATTTGTATTCACAATTGATCATGTAACATATTGTGAAAAAAATGCAAAATCAAATACAACTGGTCCAACATGAACCTAACGAATAATATTTTGACACATCCTCAGTGTAAGGTGATGTGGCCTTCTAAAATTGCTTAAAACTATGTGCAAAATAAGGGACACATGAATGTTTACAAATAAAACATAATCACAAAAAATCAAAAATTAATCCATGGTTCATATGTTGCCACATATCATAATCTAATGATTGAAATAATTGTAAAGATGTGGCAAGAGCAAATTGCATAAAGATGAGTCCAAAATAAGGGGATTGGTAAATTTATAGCTAAAAAGTAAGTTGTGTTATGGTAACATAGTATCCGTTTTAATATCCGAAAAAGAACCGTATCCGTATCCGACAATATCCGAACCGTATCCGGATCCGGTTAATTCCGTATCTGTATCCGTATCCGAAAAAAATATGGATATGGATATGGTATGACCCCTATCCGAATCGGATCCGAACCGTTGGCACCCCTAATCTCGGGGGATGGGTAAATGGCCTCAAAATTGTTTTGTTGTGTCACACCTTGGCTGATAATTACTTTTTGCAAATTCAAGCATTACTTTTTCATTGTTATTACTCTTTGTTATGAGAATTATCAGATAATTGCTCTTCATTGTAGCTGATAGTTACTTTTCATTTTAGCTGATAATTACTCCAAGTGAACATAAATTGAACTACAGGTGTTACAAGTTTGATCGGAATAGAAATAAATAGCTAACTATCAATTTGAATTCTAAGATTATAAAATAAAAAATTAAACGAAAATAATAACACATCTCTAACGAAAATCTGAATTCTAAGATTTTCATGATATTTGAATGGTCTTGCACACAATTTCACATTTTTGAGAGATACGAGAAATAAGGGAAGGTGAGCACGCAAGAAGATGCATCGTTAAAAATTTATTTAATGATTCAGTATATTTTAATATGCATAACAATATAAATTTACTGTTCCTTTTTTCTCAAAAAAATAGTACAACATAATTTCAGAATAAACTTTTTATTTAGATTCCCTCCCTCAAAGAATTCTGTCAATATTAGTCAATGCACGAAATTATAATGTTTTTCGGGGCACGTGTGTAATTCTGCCGTTAAAAAGATGCATCGTTCATGGCTATATTACAAAAGCTATTGCAATTTGCAAAACTCAAATTTGCAAAAGGATCGTATGTTGCTGTCGAAATTAGAATATCCGCAGCAAGACTATTTTAGTAATATTCCAGAACACAAGGATTGGTTTTTCGCCAATCACCCAGTTTTTTTTCTTTTCCAATTTCGCTAGAAATACTGACAGCTCTTCATTTTGGAACTTCGAAACCACAAGAAAAAACAATGATATCATTTATTCTCATGTAGAGATGTTAATGGGACGGGAAATCCACATCCCCGTGGGAACCCGAACCGAATAGGACGGAGAATCTCCGATTAGTTGTCTCGGGAGGTGGAAATAGAATGAGGAATTTGCTCCGGATGAGGGGATGGAGCGGGTAAGGGGATAGGTAGCTCCGCCCCACGGATTATCCTGTCCCGTGTCTCCACGAGTTATCCCGTCACATATCCCGCAAAATCTCGAATTAAGAATTATAAATATAGTTCAAAATTATAAATTGTTAGTTTAAAAATTTCTAAATCTTACTTGGCTTTAAAAATTTACATTATATCTTTTCACTTTCTAAATTATCAATTTCTCAATTAATTAATTTACCTTCCCCATTTTTCTTCTCTATACAAAAGCTTGAATGTGAGTAAACTTTTTATGATCATTTCTTTTAAATTGGAACTTGAATAAACGTAGATATGACTAAATTGTTTGGAGGTCTATTTTTCTTTCTTTCTCTAAAAACAACTCAATAATTTTCTTCATCAATATGTAATCTTCAGTATTGTGTCTTTTCCATCTCCAACATCAAATGATATTGGTCTCCAAATTTTTTTTAAAAAGATTACAAATCATATCAAAAGTTTAGATCTTTCAAATTTGTTTTGGCTTCAATCACTTTTTGTGCTAAAGGACTAACCAAATTTTGCCACATTAAATCAGAATTTTTCATATAATATCTTCACATCAATTTTTGTAACAATGATTAAATAATTCCATATGTAACGCCTCGAGCCCCTCATATACCATATAACTTAGGCACTTTATTTTATGTTGTTTTACTATATCTTGATTTTTTTGCTTCTTACATTAATAAATGAGGCGCTACATGAGTCATACTTGCGAATCAACAAACTTAGATAATTCGTAGTGGAGATCTTGTAAGTACAAAATTAATGTAGTCCTTTTAAGTTTTAATATTCAAAACTAATATTTCATATATCTCAACTTTTGATTGTTTTAAGAATTCGATATACCATTATTCAGGTGCCATATACTCATTATTCATATTAAGGTCATAATGTTAAGTAGCAGGATGATTTTTTTTCCAGGTCCCTACAAAACTAGGGTTTATATCGAAAGAAATACCGGTTTGAATTCACACAGTTGGCAATATATATATATATATATATATATATATATATATATATATATATATATATATATATATATATATATATATATATATATATATATTGTAGTCTAAAAATAAATTAGTTATAATAAATTAATTTTCTATATAGTTGTCAGATTAATATTATTAAACTTTAATTAGTTATAATAAATTAACAATCATCTTATTAAACCTGACATAATCCTACAATTGGAGAATGAAGAGTACCTTTTAATCTTTTATTGCGAAATGCAATGAAACAAATTAAACAAATTCAGTCACAAATCCCCCTCAAATAAACACAAAACTGCAAAATTCGACTTTAATATTCTATACATGTGCAAGTAGTTGTTTTTTTTTTTGAGGATTATGGAGAGGGCTTAATATCCCTCTTCCATAAAAAAATTTTATTTTTTTATTAAAAGAATAATATTTACATGGTTTTTAGCATTACAACATAGATAAGAATCGGGAAAAGCTATTTTTTGCATGCTACTTTATGAACCGGTATCCGGATTCCTGGTTTAGCTTCTAAAAGCTGAATTTCCATTCCACCATTTTTCTGTGTGCCCGGTATTTAAGGCTTCTGTCATTAGGGTTGAAGAGAGAGAAAGTCACTTCCGCCTCCTCTTTCCTTTTCTAGAGTCCTTCTGTCTTCTCGCCTGTGCTGTGAGCTTCTCCGAGGATGGAGTGAGCTGTTTTTTTCGGCAGCACTCGATAGATCAGCCGTGCTTAATTGCTCTGAATTGGCACCCAATGGGGTTGCAATTAGCTACGTGAGTTTTATTTCCTTCTGTACCTTGGCTTAGATCTGTTTTCTAGTTACTGTGAGGTGGTTGGTTTTGCTGAGGTTTTCTTGCTCGTTTTTGTTGGTTTGGCTTTCTTTGCTAATTTGATCTCTTCTTTTACTACCTCTACGAAGGTTTCTTCTGGTGTTTTGTTATCTGTGAAGATCCTTTTGCATCGTTCTCTCCATGCAACAAACAGAAAGATTGCCAGGGCTTGCTTTTTCTCTGGCTCACCTCCATACTGGTATAGGTCTTGGAACCATTCCTCTATGAGGAGTGAGTGAGAGCTGTGCCAGGACTGGTCGGTACAGAACTTGGCCCATTGTTTCTTGATAAAGTCACAGTCGCTGGAGGTTAGGTGGGTTATTGTTTCTTGTTTGTGCTTACATAGAGCGCAACGATTCACCAGTGTGATGCCCCTTTTTTGAACATTGTCTTGGGTTAATATTCTTTTTTTTTTGGAGGATCCAGTGGAAGGTTTTCATTATGTGTGGAATAGCAAGGTTCCAGCTTGCCTTTTGGTTTATTGATTTTGTGTTTACTCTCTGTTTTAATGTTTTGTAGGTGCTTTTTGTCGTAAAGTTTTGTTTTTTCTCTAAATTCCAACTGATTTCATCTGTGTTTTCGTTTAGGTTGGTTTCCTTGATTATTGTTTTCACTTCCTCTAGTTCTTTTTTTGCTTTAACCGACATGTTGTCTTTGAACAACTCGGATATATTGGCTAGTTTCTTGGTTTGAGCTAGTGTGATGTTTGTGGTATCTGCATAGCTATATAAACATGGGTAAAGCTGGGAGAATCTCCCTTCTGACCAGTTGGCATGCCAGAAGTTTATCAGATCCCCCTTGCCTAGTTTGAATTTGGTGTGGATGTAAAAGAATTCAAGGGATTTTTTGGCTTCTTTCCAGAAATGCGAGTCCTTTGGGCCATGTTGATTTTGGTTGTTGAGGTTTATGTCTGGTACCAAGGTGTATAAAAAAAATGAAATAATCCGTTGTCACTTGTCACAAATCTCCCGCTTATGGTATGAAAACCAACTGAATAATTTTCTCAAACAATCCAAGATTCTTTTCCGATTCTTGGTTTCAAGATTATGAGAGAGAGAGAGAGAGAGAGAGAGAGAGAGAGAGTTCTTCTGTCTTTGGCCTCCGGCAGTATTAAGGACGCCCTGATGGAGGAGCAACCTTTGGCCTTCCAAACGTGTCAGAGATTAGAAGAGGAGATTTGGCCAAATAGTTTCTTTACGAAAAGAGGGTAAGAGTGAAGAAGTGAGGCTGAAAGAGAAGAGATGGTGGGTTAATGGATTATTTCTTGCACCGAGCATGATTTCCTTTTTCGAGTGTGTTTTTTCTGCCCGTTTATGAAAGCTGATGTGGCACGTGTGGACACACGTGCCACATCAGCTGCGGGATGGGTGCGGGATAAAAACATAACAAATAACAAATAACAATTAATAAGTGAATACACAATTTTTTATCTAATACAAACAATTACATTAAAAATTCACAGCGAAGCGCGGACAAATTTCCTAGTGGGTATAATGTTATTTGTGGTAATCTTAGTTATGAAGACGACAACTAATGATATATGATTTTTGTGAAGCAAAATAATCTAAATTTCCTTGTTCAAAAGTTATATTTTTGTTTGATAAAATAAAAAATAAAAAATAAAAAAAAACTACGTTGTACCCCATAAATATGAAGTTTATTGGTAAGAATCACAAACACAAAAAAAACATTTCACCTAGACTGTCAATAAAAATCGGTGTCCCCTCAAACCTAGCAAGAAGAAAGAAGAGGGAACAAGGTATATTCGTCAAAATGCACAATCAAACATGACATAATGATGTCTTGAGAAAATTGTACATTGGTTCGTAATCATAATAATTAATGATGGCAATGTTATTTATTTATTTTGAATTATGTACTCAATTTTATTTTATCTAACAGTTATATTATTTGTACATATTGACTTTGATTTTAGTTATCAAGAAAAGAAACGATAATTAAGAGAAAATTGAGAGTAACATAGCACACAAATTTGTTATAAAAGAAAATGCGTTGCTTAGCGCGGATTATTTTCCGAGTATAGTCAGGGATGATCATTCAAACAAAATCGAAACCGAATCAAATCGTTTAGGTTTTGAACCGACTAAGAATCCAAACCGAATAAATCAAATTCTTATTTAATTTATTCGGTTGAACCGAATAAAAAAATTGAAATTTTAAAATATAAAAAATATCAAGAAGAAAATTTATATTTTATTCATCAAAAAATAATAAATACATATTAAATAATATAATGAGATTATTTTATAAGATTACTATATCAAATTTTTAATATTTTAACATTAACATATTATTAACATACTAAGAAACTATGAAAAATTGAATTCGATACTATTTTAGTATCATGTATCCATTAATTTATATCATCTTTTACCCATGCAATCATTTAATAATTTATTTTATGATTTTTATTCGAATCGAACCGAATAAATCGAACAATATTATTTTTTAGTCGGACCAAACCAAACCAATTGAAAAATCGAATCGATTAAACTGAATTCGGTTCGATATTTAAACAAGCCGAATCGTTTGAACACCGGTAAATATAGTGAAATTTGAATATCTACCGCCGAAAATTAGCCAGAATAAAGAACCAGGTGCACTGTGCTCCGGGTGCAGTGAGGAGAGAAGTGGACCGGGTTTCTGAGCCGTGTCCAGGAGAGATTATACTACGACTACGAGGGGGAACACCGTCGTCTAGGTTTTCCAGAAGTAATAAACATCAAAATAGATATTTCGACTGGCGGATTTGGATGATAGAAAGGCAGGCGAAAGCTCGTGCGAGGAGAGAGAGAGAGAGAGAAGAGAGAGAGAGAGAGAGAGAGAGAGAGAGAGAGAGGAGGCAACTGCGGGGAGACATCAATACCATTGCGACGCTAGGTTAGTGTCGATTTCTGTGATCTTCTTTTCATTAGTTTGTTATCTTCGCTGGATCTCCCAATTTGTCTTTGAAACCCTAATTTTTCTCCCACCTTCTCAGAGGCTCTGGGATTCACCGAACTCGTGCTCGAATTGGCAATCTACTGGATTTTTTTCTTGACAACCCTAATCCGGTTCCACGATGGGTCTACCAGATATAATCAGTTCACTACCTGACAATCTACTGGATCTTTTTCTTGTATTTCTTACTACGAAAGAATTAATCCGAACCACATCCACCCTCTCTCGAAGATGGCGCAATGTTTGGAAACGCGTGCCCAAATTAGACGTCAATTCCTCTGATTTCCGTACAGCTCAAAGTTTCCAGAATTTCGTAAACGGAATAATGGATTACAAATTATCAAGGTCTAATGTGGAGCAAATCGAATCATTTTCGTTAAATTGGATTAATTTTAATGATGATTTTTACGGAACAATCCGTATTTGGGTCAACCAACTAGTTCTGATGAGACCAAAACAAGTTTCGATTCAGATCGATAACCTAGTCGACCTTTCGTTCCTTGAACCGATTTTTACCTGTAATTCGGTGAGGAGTTTGTTATTATGGCCAAAAGCTGGCGAGATATTATTCACCGTGTTAGATGTACCAGATCTAGATCTTCCGCACTTGGAGTATGTAGCATTGGGTTGGTTAATAATAGATAATGACATTATCCAAAATTTTATTTCACGATGCCCAATCCTGAAGGATTTGAGAATCGAGCATTGTTTCCTAATGCTAAACGAAACCATAACTAGCTCTACAATTGAGAAATTGATAATTTCTCATTCCGTATTTGACGCCCAATCAGGGTTTGTAATAAACATGCCCAATTTGGAATATTTGGAATGTCAAGTTCATCTCGGTAGGTTTTTTGGCGAGAATTTAGTGTCGCTCAACTACGCACGTATTAATCTATGGGATTGGCTTGAAGGAATCAATGCAAATTGTGTGAAATTACTTGAAGGTTTATCGAATGCAAGAACGATTCAAATCTCAGGACGATACGCAAATGTAAGAATAATTCGACTGACCTTACTTTATTTTATTGTTTCTCAATTGTTTTAATTTTGTTTTTTGTTTTTTGTTTTTTTGCATCGAAAGTTGCTATTAGAGATGCAAGCAATAGCTAGTATTCCTATTTTTGAGAAACTCCAGAATTTGGATCTGGTCTCGATATCAGTTAATGAAAATTTGGATCCCATCGCTTCATTCATACGGTGCACTCCGAATTTGGAAAATCTCTCGTTGCAGAATGTAAAGGTACAATACTTAAACCATAAATTAAAAAGTATTAATAAATAGTCATTGACCTTATTGCTTAATTTAATTGCAGATTATCAAAGGAGTGATAAGAATTTCTCCAGAGATTCCATGCCCAAAATTGAAGGCTATCGACATTATTTGTTTAGAGACAGATGAACAAGCTCATAGGTTGGTGAAAACCATTCGATCGAATTTTAATAAAGTTAAATATATCACCCTGAGATTCGATGATGATATCGATAAATTATATGATCCCGAATTTTTGGACCAACCAAATAACCGTTGAGAGAGTAGAGGAGTACATATTTGATGGTGAATAATTTGAATGATACTTATTAAGATTCTCGAATTTGAATTTGAATAAATTCAAACAAGTATTTTGTTATTTCAAAAAAAGTTTTTCTTTCATTTTGCTCGTTTTTTAAGGATTAGAGGAGAATAATAAATGAGGGAGAGAATTTGTTATCTGAAAATTTATATTACTTTTCATATCGATAATTTATGTTACTTTTCTTCTCAGTATTTGATTGCCTTATTTTCTGAAAATCCCAAAATTCAAAATTTGAGTTGCAAAGGTAAAAAACAAAAACAAAAAAAAAATACAAACCGTAATAAGAGAAATAACTTGAATCGTCAACACAATCCGTGTCTCTCCTGTGTTTCGTCCTCGTGACTTTCTTACTCCTGGTCCGACCACTGGAGGCGGCTAATTCGATCATGACCATCCTGTGAAACTACTTTTTGCGTTTTACTACTTCAAGTTCTTTTTCATATCTCGCACCTTGGCTCTCAATCTCTTCGATTCGTAGTTCAAAAGTATAAAAAATCGCAAATATAAGCTCCAGAAGAACCAATAACAAAGAAAAAAAAGAGGCAAAATAATAATTTTTACTATTGTTGATTCCGTTGAATATTAATAGTTAATACAAAAATATGACTTGTGTGGTCATATACAAACAATAGTAATCATAGTAATATTGTTTGATTGTGTATACACAAACAAAATTGAATTCAAGAACATACTAAAATTATAATACATGACTCGTGATATTTGAAGCACAAATTTATCTAATAATTGTTAGTTGATTTGATGAAAATTAACAAAAAAAAGTAAGAAATAACTTGCGAGATACGAGATCACAATATTTTGTTGTTTTTATATAAACAAGTAACATAACTAACATACATATGAGATTCTATGACAAATGACCAAAAAATAAATTCATTCAAAATTATATTTTTTTTATTAATTTTTTATATTGCTGATTCTTCACACAGAATATGATAGAAGTTGTCTGATTAACTCTTATTTTTGCTGGATACATTCATTAATTCTTTCAAACTCTTTTTAAACATGTGTGCATGCAATATATCAATTATTTGCTTGAACATAAATATTTCATGTTTCAATGCAGTGCTAGTCTCCATTATATATACTAGAAAAATTGCCCGCGCTTCGCTGCGATTTATATCATATAATTGTTCAAAATGTTCCAACATATACTTCTTATGTTTTTTAATAGATAATGAAAATAAAACTTGCACATATAATATTGAGTCGAATACATGTTATTAATTATCATGGTAATATAATACATGTTATTAATTATCATGGTAATATAACACAACGAACACAATCATACAACATTAAATTTATAATTCCCCCTCCCATTAATTTTAGAATACAAGAGATATGGTGAGGCCACGTCCGCGGTTACTGTTCACACATCACTGTTCACCCAATACTGTTCATGCTTTTTTTTTTCTTTTTAATTTTTTTTTATTTGACATATATCTTGTGTTCTAAATAAAATATTTGAATTTTTCATCGTATTAATAAATATAATTGACATATGTCTTGTGTTCTAAATAAAATATTTGAATTTAATAAAATACTATTCACACAAATATTTTTTGTTAGTCTCAGCTGGTATTATTTTTTTTTTTTTGCTTATTATAACAATTTTGATTGGTACCAAGCTGCGTTTTTTTGTGCTTATTATAATATTTTTGATTGGTACCAAGCTGCGTCTTTTATGTTTTTTTGTTTGTCTTTTTCAGAATTTTATTTTATTTGACATGTTTTGTATTCTAAATAAAACATTTGAATTTTTCTTTTGGAACATATGATATGTTTTGAGGAGGAAAAAAAATTGCATTTATTGCATAATACTTGTGACACTATTTAATATCAGATTTTTTTTTTTAAATTAACATTTATGAAAATTACTTTTGTTTTATACTTGTAACATTTTAGATAAAATTATTATTTTATGATCATAACACATTTTGAAAAATCGCAGCAAAGCACGAGAAATATTTCTATTTTCTTATCAAATAATATATCAAATAATATATCCCGCAGCGAAATAATATATCAAATAATATATCAAATAATATATAAAATTATTATTTTTGCTAATTATATTATTTCTTATCAAATAATATATCCCGCAGCGAAGCGCGGGCTATATTCCTAGTGAATATAATGAATCATTGCAATTAAGGAACCCTACATTCACTATCTATATCAAAATAAAAAAAATAAAAAAATAAAATATAAATACATAAATAAAAGAGAGTATACATATTGTTTTCTTTATGGATAAGATGAGACCAACATGACGATGTCCATTTGGCAGTTTTATTGATAAGCTAGGGAGAAAGATGAAATAAATAGATAAATAAAGTTGACATATGTTTTATACATCAAAGATCATGATGTGATATAAAATAAAGATGAATAAAAAAAAAAGCAAAAGGCAAATAGTTGAATAAACGAAGTAGCAGGTGAAAGGAAAGTATGGCAAAAAAAATCTTGTTTGAAACTATTATTTTATTTAGGGAAATAGGCAATGCGTTGAAATTATTTGCAATTTTGCAAATCAGCCCCTATTTCATACAAATTTGAAATTGTTATTTATTTCATAAAATGAACAATTGCATACTTTAAAACTTATACAAGTTTGAAATTGTTTCATAACGGGAGTTTATAAGTTTGAAATTATTCTAGAAAACAGAGGGTCGTGCGAAAGAACACCATAAGTTGAACCGCAAATGGGACTCCTAAATTTAAGTAAAATAAAAGCTTACTATCAAATGACTAAGGGGTTGCCCCTTTTTCGATCAAATAAGCAAAATGAGAAAAAAGAAGAAAAAAATATGAATTACCACCAGAAGAGTCGGTGTTTGCACGAACCGACAAAATCCACTTGAAGCTACCAAATCAACGAGCCACCGTCACCACCTCAATCATTGCCCAGCACCATTGAAATCCTGCAGCCTCCTCAAGACTCGAGATACAAAATTCTCCAACATGACCAGCCTTAACCGTGTGATTGTCTCCATTTTTCGTCAAACCCTAAATATCCATTTTAACAAATTAAATAACCAAAAAAGGTAATATTTACGAATAAAATGAAATATCAAGAATTACTTTTGTAGTAACCAATACAGATAAATAGACTCGATTCACTAAAAGATGTCACTCGTCCAAATATCGAATTTAAAATCGACACGATTCATTAAAAGAATTACCTCTGTACCAATGTTTGCAATACGGAAACTACTAATGTACCTCAAATAGTTGTTTGAAATATCGAACCCAGTACTGAACCTGTCCATTCCTTAGGACGTTTCGAGGATTCAAGTTCAAAATATTGAATGGCCCTGACAACTGCATAATACGAAAAATTAGGAAATAAGGACGACAAAAAAAGTACACTAAAAATTAAAAGTTTGTACCAGTATTAACCTCCTCAAAGAGAGGGTTGCAATGCATTGCATATTGTTAATTTCAAATGGAGAGGAGCCAGACTGACAGAACTGGAGAGAGATGCACCATCTAATATCTTCATTTCTTGGCTGTGAATAATCCACGAGAAACCCTGTAAATTTTTATATTACAACCAATGAAAAATAAGATTCAATTAAATATGAAAAATTATTTTTATTAATTACAATTAATTATACCAGTAAAAATGTCTGCATATTGTTACTAAATGACCATATTTTGCATCCCAAGAGGAAAACAGAAGGACATGGAAATTTTGAAAAATGTTCTGCCAGAGCAGCATTGTCAAATCTGTTGTGTTTGCCACATAATAAACGAAAATCTCATTTTAGGGGTCCAACTGTTAGCGTATTTAAATAAAATGAAGAAATAATTTACCGTACATGCCGTGCTCATTATCTTTCTGGCCGATACTTACTCCTATTTTTCGATCTCTCTCGGGCTGTCAGAGATGCTGCAAAAAAAGTTATGCTCTGCGAGAATCTGCGAATTGATTCTCTCTGTCCATAAAAACCGAGAACAAACACCAAATCGGCGAGCGAAAATAAGACAAACTGGGCTGGAATTGAGATAATTAAAAGAAGAATTGACAAATTAATGAAACAAATGAGAAAATTTGGTGAGCAAGAAATTTTGAGGTGTCGAACTGTACCTGTTTGTGCATATGCAGAAAAAAAAATAGTTTCCAGCCCAGTTGTTGTCCCCATCCAGCAGAAATAGTCGCCATCGAGCAGCAATCATCCCCAACCAGCAAAAATCATTATCTCCAGCCCTTCACGTTGAGTAGTGGGTCATGGCGTCGTCTCTAGCTCGTCACGTCATTTCCTGGCACCGTGGCAGTGGGTGACATTGCGTCGTGCAACCAGCAAAAATCGTCTTCTACAGCCTCCTACAGCCGCCTCCACAAAAAATATGCAAAAATTCCACAAAAAAATCAGTAGAGGATTAAAATTAAATTACCTAAATCGCTAGAGGACCCTAAACCCTAAACCCTAAACCCTAAACTCCAATCTCATCCCCTTTTTGTGCTCCAATTTTTCCTCAGGCGAAATTGTATCAAAAATTGAAAGAAATTGTTAGAGATTTAATCTGAAATTGACGAGAAAATTGCGAAATCGAACCCAAAGTTGGAAGAAATTGCAAAAATCCCCTGAAATAGCTGAAATTAACACTGGCAGTCAGTCGAATCGAGCTCGTTGTCACATCTTTTTCTTCAGCGCGATCTCTCAGATGGGAGAGTAAGAGGATCATATGTGGTTTCTCATGCTTTTTCTTCAGGTGCTGTTGGTGCCTCTCTCGCGCGATCCGGCGTTTCTCTTCCTCTTTCTCTTTCCGCGCCATTCTCTCGACGCCATGACTCGATCCGTTCTCTCTCTCTCTCTCTTTCTCTCTCTTTAGCTTGTTCACATAAATGGTAAAGAAATGATTTCCCTACAGTAAGCGGTAAGGAGGAGGTTGTATGGGGTAAGGAGGAGGTGTGTGGAGCATGTGTCCTGGTCTCTCTCTAGTCAGGCACAGTAAACAGATACGTGGCTGGCTGTGAAAGCTGTGTTTGAAAAATTAATGGGAGGGAAGATTATACTATACGTAATAAAAGATTTCAAATGAACAAAAGGATAACAAGTGTAATTATCAAACAACGGACCACGTTCCACTAAAGCTAAATATCACACAACGTATCCGAACACCTTACCACTTCCGTTTCGAACGTTATTGGCTACGATACGAGGGGATTACACAAATAATCCAAGAGGGTTGGAACAATTCCGAATCAAACAACGTACCGCTAGACGATATCAATTACAATTTCACTTCGCATCTCCTCAATAAAATGAACACAACAAAAAAGGCTCTAACTAATTGGGTGAAGGAGAGGTTTCATACACCAAACTTCGTCCTAGATTCATGCAAGAAATTTATAGCCGCACTTGATAAAATAGAGGAATCACGCATTCTTAACCAAATGGAATTTATTCTTAGAATAAAAATTAGAGAGAAGCTAAGGGACCTAATTAACATAAAAGAAAGCAAATGGCAACAAAGAGCGTCCATAAATTGGCTCAAACTTGGTGACAACAATACTTCATATTTTCATGCATTTGCGTCCAATCGAAAACAACAAAATTCCATAGACAAGATTACATCAAATGATAGGGACCTAGTTAACATACAAGATATCAATAGGGCTTTTACTTATTTTTACAAAGCATCGCTAGGATCACTAACTACCTCGTCGGTTCAAATGAACATTGATTCGCTTTACAACAACCCAATCAACGAACTCGATCTTGATGTATTAGGGGCTAGCTTCCTCGAGGAGGAGATCAAGACCGCACTTGATTTGCTTAAAAAAGGCAAGAGTTGTGGTCCGGACGGCTTCCCTAGCGAGTTTGACCAAGTCTTTTGGCCCATTCTAAAAGCCGATATCATTGAAATGATAAATCGTTTCTATCATAACAATGTATCACTTCAAAAACTTAATAAAGCTTCCATTATACTCTTACCAAAAAAAGAGGACCCCTCGGATATAACGGACTATAGACCAATTAGTATAATTGCCACTCCCATTAAACTCATTACTAAACTTTTAGCTATGAGACTTCAACCATTTATGCCTTTACTCATTCACAGTTGTCAAGCCGCGTTTATTAAGGATAGAACGATATGCGAATTATATCTAGCTTCACGAGAGATGTTAAGCATTTACCACAAAACAAAAATTCCAACAATCATGCTTAAACTTGACTTTAAAAAAGCATTTGACAATATTTCTTGGTCATTTCTAGAAAGTATTTTACAATCTCGTAAATTTCCGGTTAAGTGGGTTGAGTGGATGAAATCCTTACTCTCGACTTCGAGCTCGTCAATACACACCAACGGGGTGAGAGGGGAATATTTTAACCATCAAAGGGGCCTCCGTCAAGGGGACCCACTTTCACCGCTACTATTCACATTGGTAGTAGACGCTTTACAAGCAATGCTCAAAAAAATTAACCCGCTTCTTTCTAACCCCATTATGTTTGCGCCAACCACCCTCCAATATGCGGATGACACATTACTATTCATAGAAGCCGTGCCAAAAAATCTCCGAATTATTATGCACACCTTATCACTTTTCTCGGAAATTTCGGGCTTACAAATTAATTGGGATAAAAGTGGATACGTTCCGATAGCGACCCCCGAGTGCTACCATGTCTACCTAACGTCAATTTTGAGATGCGCTAAAATGACACTCCCAATAAAATACCTAGGACTTCCTCTTTCCTACAAAAAACCAACGAAAATAATCTTTAAACCTTTACTACAAAAAATGAGGAGCAAGATAACCAATTGGAAAAATAAATTCCTCACGTTGGGGGGGCGCACCACACTTATCCAATCGGTGCTAGGGGCCGTGCCAAACTTTATAATGCAAACTCAAACGTTACCAAAGGGTACTATTGACTAAATGACTCAATTGATGAGGGCTTTCTTTTGGAAGGGAACCGATAAAATCATAGGAGGGCATTGCCTAATTAATTGGAACCGTGTATGTTTACCAAAAATACATGGGGGATTGGGTATCATCGATCTACAACGCCAAAACCAAGCATTACTATTGAAATGGTTATTTACGATTGAATTTAACAAGGAGTCATTTTGGTCCACGACGATTAAGACCATTTACAATATTGACAATGTGGAAGACATAAGCACATTTGACATCGATAACCTTTCTTTCTTCATCCGAGACCTCAAGGCCTTAATTCCGATGTACAATGCCATAAAAGGTGGCCTACACCCGCAAAACCCAACCCCGATATTATCATCATCCCTCACGGACAGCATACATTACCCTACGGCCAAGGCTTACGCAAGCATCTCACACTCGGGTGTGGAGTGCTTATGGACCAAAGCCCTTCTCAAGATCAGAGCCCCAAGAAAGGTTGTAATATTCGGGTGGCTAACCCTTAACAACCGGATATTAACGGCGGATAATCTAGCAAAACGGGGTTGGCCTCATGACCCAACGTGTGCCCTTTGCGGGGGGGGCGGCCGAAACGGTAGACCACCTCTTTCTCCATTGCCCTTTCGTTATTGAAATATGGCGTCTACTCAACCCTAGTGCAAACACATCCGCCCCTTCCATTCGAGATTTTTGGTGGACTCAAAGACGAAACATATCAAGTATCGAAACAACGAAGTGGGATGTTCAATGGTGCGCAACGATTTGGACCCTTTGGAGAGAACGTAACAATAGAATTTTCCAACGAAAGGGAAGAATGCACACTCTTATCGTTAGCATAATTAAGGACCTATATAGTACATGGATAGCACATTGTTAGGAATTAATTACGCGTTTACAATTTTTGTACATATTGAACTGGTAATTGTAACCTTTTCGTTTTCTCTTTTAAATACAAAATGACCGGATCGGGCACGTATCGTGGTTGCCGTTCCTTCAAAAAACAAGTGTAATTATTTTATTTCACGTTTCATTAATTTTGTAATCAATGATCTACGATTCCAAATGAACAAGAAGGTAAAGGTAATAAGTGTATTTTTTTATATTTTATGTTTCGTTATTTTTGTAGTCGATGATGAACGATTTCAAATGAACAAGAGGGTAATAATTATATTTTTTATTTCATGTTTTATTATTTTTGTAGTCAACGATGTACTATTTCAAAGGAACTAGAGGGTAATAAGTGTATTTTTTTTATTTCATGTTTCATTATTTTTGTAGTCGATGATGTACGATTTGAAATGAACAAGAGGATAATAAGTGCTTATTTTGATTCATGCTTCATTATTTTCATAGTCAATGATGTACGATTTCAAATGAACAAGAGGTAAGTGTACTTTTTTATTTAATGTTTCATTGTTTTTGTATTCAATGATGTACGATTTCAAATGAACACGAGGGCAGTAAGTATTTATTTTTTCATGTCTAATTGTTTTTCTAGTCGATGATGTAACGAACAACAATAATGAGGAAGATTTAATGTCATATAATTTTTTTTCACATATCACAATTCAATGGTATATAATCAATAAGCTAAATTTTTTTACATATCACAATTCAATAATTGAAATAAATATGATGATGTAATACAAAAGAACTACACAAACTTGGATTCAAAAGAATTATACGGATAAATTAAGAAAATAATGTAAATTGTATATATTATTTTTATGAAATGTACATTCTACATAAAAGTTCATGGACTGATATCCAATCTGGGTTCGCAACAAAATCCTTGCAAGAATTTAAAGTGAGAAAATGGAGAAGTGGACAACTCCCAAACCCTTTCCCTTAGATTGAATATAATTAGTTCATTGGTTATACCATAGGAATCAAATAGATATATTAAATCATTCGATCCGCTGGATTCAGAGCTAGCATAGTAACACGGTAATATTTTCCTGGAGATCTCCTTCCATTCTTTTCCGCACAATTTCCAGATACAATATTCCCTTGTTATTTTCAATTTTGAATTTTCCTTTCTTTGAGCTATCAAGATCAACTTACCACTAAGGTTCATCATCTTCGCATCAACCAAATCATGTGGCAGCAAAATTGTCACATTTGTCAGAGGATATTCAGACCTTTCACTTGACAAATCATATGGCATCACAGCATATTCAAGCGATCCAGCAACGCGAACAAGACAATATAAGATACCGTTACATATCACGGCTTGAGAATCCGCATAAGCCCCGACCAAAGACCCCTCATAAAGATTTGCCCAACATTTTTTCTTCGAATCATATAATTCTATACTCATCTCATGTCCGCGACGAGGCTTGCCGTATTTGGGAGAGCCCTTAACCACGACTGCATAGTATGTTTTAGACCGAATATCTACGGATAATGCAACTGCTAGACAATGTTCTTGCGTTTTAATTGGAACCTCTGGTAACCTCCTCCAATGCTTCAATATTGGATTGCAAATCATAATATAGTTATGTTCGGAATCAGAGTGCTTGTTTGTTATGCATATTAAACCATGCGATGATGAAAATGTATATTTTTGGGAATATAAACGAGGAGGTTCAAATGGACTAAAGTGCTTAGATTCCATGTATGGAAAATGGAAGTCGTGCCAAGATTGTTCATCAGAGTTATATGAGTATCCAATGATGCGTTTCTTAATATGTCTGAACATAAAAAACCATGGTTTGTATTCCGATAAAGAGCCTTCATTATAATTGCATTTCGTGCTTGAGATGATGTGTTTTTCCCAGTCTGTGCAGACACATCTAGCTCTAATTCCATCCACAGCAGAGAGTAATGCTAAGATGTTGAGTAACACATTTTCGGGTAATGCCTCTATTAAAAAAGAAATATTTTCAAATGTACACTTCTCCATATAAGATGTTGGCACTCGGTAGAGGTCGAGCCTCGAGGACGGGAATGGACCAGTAATTGCGGGACTGGTACAAGTAATTACTGTGTTCCCAGTATGATGCTGATGACTGATTTTTGGACCAGTAATTACTGTGTTCTCAGATGAAATTATCCTTTTCTCTCTGTGATGGTTGTGGTGTCCAAAAGCAAGAACTGGTACAAGAATCAAAAAGAATAAACCTGAGTTTTGTGATATGGCTGTGATGAATTCCCAAAAGCAAGTACTCATACAAGAATAAAAAAAAGTAGAAACCTGAGTTTCGTGATGGCTGTGATGAATTCCCAAAAGCAAGAACTGGTACAAGAATAAAAAAGAACAAACCTGAGTTTTGTGATGGTTGTGATGAATTTCCAAAAGCAAGTACTCATACAAGAATAAAAAAAAGTAGAAACCTGAGTTTCGTGATGGTTGTGATGAATTCCCAAAAGCAAGAATTGGTACAAGAACCAAAAAGAATAAACCTGAGTTTTGTGATGGATGTGATGAATTCCCAAAAGCAAGTACTCATACAAGAATAAAAAAAAAAGTAGAAACATGAGTTTCGTGATGGTTGTGATGAATTCCCAAAAGCAAGAACTGGTACAAGAATAAAAAAGAACAAACCTGAGTTTTGTGATGGTTGTGATGAATTTCCAAAAGCAAGTACTCATACAAGAATAAAAAAAAGTAGAAACCTGAGTTTCGTGATGGTTGTGACGAATTCCCAAAAGCAAGAATTGGTACAAGAACCAAAAAGAATAAACCTGAGTTTTGTGATGGCTGTGATGAATTCCCAAAAGCAAGTACTCATACAAGAATAAAAAAAAAAGTAGAAACATGAGTTTCGTGATGGTTGTGATGAATTCCCAAAAGCAAGAACTGGTACAATAATCAAAAAGAACAAACCTGAGTTTTGTGATGGCTGTGATGAATTCCCAAAAGCAGCAAGAACTCGTACAAGAATAAAAAAGAATAAACCTGAGTTTTGTGATGGCTGTGATGAATTCCCAAAAGCAAGAACTGGTACAAGAATCAAAAAGAATAAACCTGAGTTTTGTGATGGCTGTGATGAATTCCCAAAAAGCAAGAACTCATACAAGAATAAAAAAAAGTAGAAACATGAAATTTGTGATGGTTGTGATGAATTCCCAAAAGCAAGAACTCATACAAGAATAAAAAAGAATAAACCTGAGTTTTGTGATGGCTGTGATGAATTCCCAAAAACAAAAATTCATACAAGAATAAAAAAAAAAGTAAAAACTTGAGATCTGTTTAATAAACCTTGCATTTCAATCATCTTATAGCTGACATCGGTTTAACAAACATGCCCGTAAATGGTAGATCCTATATAGTATATATTGTCCAACAATACATACCGGCCATTTGTTGCTCGCTTAGACCGATTCTTAATATCTAACTTAACTACCACTAATTCTAAACTTAACTACAACCACTTGTTTAATTTGTGCTTAATCCGTGAGATTAGGAGTAATTCTACACAACATACCCTCGCAACAGGATAATTGCTAAATTCAACAATAATTAAACAAATCTTATAACAAAAATGGAAAATATGAGAAGCTTTTTGTTACAAACAAAAAAGAATGGATGGATGATCCTGAAAGCTATATAGATGGTAAACGAGGAAGCTGACCTCGGTTCAATAAAATTGCACTTAAATCATAGTAATAAAGTTAGGGAAAATATATGTAGCCCTCCCATCTCAATAAAATATTTTTTTATGCATAAATCGAGAATGTTTTATTAGATTGATTACTCTTTTTAATTTAATTAATTAAACTAAACATTGATTTGAGTGTTAATTTACCGATTTCGGATCAAATTTGAGATGCTATAAATTCAAATAATGTGTAATTTTTGATTGACCGAAAAAGTAAACAAAAACATTGTTTTGATAACTCTAGGGAAGCAAACCAATAAAGCAAGAAAAACCAATTAAATGAAATGAGAAAGGAGTTCAATGCTAAATATACCTATTAACTTAATTTAATGGTTAGAAGATTAAATCATGGTTCAGTTTTTGAACTAAGTTGATACTTGTTTAGTTTTAGGCTCTTAGCCTTTTAGGTGTGCAATTTTGTTAAAAACAAAAGAAAGATCTCCGAAGTATCAAATTGAGTTGTGGAAAGGACAATTTTGATATTTATAATTTGAAGAGAAATATTTGATGTTTTGGGTTTTAAGAGAGGGATCCCCATGATGATAAACCTTGTCATTCTTTATACACAAAATACCATGAAAACAAGCATTTTACATAGCAAATCAACTTTTATACAACAACTCCACAACATTAATCATCACAAGTAAACCCCAAAATCACCCACACTATACGATGCAAAAAAACAAAAAAGTAATTCGAAACCCTAATCTCTAATTTTAGGTTTCTTAATTCTCTCACTCCTCCACGGTCCCGATGAAGTCGAAGCCAACATAACCATACTACTTCTCTTTCCCTTCATCACTTGACTACTACTCTTATTACCGTCATTACTATTATTATTATTATTATTATTATTATTATTATTATTATTAGCATTGCTACTAATATTGCCATTAATATTATTAATATTTTTGTTGGGTCTTCTCCCTCTTCTCTTCCCAGTAGAGCACCGTTTCACGAACAACCCAGAACTCGATTTCAAACTCAAATCTCCATTTTCATTTTGATTCATAGTTTTCAAACTCAAATCTTCTTGATCTGAATGGCTCGTTTGTTCCTCTTCTTTCGAACTTTGCGAAATAGGCGCGGTGCTCTCTTCTTCTGAGGGCTCCGTTTTTACCATGGACACTTGGCGAATTTCCATTGGGCGAGGATATTGCTCTCCTCCAACTATCACTTGGTTATCTATCAACACATCGTCAGTATTCTGCCCACAAATTTTAAAAATACATTTTTAATTCCCAAAATTTCAAAATAAATTCATAAAATGTTTTTATTTATTATAAATGTTACCTCTTCTTTGCAAAGGTCTTGGATATGTGCCACATCAGCAAAGGGGCAACGACTGGAGGTCTCCAGTACTGACACGTCAGCAGCATCTCCATAACTTGAAACAGCAGATCCTGGCAAACCACGATCCGCCACATCATCGTCTTCGGATAATCCATTGATATTATGATTATTACTATTGTTATTATTGTTTCCATTGGCTTGAATAGGAAGGCTTTGAGGAGGAATATTGTTTATACTATTATTATTATTGGTTAATAGTAATAATTGTGAGGGTCTTTTTAGTTTTTTGGAGGTGGAATTAAGTTGGGACATTAGGGTTTTGACTCGGGATTGGAGAGAGTCGATTTTTAGGAGGACCTTTATGTAAAAATTATCCGTACAGTTCGGTGTGAATATCCAATCCGCTTCTTCGTTACCTTTCACCGTCTCATCCACTGAAATTATTCATAAAAAAATTAAGATTTTGTAAAAAAGACCCTGCATTATTGAAAATTACAAAATTAAATACCTGGATCGACAAATTCATCATTAATTGACTGTCCATCTGTCTCTGCTTTTTTATTCTCTGAAAATCCCAAATTGAAATTTAGAAAATTCAAAATTTGAATTGAAAAACAAAAAAATACAAACCGTAATAAGAGAACACGACATGATCTGAGAAATAACTCAAATCGTCGACAAAATCCTCGTCTCTCCTGCGTTTCCTCCTCCTCATGGCTTTCTTACTCCTTGTCCGACCACTGGAGGCGTCCAGTTCGATCATGATCGTCTTGTGAAGCTCCTTTTCGTGTTCCATCACAGCGAGTTCTTTTTCATATCTCGCAGCTTGGCTCTGAATCTCTTTGATTCGTAGTTCGAGCCATTGACATCGCCACATTAACGGCGCGATATATTTCCTCCAATTAGCCGTCACCTTTTTCTTCCTGTCATAAAAAATTAAAATATCAAAAATACCACTCTAAGTTTTGAAGCATGATTGATGGTGACAAGAAAAAGAGCGTACTTGTATAATCTTGGGGGGAAGTCTGAGAGGGGAAGATCTCCGTTTAAACGGGCAAATGGAGACTCCACTTCGCTATCGCTAATTTCGTGATTGATTTCGCTAAACGAACCCGAGAATGTGTCCCCGAATGAACTCGAGCATTCGGTTGCATCCATGTCTTCGTTTTTAACTGGATTTGTTGTTGTGCCTACATTTGAAATCGGAGTGATTTTGACGAGTTCTTGGTTTGTGTTCAATGCGAGGGTTTTTAGGGGAAGTGGAGATTTGGTTTCTTCTTCAGTATGAGGTTCGGGTTTCGGTTTTGGGGGAAAATTCGGATTTGAGGGTTTGACAGATTCGTCTAGGGTTTGTGTTGGTGTCATGGTGAAGTTTAGTCAAAATCTGCGTCGGTGATGAACTAATTAGTACTGAAGCATTGTTGTTAACTCGATAATGGAATTTGTATAATCGTTATTATAGCGAGTTCACTTAAATTAAGTATGATTGTAGATCCACATCGTAAAACACATCAATTTCAAGCAGATAAATACGAAGTAAACAAGATTTTTTTTCCCTACGGGCTTAAATAACATCTACTTCTTTAAAATTTTCATAAACTAGAAATAGCGAAGTTCAAAAGTATGAAAAATCGCAAATATAAGCTTTAAAAGAACCAAACACGAAGAAGAAAAAAAAGGGCAAAATCAGTATAGAAAGTACTAGAGAGAGACAGAAAAAAAGACATACCACGGCGTTTCGCGAGGGTACCCCCCGGCCAAGGGAAAGACAGAAGACTCAGAACCGGCACCGCGACGGCGCGGCAGCAGCGCGAGGTTGGTTGCTCGGAAGGACGAAACCCTAACCCTAATTTTTGGCGGCGGCGGTTACAGTCCAGAGAGAGAGGGAGAGAGAAAATTAGGGTTTTGTGACCAAAGGGTAGTGATTGTGTTGTTCTAACTGGCTCCGATCGTAGGATGCTACTTCATCCGTCTGATCAATATCCTACGTTCAATATTTATCCACGTCGACCCGGCCCATTTCTGTATAGATATTTAATTGGGCCGACTGTTTAATGGTCTGTTTACTATTGTTTGGATATTTCTGGTTTACCCCCTGTGAAATCTAGAAATATCTTTATTGTGAAAATTATGTCTCAAAATCTCAGCCCAGAGAACACACTGCAAGTTGCAACTTGTATTCTTCGTGACCATTTTCATGTGCATCCCTGCAAATTCACAAAATACCATGCATTATAAAAGAGAAATATCATGAATACATGATATCCATCAAAATATAAAAAAAATGTTCGAGTTATCTTCGAGCGAGTTCAAACCGACGTCGATCTTCGAGTTTTTTTTTGCAAGTCCTACCCTCACCTCAAACGAAATGGTCTCTGAAAATCTTAAATGCACATTGATGCATTTTCACATAAGCCCTCGTTCTTTTCCATTTTTACACAATTCAATTTAGGGCATGTTTGGGTGACCGTGTTAGAAATTACCTGAAGTAAATTAACTTTCCGCAAGTCGACTTCCCGGAAATACACTTCAAATTTAAATGTTTGGATTCACGAAAATGAAACTACTGGATTTATAGTTTTTATGTTTGGGTTGATGTAATTGAATTATAAATTTCAAGATTTATATCTACTAAAATTTGCAAATAAATTTGGGCAAAATTTTATAAGAAGACACAATATGTTTCAGATTTATTACAATAGACAAAAAAATTTGAAAATTTAAGATATGACCCTCAGACATGTAGAAATTGGTTTTTTCCTTGATATATTAACTCATATTGCATCCATATATATACCCATATTGCATCCATGTATATGTATATCTAAAATCTATATTATTTGAAAAAAAAACATCAAAATAAAAATCGTAATTTTTTTTATCAGATCTTAATAAATTAAAATTATAAGTATTTTATATCGAGAATAATCATATTTTTCAAAGAAAATAATTTTGACATAAAAATTATTATGTTCAAGTATAAGTATGGATCATATTTTCATTTGATAACTAAAAAATTAATCAAACACAATAATTTAAATGAAATATATAAATATTAATTTTGTATACATCATGTTTTAATATTCTGAAATACTAGTAATGTTTTCAAATAATTTATAATATTTTTCAATATTTATAATTTTTGCAAATATTAATTATATTTTAAAATATTTCCGTGTTTCTTTGAATTGGTAATGAGTCTAGCGTTACAGTTCATTACTAATTATTAGAAAACGCAAATATTTAAAATATAATTCATATTTATAAATATTAAGAAAATGACAAAATAATTAGAAATATTTTAAAATAATTTTAGTTATTTTGAGATTATGGTGATTAATTATATTCTTATATTAACACAATGAAAATATAATTTATACTTATATTTAAATGTAATAATTTATTGACGTAGATTTGTGTTTATTTATTTATTTAGATTATTGTGGGCAGTGTTTATTTATTTATTCAGATTATTGTGCTTGATTAATTTTTTTTTTTTTTTGAGTAAATTCGGAGAGGGCTCAAAGTCCCCCTTCCAAACACAATCTCCTTTTTTTTTTTTTTTTTTTTACAAACCCGTAGGCCACACACTCTATTCACTCATTTGACATTTAATCTATAATCCAGTGTCCCCGCCGGGAATCGAACCCCACACCTCTCGCTCCCTAGTCAAGAGGTGTGACCAACTAGGCTAACTCTAGTTAATTTTTTAAATTAACATAATGAAAATATAATCCCTATTTAAAGAGAGGTTATGTTGTGATGTATCTCCACTTCATGTAAATTTGAGGGGAGGTTGAGTTGCAGGAAAAGAGAGAGACAATGTAAGTCGACTTGCAGTAGTTTGGCAAATTACATCAAACCAAACAACAAAAAATAAATTAATGCAGTAGTTCGACTTACAATCTGACTGAGTTACTGCAAAATAAACATGCCCTTAAGTCCAAGGCCCAATTAATATTAGGCTCACGAGAAGGATATTTCTCAACAGTTTTTTCCCTACTTCTCCCTAAAAAGTTTTTTTTAATCAAAACATGAAACATAACTTCTATGTAACAACAAAATTTACTCCAATTAATTATATTAATCCCACAAAGGGAGAAAAAACTTCCTTCAATTTAAGAGCACTTGAAAAAACTCAACCTTGTGTTTATACATACTATAAATACACTTCATTTCCTTTTTCTTCTATCCATCACAAACAAATCCAACCTCTTCACAGAACCAAATCACAAATTAAAACAAAACTATCAATCTTGTTGAAATGGCAAAATTATGTACCTCTATTTTTTTCTTCGTCATCGCAACCGCTAGTCTTGCAATTGCCACATCAGCAGCTAAAGCTCCGGCACCAGCACCCGCGCAAGACAATTTCATGGACGGAGTAGAACATGCGTTACACGACGTTATGTGGTGCTGGACTTCGGTTAAACATGCCGAAGTATGTGTCACTGATATCTTCAAATCATTGACGACGAATTTAAAGGTGAGGGTGAGCAATGAGTGTTGTAACGCCATCAACAATGTGGACAAGTGTTTCTCTGGCTTGGGCCGCTCTTCTTTCGCCCCGAAGCTAATGAGTTACTGCCATGATTTTGTCGCACCTCCGCCAACTTCTCTCTAAATGTTTTAACAATTATGAAAATTAATATATAGGAATAAGCAGTTGAAAAATTGAAATTTTGTTTTTTAGAGTGCGTGTAGTCGTAAAATCTTTCGTTGATTTATCGTTCGTGTTAAAATAAAGTAATTTATAGAATGATTGATTTTATCATTAGCGATATCTTGAATATATGGGCATGTTTACTTAATGTAAATGTAATGCGCCTTTCTTCGATCAAAAACCTGGAACTGGATTATTGATTATATGAAAAACTGGAAATAAAATATTGGTCGAATTGAAATATCTTTTAAAAAATCAGAGGTTGATTGGTTACAAATGCAATCTATTGCAAAATAAGTTTATTAGATTGCAAAGAATACAATTTTGGAATCTTGGGGGCAGATAATTTAATCTGAGGGTACGAAGAACACGACTATGAATTGTGAAAAATGAGAATGTGAGTCTCACTTGGTTGTATGAATAATTAAAATTAAAATGATAAATGTAGCTCATGTTTTTTTTAATAATATAAATTAAATGTTTATTTTAAATATTATATAGATTTATATTGTGAGAAATTATGAGTTCGATCTCCATTGACATCAATGGATATAGAACATACAATACTTCTTCATTTATTATAAAAAATAAATTAAAGATTTATATATATTATATATTATTGTACAAAACAATTGAGAATTATAATATGCATTATAAATGGAATAGATTATCAAACATTACATCTATAGACTATAATCCATTTATAATCCTTTACACCTTTCTGTAGTAAGTTGAATTGTTGTTTACGTAGTCGTAAAATTTTTCTTTGATGTATCATGTATTGTTCGTATTCAAAAATAATAATTTATTGAAGAAGGACAGAATGATCCATTTATCATTATTTATGTCATAAATATGGAAAGTTCACTAATTTAATGCATTTTCTACCAAAAAGCTGGACATTAATTATTGATTAATACGAAGAACTGAAAATCAAAGTACATGCATTTTATAAAATAAAGAATTGAATTATGAGTGTCGTTTAAATTGAATTAAAATAAAAAAAAATTATTAAATGGGAAAGGTATTTTTGGCCCTCGTATATTATTATTTGGTGGTGTGGTAATTTTAATTAAGAATTGAATTTAGCACTTGTGATTTATTGTGAGATGTATTTAACCACTTAAGTTATATGAAACTATTGGCTTAAAAAAAAATTTTAAACCCGAAGTTGGTTAGTAACAAATACAATCTTGGATTGCAAATAATTTCATTAGGTTGTAAAGGATCGTGATTCTTCGATGACAACAATCTTATTCATAATTGTTCGCTTCATAATAATACTCCGTCTAATTCACGAACAATTACATATTATGACTAGTTTTCGTGTTAACGCAAACCTAGTAATTAATTCACATTCTTTATACATTTAAAAAAATATATATGTATTAAACAACTCTTATAATATATTCATTTCGAAAAACATATAATTTATTCATTAAAATAAAAATAAAAACTTTGGACTTTGAACAAATATCAATGCAAAAATGTAAATAACAATCCATAGATTTGGAGTTTTGAATTAAAAAAATATCACTTAATAAAATAATATTTCTCAATTACTTAAAAGAAGTTAATTTTGGCAATTTTTTTGGTTTACCCCCGGTCAAATCTTAAAATGTTTTAATGTAAAAAATTTGTCTCTCAAAATCTTAGCCAGAGAATAAAATGCAATGTATTCTTGTTATCATAAAAATGACTCAATTTCACGTATTGATCATTCACAAAATACTATGTATACCCTATAAAATAGGAAACAGGGCCGGCCCAGGGGTAAGCCCCGCAAGCCTCCGGACTAGGACAACCGGCTTGGTAAGGACAACATATTAGAGAAATCCAAAGTATATCTTCAAAATAGATCTAATCTTGAACAATTGAGATATGGTGACACGTGTTGTTTTTTTTTTGTTTTTTTTTAATTGAAACCCAAATTATATCCATATATAGAAGAAAAATATAATTAGTCATAAATTCATCGCAATATCCTTAATAAGGTGACAAAGTAAAATTTATTAGTATTTTTAATTGATTTAATTAAAGATTAATTGACACCTTTAATTAACACATCAACAATTTATAATATGTTACTATTAGTAAATATTAATTGACGTGTCAATTCAATTAAACGGTCAATTAAATCGTTCATTGAGTCAATCAATAATACTAATCGACCTACTTTATTCTCTCTTGCCGTCTCATCAAGAATGTTATTTTTCTGTTATTGGGGCTCTATATATAACCCCCATATGAAACAATAACTCAATTATTAATTTTTTATGGTATAATTTACAGTTGTGTATTTTTATTTAAAAAAAATTGATATTTTTTATGTTAATGGATGACATTTTAAATATATATTTCAATTTTATATGTATCATTCACGGTTTTCTTTGATTTGTTTTGAAACATTAATTTTATTTGAATTATAACATGTCCTATTTTATTTATTTTGTGTGGATTTGTAACGATGAATCAATTTCATGGACTCATATTAATTATAATGTATACATCCATGATAGACAAATTTCATGAAAATTTATTAATTATATTGTATTTATTGATAAAATATTTGCAAACATATTATGATTATATAATTGAGTTTAAACGTACCCGCGCAATTCTTATTTAAACAAATTATACAAAACATGTAAGAAAAAAATATGAAGTCCCGCGCAATTGTTGCGGGGGTTATTGCTTGTATGTTCTAAATCATGAAAAATCTGAATCATCTTCTCTAGTGAGAAAACTAAAGAAGATGAGGGAGAGGACAGAAGTAAATAAAACAACTAAGATTGTATGTACATATTATTTTTGTATAATCTGTGTTTCGAACTAAAAATATAAAACTATTAATTTGACTACACGAAATGCACTACAAAATCGCCACATGAATTAAAAATTAAAAAAGAGTGGGCCCAACACTAATTAAATAAGTTTGTTGGTATTTTAAGTCACTTTACATACTTTACATTTTAATACTCATAAATGACATGGCATTGTATTGTTGAGTATATGTTTCAATTTAGTCATATGTACAAAGTTGTAGAATACAACTGTGACACATAATTAATTGAATACAATTAAGCTGTGTACATTTCCAAACTTCTGCATAATCCAAAAGAACCAACTTTCAATTGTAACCTTGCTAATTCTCAAAATATCTAGTATGTCTGTTGTCATCACAAAATAGAAATATCAATGGACACTCAAAAAATATCATGTATATTATCTCTTTCATTATTTATATTAGAAGATTCATAAAATAATACTTGTTCATTCTCTTTTATTTATGTATCTATTAATTGCAAATAAATAATTTATATTGTTTAGAAATTAGGAACAAATGATATTAATAATATTTCTCATTTATTAGTGGAGTGTTTATGACATTTCATAGTATTTAGGGGGTATATGTAAAGTTTTGTGATTATTTTTTAATGTATATTTCATATTTCATGTGATATATCAAAAATGAATACAAGATGTATGTACTAGTAGTACTAGAACACTAATACTATAAATAATTGGTTAATTTAAATAAAATGATGTAAACCCAACATTTTGAAGGGCAATTATCTTGAAGCAAAATTTAAGTTTGTTTTGGAGTAGGGCAACCAAATTGTCATGGCCGCCCCTGATAGGAAATATCGTGGGTACCCTACAAAATATAAAAAATTATCACATATCCGTTAATTTGATTTTGCTTATTTGGTTTAGAAAATTTCTAATTGACCCTCGATTTATTAGTTTTTATTTACAAAATGTATCAAGTGAGAAAGAGTAATATAGGTGATATTTGTCATATTTTTTTAACGCTCCTCATGATATTTCAAAGGAAAATGTTGGACATACCGCCAAACTCTTCCCCCACAAGACTTGATGACGTGGATAAAGTTTAACACCTTAAAAATAAAGAAAATGTTGTATCACCCCCAAATTTCCCCTCACACTCTTGATGTGTTGGCATGCATGTTAAACCATAACACACTGTTAAACCTTCCGCTGTCAGATGTGTTATCATTTAACACCTAATTGGAGGGAAAATGATTTTGAGTTTGAATTTTGAATTGTGTGAGTTTGAATGTTTGAGTTCTTGTTAATTAGTAAATTATGTTGTTAAACGTTAATTGCTAATTTTAATGTTATTGTATTTTGATGATTTCATTGTTCGTTAATTGCTAATTTTGATAATCTTTTGGTGTTTAACCATAAACAATTTGTTTGGGTCTGTTAAATTGTTAAACGGATTTCGTTCTTAGCGGGTCTTTGACACTGTGTTAAGCGATAACAACAATCTGTAATTACAATAATTGACTGTTAATCTGTAATTACAATCACAAAAATAATATCACTCAACTGTTAATCTATAATTAACAACAATAATTAACAACAAATACAATTACATTGCAATTAACAACAATACCATTTAAATTCCCAAATGACTTGGTAATTTTATTAGTAACAATCAAATCTTTGCAATTATCAAATCTGGCAAGTAACGCCATAATAGTAAAACCACCATAATAGTTGATTTTCACCTCAATTCATATAGAATTTTCTAATTAAAAATGACAAGTAATTCAATTCATGCTTAATTATCAAATCTTTCAAATAATACAAATATTTTCCTTAATAATACAAATTATTTCCTTAATATAATACAAATTTTTTCCTTAATTAAATCTTACAAAACCGTCCCTGACATTTACAGAAAATGAAAAATTAAAAAACAGCCCCTGAAAAATTACAAAACAGCCCCTGGAAATTACAAATTTACGGAGGAGCCCCTGCAAAATTTCGAAAAAGCCCCTGAAATTTATAATACTGCAAAACAAACCCTAAAAATTAAAAATTTACAAAATAATGACTGGAAACTTAAAAAATTCAAAATCAGGAGGTTAAATGTAAAAACAAAACACCATTGAACACAAATTCAAAATTCAAGACAACAATTACTGATCCAAAATTCGAAATTAGCAAAAATTGGTGGTTATCCTTACAATAAACAGTCAATTACTTAATTACAAAATTCGAAATTAGAAAAAAACGCAAAAAACAGCAAATAAACCGTAAAAAACAGGAAATAAATCACCTAAAAAACAGCAATTTTTCAGATCCAAAATAACAAACAAAATACAGCAAAGAAAACTGTAAAAATCAGTCAAAACAAGCTCAAATCCGATCTGAAGCTTAAAAGTCGAAGAACTAATTTACAAAGAGAGAAAAAGGAGAGGAGAAGCTCAAATCCGATCTGATTTACGATGGCCATGGCGGATCTCAAGTCGCGATCCCGAGTTGCGCGGCGGATCCCGAGTTTTTGGCGTTTACCGGCGGTTGTGTGGAGAGAGAGAGAGAGAGAGAGAGAGAGAGAGAGAGAGGAGGCGGCTGTGGAGAATGGGAGGAGAGAGAAAAATAGGGTTTCTAATTATATATAGAGTATGAGCCTGTTAAACGTTGGATGGGTAAAAAAATCGATCCCTTTAAGGGTTGGAAAAAAAACATCATTTAAGGTTTAACACCCACCACTTTACAGCACATCAATAGGGGGGGGGGGGGGGGGGGGGGGGGGGGGGGGGGGGGGGGGGGGGGGGGGGTAAGATAAATGGGTGCATACATCACGACTCTAAAAATAAACACCTTAATTTTTTATTTGACACTTTCACGAGATGTCAAATCATAAACCAAGATAGTTAAATCATAAATTAGAACGTTAAATCATAAATTATGTTAAAAAATTGTCACGTCATCGAGAGGGGGAGAGATCCAAGGGTCATACATCACTACTCTATTTCAAAATAGGAAACGTGAGATTCGTACACATGAAATTTGGCATGAGATTGAAAAATGAAACAGGACTTCTTTAGGCAGCTACGCAATTTACTCCAATTAATGATCACTTAAATAACATAAATCATATACAAGGGGAAAAACTTCCTCCAATTTAAGAGCATTTGAAAAACTCCACCTTGTATGAATCATCCTATAAATATACTTCAATTTCATCTTCTATCCCTCACAAGAAAAAACTCAATACCTCTTTCAAGAACAAAATCGCAACGTCAAAAAAATAGCTATCCGGCTATTTCAATGGCAAAATTATCTCCATCTATTTTCTTCTTCGTCCTCGCATCCGCTAGTCTTGCAATTGTCGCGTCTGCAGCTGAAGCACCAGCACAAGCACCCGCACAAGACGATTTCATGGACGGAGTAGAACATGTGTTACACGATGTTATGTGGTGCTGGACTTCGGTTAAAAATGCAGAAGTATGTGTCATTGATATCTTCAAATCATTGGCGACGAATTTAAAGGTGAGTGTCAGCAACGAGTGTTGTAATGCCATCAACGATGTGGAGGAGAAGTGTTTTTCTGGCATGAGCTCTTCTTTCGCCCCGAAGCTAATGAGTTACTGCCATGATTTTGTCGCGCCTCCACCAACTTCTCTCTGAATGTTATCACAATTATGAGAATTAATGAACAAGAATGATCAGTAGACAAATTGACATTCGATCTTTTGGAGCGATTTTTGTAGTCAGTCTATCGATATCGTGCTCAATAGTCTTAAAATCTTATATTGATTTATTGCTCGTGTTAAAACAAATAAATTTACAGGATAATGGGAGACCAATTGAATTTATCATTATCGATATCTTGAATATGTAATTTGAGTCTAACTTTACTTATATGGAAAATAAAAATAAAAATGATAAATTGCAAATAATAAATGTAGATTATGTTTTTCGATAATATAAATGAAATGTTTAATGCAATAGATTTATCAAACACTACATCATCCAATAGCTAATTGTTATTTAAATATTAATATTGTTATGTGTTTTGATCGAGCACCTTAATTTTCATACTATGTAAAACTTTGACCAAATAAATTATTTCGTACAAATAAATTTTTTATTTGAATTTATGCCACTTTCATTATTTTATTTATTTTATATTTTTAAAATTAAATAATAACTTTTAATAATATTATTTGCATAATAGTTTATCTTTTGTTCTTAAACATTCAAAGATATCGTGCGATCTAGATTTTTCTAAAAACTTTTGTTCTTAAACATTCAAAAATAATTTTACATATTATTTTTCTTATAAAATTTATGACTAACATGCTTGACACGATTTGAACAATTAAGTATGTACGTATTTATATATTTTTTCATGGTTTATGTACTTTCATCAAATATAATTTGATTTATTTATAAGAGGACTTAGTTTCTTAAAGATATAGTGCTCTAGGTAAAATCGATCTAGCTTAGTGTAAACGTTACGTGTATTAAATATTTTTTAGTTATTGGCATATTTGATTTTACCTAGTATATATAAATTGTTCATGTAATACGAAAAGTGTTTTCTAAATTAGAATTATGGATCAAAGTAAATATTATTCTAAATTATCCATAATCATACATAGAATGTTTGCAAAATTAAACATACCCAAAGTAATGAGATATGTATATAAACTAGTATGTTAGCAGACTGATGATTAATTCGTTCTGATCATGTTTTAACGGGTCAAAATCAAGTTTAAGATGATTTGCCAAGTTACATGACAAAATATAGCTGTGTTTTGCCCAACAACATGGCAAAAGAGCTATTTCTGTAAATTTTGCAAAATCAACATTAAGACCCAATTTGCATAAAAAGAATTCGATCGAATAAGACCAAATTTGCAACCTGTACATGACATTATTTATGGGGACTCCTATTACAGGCGTATGTATAGATCTGCAGTGATTATATATACTTGGAGTTGGGGCTTGAGAGCGAAAGATCCAGCTAATTGGACTTTAAAGAGTATTGTTGGATACATGTTGTATATATGTTCTTGTGCTCATCTTCCTGATTTTGTGACCCCATTTGATTCATCACTGATGATTGTTATTTTTAATGTTTACTTTCACTTTGATTTGCACTTGAATCTCTCTCTTAGTTATTTTTCTTAATTGATTGAAGAATATGAATATATTCTGATCTTTTACTTTCTTTTTCAGAGTACTAATTTAGATTAATTTACACATGTAGGCATCTTTTTTCTAAACCATTAAAAGAAAAGATCATTGAAAAGGTTCATGGAATTGGATTCAAAGTATAACTTAATTATTGCCCTCCATGCATAAAATTGCAACAGAGAAATTAGAACAAGAGAACAATATATTATACTAGGTTAATTGACAAAACAAATTTTAGGGTACATCTCAAAACGAAAAAAAACTTTAGGGCATATCAACTGAGTAATGATAAGGATCATGAATTGTCCACACCTGCCGTGGCAGATGACAATTGACTGCATTAAAAATTATGAAAAAATACAACCAATTGTCATATGTCACGTGACAGATGTAAATAATTCGTGATCATTAATTCGTGGTCCCTATCGTTACTCCATATCAACTAACACGTGTCTTTGGAGCCACCTTTTTAAGTGGCTTATTTATGTGATATGACTTTATGAAAACAATTTCTTTACTACTTTTCCTTCTTCAAAGTTCAAACCAACACACCATGTGAATGTGATGTGCCTCCTATAATTCCACCACTTTTCTCTACTAATAATCTGTGTAACTGTACGGTCACCATTTACTATTTTGGGAGTCTCGTAATTTCTGTTTCAATAATTCAGTCAAATGACTCAAATGTATAGACTGTTGAATCATAAATCCAACGATGAATCGAACTCATATGTAAAATAATAATATAATATTATTGTCAAATAGGTAATCGAATGAAAACTATTATTTTGGCCAATCATGCTTGATCATTAACATGCGCTATGATCCATATTGATGTGTATATTTAATAGTGTGGTAATTTATTGGTTAAAATTAAAAAATTAAAAAAAAATATTTTTGTCCTCTAAACTTGTTTAAAATGTTCAACTTACACTCCTACTAAAATCTACATCATTTTACCTCCTGAACTTTCAAAATTTGTGCAACTTATCCCTTCCATCAGTTAACTGCTGAGGTGACAATGTGACGTGACATTTTTTAGTTGATTTAAGCGATGATGTGACAATATTCATTAAATACTAAAATATCCATTAAAATCAAACTCATTAACCATTAAAATCAAACCCAATATCCATTAAAACTACACTCATTAACCATTAAAACTAAACCCAAAACTTATTATAACTAAACCCAATACCCATTAAAATACCCAAACCCAGGAACTCTCTAGTCTCCCCCTCACATCTCTCCTCTCTCTCTCTGACCCGCCCCAAAATAAAGCTTCTTCTTCAATGGCAAATAATATATTCCAATGCGAGTCGTGCAAGAAAGTGTTCAAATCTTTTCAAGCACTTGGTGGGCTTTGTGCATCGCGCTATCTCTAGCTACAGCAAATGAATCTACCTATTTTACAAAATTGAAACTCAAAAATTTAAGCACCGAATTTAAAATTAAATATTTCAGCAAATTTATTAATACCTCATCCAACAAATAATGGCTCCATTAGGGAGATCATTAGCAAGGGAAACTAATTTCCTAACATTTTTATTATTAATACCTGCTTAGGAAGATCAAGATCAATACTCTGAGCCAGAACTGACAATTAGAAAGGTTTTTCACTTGAACAGCTCAGAACCGCAAAATCGAAAACCAAAATCTACAGGTCAATAAGCCAAACCGCAAAAACCCTAATTACAAATCAAAACTCTCATCTTGGTCTTCATCTTGGTCTCTCAAACTCTCAAATCTCATCTCGTCGCCTCTGACGTTGGCGATTTACAATTTTCCAATTAGGAATTACAGAAATAGTTCAATTTTCAATGTTCGAACAAGGCGCACTGGATTTGTAACATGTTTGCTTGAACCGCGCCTCTTGCATAAATTTTGGAAGTTCGGGAGGTAAAATGATGCAGATTTTAGTAGGGGGGTAAATTGAACATTTTGAACAAATTTAGGCGGCAAAAATGTATTTTTTTCAAATAAAAATATCCAATTAGAAACAAAATAATGTTTTTCCTTAACATATATTAGGATAATAACAAAATCATCTCAGAATATTTTTTTTATTAGGACAATTTGGCCAATAAGAAGCCAGTAAACTAATTATGTTTTTTATTTTAGTATGAAATATTAATTTTATAACTTATAATGATAATAACAAAATCATCTTAGAATTTTTTTTTTACATCATATTAATTTCGTCGTATTATTATACCTCATTTATGAATAATCATGTACATATTTTATAACTATTTTACATTATTGCAGCAGATAGCTTGTTTATATCAAAGAACAATGCATATATATTAGTTTCATTTTGTAATAATATCTGATATAACACGAATTTACAAAGAGAAATAACGATCAAATATTATATCATTGTTCATCATAATAGTTCATGTAATATCAAATATAGAAAGAATGAACCACAAGACACATATACTAATTGTACACCATTTATTACATAAAACTAACAAATATTTTATTGACCCAAAATACAATGAAAATTATAGACAATACTAACAGCAAATGTAGTAGTAAAAATAATTAATAAATAATATTAAAATTAAATTAAGCAAAATCATAATTAAAAATTATTCAACATCACATAATATTTTAAAATTTTCATCTTTACGAATAACAATGATATTTGATATATATTTGTAAGTTTAAGAAGTCATGTGTATGTTTTGATAAATAAACTATTCTTTTTCATTTGTACTAATTTTTGAAAATTTTATTTTAAAGTTGTTTGGACAAAAAATCAAATATAACACAATTATTAGTATATATATGATTCTTACAATTATTGTTTGAAAAAACTAATAATAATATTTATAATCCGATTATGTAGAAATACGTTTATTTTGCATTGTATTTTCTTATAAATATATTTTTAATTTCTTATAAATATATGTAGGAATTATGTTTATATGGATGTTAAAATAAATATAAAATTAAAGCGGATATATTTGACGATTTTTAAAATTGAATTCTAAAATATTATTAATATAGGATGTATGTTTTACAATTAAATATCAATTTATTAATATTTTATATGATAAACTCTTCCATTTTCATTTGTATTCCTGTTTAATCACGAAACTTAATGTGAAATTAATCAAATGATAAACAATTAAATATATTTGTTCCAATGTGAGCCTAACAAATGATAATAATTTACATCATTAATATAAGATGATATGATTTTCTATAAATACTTAAAGTTAATTCTAAAATAATAAACATATATTTGTCTATGAAGAAACTATAGACATAAAAAATTAACGATTTGGATTTTGTGACATATCATAATTCAATAATTGAAATAATTTAAGACGACGTGACAAAAAAAAAGTATACAAAGTTTTGATGAAAATTAAGATTTGGATTTTCTCAATATCCGGTGAACTAGAGAAATAAAAGATATATTGTCTTGTTTGTAACTCATGTGTCATGTCCTACTCGGTTTTATTTCATAATTTCGAAGTTAGTGGTTACAAGAGAGCAATAAAATTGTAATCGATATTCATGAACAGTACATGTGAAAAGGAGAAACAAGATCTGCTTATAATTGCATCCCCATGAACCATGATCCTAAATACGAGTTAGACCTATATACTATGTTACGCGGATACTTCAAAAATGCAGAAGTATCCTGAGGATACGCGTATCCGATACGGATACGGGTGCGATAAGGATCGGGTACGTATCGGATACGTCACGTGGCGTATCCAAATATTTTAATATTTTTTTTTTTTCGGATACGGCGGGGATACGGCAGAATACGGCTGGGGATACGTCCAGGATACGGCTGGGATATTCCATTTAGGATACTTCGGTCCATTATATATTTTGGCCCATAATATTAATAAATAAATTATATATGATATTTCTAGGATACTTCTAGATTAGTTCTAAAATATTTCTAGAACAAGTTTATGATAATTTTATGATACTTGTATTGTTTGGTTGATATTATTTATTGTCATAATATTTAATTTAAAAATATTATTAATTTATTATTTAATTATTTATTTATTTATTAATTATATATAATATAAATATATTAAACTAATAATTATATAGCCGTATCTGTATCCGTGATTTTTTGAAAATTGCCGTATCGCCGTATCCGTATCCGTGCAACATAGCCTATATATATATATATATATATATATATATATATATATATATATATATATATATACACATATAGTTGGTGTGCATCAAATGCTCGGCTTCCTTTGCATTCAATTCTTGCGGCCCCTCGTTTCGGTCCAACACAATAAAATAAGTGGTTATATAATTGGCTTTCAAAATTAACTCAATCATTTTTTATGCGTTAATTCCGAATTTTTTTAAATAAATTGATTAAGACTCCTTAATTTAATCAATTAATTTAACCATTGATTAAAGATCTAATCGATCCATTTAAATATTTTCGATAGACGTATCAAAAGTGTTTGAGTGAGTTTTGGGGCCACCTATATTTTCCCATAAAATAAACATAACGTAATGACTCGTTGTTGTTGTAACAACTTACAACTACAAGCACATGTTAATATGTAAATCTAATCTCTCCTCCCTTTAAATTTTGAATACCAAGCACCTGGTGAGGCCACGTCATCGTTCACTGTTCACCCCGCACTGTTTGGTACTGTTCACCCGGTACTGTTTGATACTGTTCACCCGCACTGTTTTGCACTGTTCACCCGGGTACTGTTCATCGTTTTTTTTTTTTTTTTTTTTTTTATTCGACATATGTCTTGTGTTCTAAATAAAATATTTGAATTTTTAATAAATATAATTGACATATGTCTTGTGTTCTAAATAAAATATTTGAATTTTTCATCGTATTAATAAATATAATTTGTATACTATAATTTTAGTGTTAATAAAAAACTATTCACACAAAATACTTTTTGTTAGCCTGAGCTGGTATTATTTTTTTTTATGCTTATCATAACATTTATGAATATTACTTTTGCTTTTAAATTAACATTTATGCTTATTTTTTTAGCAAGAAAAAAATTTGCATTTATTGCATAATACTTGTGAGACTATTTAATATCAGCTTTTTTTTTTAAATTAACATTTATGAAGATTACTTTTGTTTTGCACTTGTAACGTTTTAGATAAAATTATTATTTTATGATCATAAAAAATTTTGAAAAATCGCAGCGAAGCGCAAGAAATATTTCTATTTTCTTATCAAATAATATATCAAATAATATATCCCGCAACGAAATAATATATCAAATAATATATAAAATTATTACTTTTGCTTATTATATTATTTCTTATCAAATACTATATCCCGCAGCGAAGCGCGGGCTATTTCCCTAGTCTTCATAATCTTTGTTCTGACTCAGCCTCCAGAATTCCCCCCCTCCTTAAAGAAAAGAATACTATGTTAAGGGTATTTCTTTAACCCTACTTTTATGATTCCAAGTCATCCATGAGTAAGCAACTAAGCATGCAATAGTAAAATCCAAATTTATGATTAATCTACTCTATAAAATCATAAATTCGTAAAAAGTAACCCAACTCTTCTTTTGCAATATCAATGTAACTCAATTAATATGCAGCATCATGTTCATTACTATGGTTAAAGACCACGTGACAGGCCAATCATGTTGGATGCCCCTCTGTTTTTGAAGAAATTATGAAGTAGGGCATGCACTCGATTATGAACCCCACCAATGAGAGTGCGCCACGTAACTAAAAGTTGACGTGTCATGTCCTCATTGGCCAGACCATGCATTATGAACCCTTGTCGTATTAGCAAGATATACTTTAAAGTTTAACCCCCTCTTATATAAGTTCACATTCACTCATTGTATTTCAAAAAATACACAAAACCTATGCCACAATGAGATCACCATCACCATGTCCTTCTCCTTCTCCTTCTCTACCTTGCATCCCATCATGGTGAGCCACCTTATTTTTTTCTCACTTATTCATATTTATTATCTTCTCATTCCCTTTTTTCCACATGTAGTAGTGAAATGCTCATTCCATCCTTGTATTTCACACAATAAGTTCTCTCTACTTTGAAAAATATGACATGCCCTTGAATTTTCTCATTAAATCATTTGTTTGAAGAAATTGCATCACTTTATTTGTTTCAAATTTGTTATTACATACATGATTAATTTGTTTACTTGTAACAGACCATATATAGTGTTTATTTGCTCTTAAATAACTAATGTTTCACTTACATTAATCTATCACAATAAAAAATTATAGGTCGATAAGTGAGGATTCGTTGAAGAGATATGTATCCTACGCGAGTGAGAGTTGTATACAAGAACTCCTCTCGGCCTCGGACTCGAGTCTAGAAATCAATAATGGTTGGAAAGTCTTGGCATTTGAGAATGGTATTGAGATTTCAAAGAGGCGCTCCGGTCCTCTGCACGTATTCCGAAGCAGGTGGATTCTCCAAAATGTCTCGCCGGAGCAGTTTATCACCGTTGCCAACGCCATTGATGCTGCCAAGGTATTTTTTTTAGATCAACTTGCATTTTTTTGGAGGACATAATCGCAAAACTTCTAAATATGAAAGTTATATGGTGTCATATGGATGCTTTGGAGGACATAGACGAAAAATGTCAATGTTTATATCTCTTTATTTAACGGACAAATGTTTATATATCTCGTTAGATTAATAAGTTATAAGATAACTAGATAAGATTCTAACTACCAAGTCCAAGGATAGTACATTAAAATGGCGAGCCCAAAGTACAAAGAACCGAATCCTTTTTGTCGATCTCATATTAGTTAAAATTTGGCAAATTCTTTTAAGCAGAAAGAACAAATTCAAAAGAATCAAAATTATGTGAACAGCTGAATATTTTGAGAATTTGTGAAGTAAATTCAAACTTATAATCAATCTATTTTATTTTTTATATTCAAACTTAAAAAATAATTATTCTAGTATTTCAAAATATTCTTCTTCTTTTCTGGGTATTGTTCTAGTAATTTAGATGGAATCCAATGTGAAAATATGATATTAATTACAGAATCAATCTTCATGCATGTATGCATGCATGCATACACGCATGAGAGTCTTAACATGCCAACAAATAATAAGATTAAACTTGTATCAATTGGCCACAGACAACCAATTTTTTTAATACTCAGGTCCCCGTCAAGATTCTACTTACAATCTGCAGAGTTCTCTTCTCGACCAAAAGAAGAAACATATTGTATATATATATCTATATAATTCAAGTACATCATAAGAATTGCGTTGTTTATTTACTATAATTAACATGTCAAAGTTCATATACGAGGAAGAGGAAGTTAAAATGAAGAGCGAGAGAATTAGAGAGACATGATGATGATTTGTTACCATGCAATCAAAATGCATGCATGTGATAACACATGCAAAACCACGTGACAGTGCTGTGAGAGAGAGAGAGAGAGAGAGAGAGAGAGAGAGAGAGAGAGAGAGAGAGAGAGAGAGAGAGAGAGATGGATCGACCAACCTTTGCACTACCAAATTCATAAATAACCCCACAGGGTCACAGCTACATAATTAAAGATAGTCAAGCTGACCTTGTGACTTTGTTTATAGTTTAAATGAAATGCAGGTTCAAATGAATTTATTTGGTATATATCAGAAAAATTAAACGAAGTTCGTGGATCTGTTTTAGCACCCAAACTACTCAGTGCAAGTTGAAATTGCAATGTAACCTGCAAAAAGCTGAAATTTCGCTAATCAATTTATAAACCTTAAAAAAATTAGGGTTTATAAATGATTTGAGGTGTTTATGAGATCAAAATGCCAAAAGGTACATATCTCGTCCTGAGTTTGTTCAGTCGTATTTATTTACTTGTCTGAAATAATAGTACTAACTTTAGGTTAGGTGTCTTCGTTGACATTGTTAAAAGGATAATTATACCGTGCCCCTCAAATTCTCCTCACTGTTCACGATTTGTATCCTATTTGTGAATAGTGAGGTGTGATTTTAATTGCCCCTTCCAATTTGCATTCTCCATTTCAATTGACGGTTCATTGTGCTTTGAATTAACGTTTAATTCAAATGTAATTAACGATTAATATAATTGTATTAGTCACCAATATAATTAATAATTTCAATTAACCATCAATTCAAATGAGAGGTATAAATTTGGGAAATGGATATTATTTCCCCCACATCGTGAATAGTGGGGGAAATGGGAGGCACAGTAAATGGCCTCTTGTTAAAATAGAAGAATCTTGGACATATCCCCAACTCTTCCTCAAAAATCTTGATGATGTAAATATGATTTAATATCTTAAAAATTAATATATTAATTCATTGACATATTGATTGAATGTTCAATCACAAATTAAGATAACCAAATCATAAATTAAGATGTTAAATCATGTATTTATGTGTTGATTTTTTTTAAAGTGTTAAATCATATCCATATCATCAAGATTCTTGAAGGAGAGTACTAGGGAATGTACATCACTACTCTTATAAATAATAGTTTACTACATAATCAGTGATTTATCATTTAATATAAATTAATAATTAATGTATTTATTATATTTATTTTCAACACATCAATAAGTTGAGGAGATATTAAAAAATAAACAACTATAATTTTTCTTCTTAAAAGTTGATAGTTAATTGCCGCCTAAAAATAGGAATTCCAAATGTGGCATAAGTATGTATTTAACTTATTAATATAAATTAATAATTGTCGAATTGAATAACGATTTGGTCACATAATCCGACTAGAAATTCGACATGAATGTCAAAATTAATATTTAATTTTAAAATTCATATATAATTAATTAATGTTTCAAATTAATGTATTTGTATCAAAATTTATGATTGAATTATGCGATCATATCATTAGTTTTACAAATATCACTCAAAATCATCCTGCGGGAATAAAAAAAAAATTGATTAAAATCGTGAGGGGATAAAATTAATTCTCAACCATATTCTAATTGAATTTAGTTCAATACCCATCTCTTTGGATATACTCTTAATTGGATTTTGGATCTATTTTGATCTCGTCTGAATGATTTGGTATGTTTGAAGTTTTACATTATTATTTTATTTTAAATTGAATATTGTCGAAATTTAGATGTTAATCATGTTGTATTTTGAATTATTTTTTGACATTTTAGTATAAACAAATATTTTAGCATAATATAGGTATTTATTACTTAAAAATAAAGAATCCATATATATCGCTGATATGATCCGAGATGATTCCGATAAATCTAATATCAAATCATTGCTCGGTACCTCACCGATCTGTAAGCGATATTCGATTTCTATAACATTGTTTGTAACACATTACTTATATAATTATTTTTAGTTAAATGAATGCGAAATATATTTTAACAGATATTATCTAAACACGACTTATAATTTTTTTATTACATATTATAAATGATAAAATATTTATACAATATATGTGTTCTGTTTAAGAATCGAAAATCATTTGGATTCGTATCCGACAATATCCGAACCGTATCCGAATCCATTTGATATATGAATCATATCCGAATCCGAAAAAAAACGTACCCGATTCAGGACACCACAAAAAAAAATGTTATGAATATGAATGCGATTTGAGCACTATTCAAACCGGATCTGAACCGTTGATACCCAATTATGATATGTTGAAGTTATTTATCATTTTACAGCAATGGGACTCTGATTTAGTGGAAGCCAAGTACATAAAGGACCTTGGAGAAAACCTCAGCATAATCCATCTCAAATTTGGCGACGCTTCGAAACCGCTCTTCAAGAACCGTGATTTCGTCGTTTATGAACGACGAGAAACCATGGATGATGGCACTTTGGTAATAATTAAGCACGAAAGTTCATTATTTCATTTAAACCCTTCTGAAATTTAAAAAAAATGATCAATTATAGGTTGTAGCAGTGGCTTCTGTACCGAAGGAGATTGCTTCAGGTCTTTTACCCAAGAAAAGCAACTCGATTCGAGGATTGTTGTTGCAATCAGGTTGGGTAGTCGAAAAGCTTCACGATGATTCTTGCATCGTCACCTATGTTGTTCAAGTAAGATACCGACTCTTGCATTGTCATCTCTTTATGTAATATTGTTATGGAAAATTATATACTGGAATTAAAAGAATAAATATACGGAAAAAAAATCTAATTTTTCAGTTTTCTAAATAATTTGTGTGAAATTATGATAATAGCTTTCCTCGTATTTCAGCTAGATCCGGCAGGATGGTTGCCAAGATTTTTTGTGAATAGGCACAACACGAAACTCGTCATGATCATCGAGAACCTCAAGAAATTAGCGCAAGATTGTCCCATGAATGAAGAAATTCGTGAAGATCAATAGGCAAATTAAACATAAGTGCGATGATAAGCGAATCGTCTTGTGTATATGAGTAAATACATTATATTCATTTTTACTTTATTCCTGCGACGAAAGCTCTTACAGAATATATAGCAAGAGGTGGCTAAATTTTTCTATTTTCAGTTTTCTGGGGTTATATTTTAGTAATTTTTTTAATTTAAATACCATACTTCTTTTAAAGGACTGAGCCCATAATTCAAAATTTCGAATCCACGTATCAGTAAAAAGACATTCCAAATGGGGCTACACCATTTAAATTGAAGAAGTATCCATGATGGACAAGAAGACGAAGAAGACTACGCGATATTTATGATAAACATATGCAACCCCATTAGCAATACTGACGAAGAAGACTACGCGATATTTTTTATAAACAATAAATCGTCAACGAATAGTATCTTGTATCTTCATATGTTGATATTTTTATTTATTTTTATTTTGTTTGCGTTTTTTATTATTGTTTATATTAATGGTACTTAAATATCTCGAATAAAACAATACAAACTATATTTAATGGTTAACAAGACAATACTTCTTACATTTTGATCTTTTTTATAATTTTTTAAAGTAATATTTATTATAAAATTTAATAATTGCAATGAGATTTGTAATTTTGCATTGGATATTTTTTAGTAAATAATATAATTAGGATATAATAAGCATTCGGTTATCCGAAAGTAATTCGTATTTGTATTCGAAAATATATGAACCACATTCGCATTCGTATAATATCTGAACCGTATCAGTATCCGGTTACAATTCGTATTCGTATGAACCGCATGTGATTACTACTCATATTGTATTCGTATTCGTAAATGTATCAAAAAATATTAAAGATAATTGCATCATCGGCGAATTGCAAGGTTCTTGGACCGCTACGAGATTGAATAACATCGGTGAAAGGGATCCCCTTGACGTAACATTTTTTATGATCAAAACTCTTGTCCAATGATGCCGTTTATCTTTAAGGCCTGTGAAAAGGTTTGTAATATTGTTTTGGTTCAAAGAGTCCAATTTTCAGGAGATTTTCGTTGCTATTAATATATTTTCTAGAAAAGACCAAGACACATAACCGTGATTTTCCTTTTGGGATGATAATTTAGCAAAAATATCTCCATGATGGATCGGTTTTAAAGAAAGCTGTCTAATTGTTATTAATGATGTGTGGTATTTATGTGACAATTATCTGGCAACGCAACAAATTATTCTCATATTTCCAATCTATTACAAAACAATCAAATCTTTGTTACAAAAATAATATGGTACATGAAGAATATTGGAGATGTACAGGTATGAACTTGATTATACGTCTAATCGGCACCTACATGAAATTGAAGAACCAATTATAGTAACTACCTCGACAAAACAAAAAGAACAAAAGTAACAATACAAAGAAAATAGCATATTTCCGGTGAATATAATTTGATTTAGAAATTGTTCATAAATATCACTTACTTGGTTCATGATACAGGGTAAGGCGCGTCTCCGCTATAATCAAACCCATCACCCCTGTAAGGGTGTTTCGGTGTATTCCTCGATCCAGAATAACTCAAAGAGTTAGAAGCCGAATCAATACTTGGGTTCAAACCAGCTTCTCTCATAACCTTCTCTAGCTCATTTACCACTTCACCCATCGTGGGTCTTTCGGTACTAGTTTCGCTCACGCACTGCAGAGCCAAGTCAATGTACCGTTCAATTCCATCACCCGAGGTGGTGAAACCTGTTGAAAATTGTATATGATATGATTAGCTCGTAATTACCCTCAGAGTATTTTTCGTGTTAAATAAAAATAAAAATATCGTTTGCACTAAAGTTATCAAAGCTAATCGAACCTAGTGAGCGATCAAGAAGGTTTTTTATGTTGTACAGATCCTTTGATCGGTCCAACTGATTGTTGGCTTCTCGCACTATATATCGACCCCTCTCTAAGGGTGTTTTGCCGGTTATAATCTCGAGTAGCAAGACTCCGTAACCATATACATCGCTTTTCTCATTTAATTGCTGAGTCATGTAATATTCAGGATCTAGATATCCCTGCACAAAAAAATGAAAGAATAAATATGATTAGCATTAATTTTACTCGACTATTTGTTGTTGGATAAAAAAACACACGTTGTGGTCTTGACAAAGAAATATGTAATAATAATAATAATAATAATAATAATATTATAACTGACCATAGTCCCTTTTACTTGAGTTGAAATGTAACCTTTGCCATCATCTCCCATTGATTTAGAGAGCCCAAAATCAGAAACCTTGGCATTCAAATTATCATCCAAAAGAACATTGCTGGATTTTATATCTCTATGAATTATCGGAGGATCTGCCAGCTCATGCAAGTATGCAATGCCTTTGGCCGCACCAAGGGCCACACGGATCCTTCGCTTCCAATCCAAATACACACCTGATTTGCCTGAATGATGTAACAAAAATATAGATATTACATTATGCTCCTCTGAATCATTACAAAGTATTTGTCACAAAAGGGAGAATGGCATATACCTGATAGGCTCTCCTTTAGCGTACCGTTTGGTACAAATTCGTATACCAACATTTGTTCGCCCTTGTCAAAGCAAAAGCCAACAAGACTAACGAGGTTTTTATGATGAACCCTAGAAAGAAGCTCGATCTCGGCTTTAAATTCATTAACACCTTGAGAGGATCCCGCTTGTGCCCTCTTCACTGCAACCAATTGCCCGGGGCCAAGTATCCCTCTGTAGACCTATATTCAGTTATAATATGGTTATTATGTATTGTTTCAAATATTAAATTCAATTAATTAAAGAGTATTTTGTGTAAAAAATATATTTTTAAGAATATTCAATATTGAAAGAATGTGTATAGATTTAATGTATGTGAGTTATAAATAGGAACATTATTATTATATAAACATGACATACTTGTAATATTTAATGACAAATAAACAATTTTATTTGTAGTCAAGTCATTAAAAAGAAATTTGAACGAAAAAAATCCGAGTTCGACTGATAACAAAATGGTATGAATCGGTGCGTACCTTGCCGTAACCACCACTACCAATCTCATTGTTATCAGAGAAATCGTTAGTACATTTCTTGATCTCATCAAATGTAAACGGTTTCGCTCCTTTTATCTGCGGTACACTCCCACTGCTTTTTTGGTCCCACGCAGCTACAAAATTACAAATAAATATTCATTAAATTTCGAAATCATAGTTTCACGTCTCGATACTAGTTAATCATTCTAAATCTGATAAAACCATGTGAGATTACAATCTTAAAGGATTAAATAATTTAGATTCGAAATGATATGTATTACCGAATGACCGAGTGTTTTCTTCGGTCTTTATGTTTCTTCTCCTTTTAACAATGCAAATGGATAGTCCAATAAGAACCACAATAAGAGCCGCACCACCAGCTGCAGCTCCAACTATAATTGGTAAACTGCTCGACTTTTTTGACGGTTTTGCAACATCTTTTAATATGAAAGATAATAAAAAAAATATATCCATTAAATTTCTATTTCAAAAATTATTGATCGAATCAAACTATAAAAATTACCATTGAAGAAAGAGTATTGTTGTGCAAGAAAATAATACGGCCCAAATTGGCCAGGTGGCTTATAAGTTTGATTACTCAAAATGAAAGCGATACCCGATATATCCGCCTGCTCAAAAAGTGTTTTATTACTCGGAAACACACTCAAACTCATCTCCAAATAATTATTCGAATCCACAAAGATGTTCTGAAGCGAGATCGAGTCAACGGGTAATTTATAATCCAAGAATTTCGTCTTCATTGTCGTTTCTAATATCTTGTAATACGTGCTGTTGCCTAGGTCTGAAAAAGAAGGCGATCTGAAGAATAATGTACCCGTGTATGGCGATAAACACTGGCAACTTGGACTTAGAATTTGGTCTGACACGCAATTCGGCGGTAATGCTGCGCAGTTTTTAGGAGTCGAATATGTTGGTGTCGTATTTGGAGTGGTGAGTTTACAATATTGGAGGGTGTTTCCCGCATTGCACAAGGGATTTCCTATCAATCTATAAAAAAAACACAAAATAAATAATAATGATTTGGATATAATTTGGATATAATTTCTTACATTAATTGCTTGCTATATCCGCCTCCTAATGTGAGCTCGGTAATCTTATTGTTGGTTAAATCAATGAGCGCTAGCTGATTACTGTAGTCCGTTCCAATATCTAGCGTCCCGTTGAATCGGTTCTCTTTAAGCCTCCTGCCAAACGAAAATAAATAACTACATATATTCGAAAGTTTGTGAAAAATCAGCGAAATAATATTAAAGGTAAAAAATAGTTTACAGAGTTTGCAGCTGCGAATTGCTGAATAAAGCTTCAGGCAGCACCCCTCCAATTTGGAGGTATTCTAAATACCTGCAATTAAGAAAGTTAGAGAGAGAGAGAGAGAGAGAGAGAAGAGAGAGAGAGAGAAGAGAGGAGAGGAGAGGCGAGGAGAACGTACAATGAAGTTAAAGAGGGCAAAGTGGAGAACCATAGTGGTACATCTGATGGATCGAAGGAATTATTGCCCATGTCCCTGTAAGTTACAAGTATTGATTATTTCAAAATTCAATAATCATATATTACAACTACGTATAATTTTTATTAAATATTTGCTCGTACATTTTTGTCAAAAAAAAAAGATAGTTGCTTACACGAAACTAAGTGCGTTCATTCCAGACAGATTCGGCAACGACCCGTTTAATTTGTTATTAGCTAAGTGTCTGTCATCATAAACAATCAGAAGAATTACTTAACATAATAATTATTTTTTTGGTGATAAATTTTAAGAAAAATAAAAATAATAATAATAATAACTTACAGCTCTGCTAGGCTCGTGAGGTTATTCATGTCGGTAGGTACTGGACCTGTTAATGCATTCATATCCAATCGTCTGTCCCAATTTAATAAAATAAAATCATTTATTATTTCACAGAAATATATTTGTAATCAAATAACTAAGTTGAAATATATGTTTATATGTATACTTACAGGACTTCCAGATGTTTCAGAGACCCTAATGTAGAAGGGATGACTCCAGTTAAGTTATTATTCTCAAATAATCTGAAATAAATAAATAAATAAAAAATTGAGATGTTTATTCACTATATTATCCAAAAATTATATTTTAGATATTTACTTACATATGTAATAGCGACATGTTTGAGTTGAAAATCTTGCTAGGAATTGTACCAGACAATTGGTTAACTCCAAAATGACTGAAATAAAAATAATGAAAATAAAGTTGAGAATACAATTTTTTCAAAAAATATATAGATGATGACAGAGTATTTAAGTGACATACAAATGCTTGGTACCGGTCAACAAATCGAGACCGAGATTGGTACCATCAGAGACGGGTATGGTACCGGTCAGCTTATTATTTGCCATATCAAGCCAGTATAGCTTCGTGAGATTTCCAATTGTTGCAGGGATGCTTCCAGTAAATTTATTTTCATTCAAGGACCTGAATGAAATAATTCACAAAAAAATCAATTAAAGAGATTTCAACACAAAGGTTCGATTTTCTTTTATACCTTTTAGTGCTACAACTAACAAAAGAAATTTCTCAAAAAAATAAAATTATTTGAATAAGATATATTTCTTACAGAAAGACGAGATTTGACAGTTTGCCTATTTCGGCTGGTATTTCTCCGGATAAACCACAACCAATCAAAATTCTGAAAAAATGACAAAAGAAAATATTTCAAAAATTAAAAACTAATTTCATCATAGAAATGTAAATTCAAAAATATTTTTTTTTCTCTGATAATTACAAGTTTGTTAGGTTGACTAAATTCCCAATTGCTGCGGGAAGCGATCCAGTCAGCCCCGGATTGTAGGACAAATCTCTACAAAAAAAAAAAAATATGATCTTTTTTAAAAAAAATTCACAAAAGAAATTATACGAATTTATGACGAAAAATAGATATCTTACAATTCTTGCAACGCTCCTAAATTTTGAATGTCTCCTGGTAGTTGGCCTTTAATGTTTAAACTTGGCAATCTTCTGCAAAATTGAAGGAAAACAAATACATATTAATTCAATTGTTAACTAGGAAAAACTAAAATAATCAAACTAATTTAGGTCACTTAATAAGAAAATTAGCGATTCTTACATGGAAGTGACGCGATTATTGGTACAAATGATTCCAACCCATTTGGCACCGCATGGATCTATCCCCGCCCAATTGGAAGGTACATTCTGCCATTGATTCGCAAGTGCGTTTAACGCGGAAACTACATATCAAGAAAAAAATTATGCATCAAAATCTAATTAGAATAATTTATTTTTGTATACTGGCATGAGCTAAGTTTTTCATAACCGCATAAATTGAATTAAACCCAAAATGGATACTCTGTATCAGTTCATTTATCCTTTTATACAATCACAAACAAGATTTTGTCCAAAACCCAAGATTGTTTGGATTTGAATTGAGCTAATTAAAAATAGGAACTAATTACATATTACTGGAATATCATGATGATTCATGAATATATGAACAGAGTAATTACTAAAAGGAAAACAAACATACCATCAATTTGATATGTATCTCCAGATGCAATGAAGGCTCTGAGAAGAAAACTAAACAAAAATACCCAATTTAATTGTACACCTCTAAATCTTCGGATCAATACCCCCATCTTGCTCTATCCTTCAATTCCTTTTATTTTCTCAATTTGATCCTTGAAATTTCTTGAAATTTCTTCCCAATAAATTTCAGCTATTTCTCTTCTTCAGAACTCAGTTTGACCTGGTAAAATATATCTAAGTATTGTTTATCCATTTTTGAGGAATTTGTCAAGTGGTCGATGGAGATTGAAAATGGGTTCAAGTTGATTCAATGAAATAAATTGTTTACCGACTCGATTAATTAAAAAAATGAATTTTCTTTAGAAATAAGGACTGAGTCAAAGTCAAAATACATGCATCATTACAAAATCCAAAAAAATATCTCTCCATTATTTTTGAGGTTATATATGGTGCTCCCCAACATGCAAAAAAAACATCCTTGATGAGGTGGCAAAAGAAAGATTAGTGGATTGTTTAGGTTTTCTAATTGACTCGGTTAAATGTTAATTTACACGTTTAATTGACACGATTAAATGTTAATATTGGTACATGTTAATTGACGGATCAATTCAATTAAACGGTCAATTAATATTTAATCGAATCAATTAAAGAGGCTAAACAACCCACTTAACCCCATTTAATCATTTTTTGCCACCTCATCAAGGATGTTTTTTTGCATGTTGGGGGGCCAAGTATATTTTCCCATTATTTTTTGAGGTGAAAGAATCTCTTAACTTAAACCATTTCTTCAATTTTTTTTATATATTTGAATCTTTTATTTTAATAAATCAAATCATGTTATTTTACAATATAATTATAAAATATATAAATATGATGTAAAACGTTGGATTGGATTTGGATCTTCAGAAATATTAATATTAATATTATTTCCAACCGGTTTACAAGCTTACTTGGTAAAACAAGTGTACGAGAGAGATAGTAAAGAGTCCGCAATGGCAAGTGGCAACTATGATATGACAATTGAGTCATTGACAAGGCCACGAGAGGGACCAAACAAATTTTTTTTTTTTTTTCAATTGTACCAATCATTCGGAATGACGATTCTAAGATTCTTCTCTTGTACCAATCAAAATTACTTAATTTTTTTTCTTTTCAATTGATGTCTCAACTAGTTTGCACATATACATATACCGATATTATATTCGAACATACCATACATTTGACTATATAATTATTATTTTTATATATTTATTTTATATAAAAAAATATTTCATTAATAATTTAAATTATATATCACGATAATAAATACAATCAACTAAACAACATAATTATTATAGACTAGAATTAATTTAAAAATATCATAAAAATATTATATATAATTTATTTAAAAATATTATGCACCAAAATATATAATGAATCGAACTAAATGAAGTTTCACAGGCATATCCTGTGAAAATAAATATCCGTATTTGAAAAATAAATGAAGTTTCACAGGCATATCATAATAAAAGTATTATTAACCGTATTTGAAAATAAATATTAAATTAATCGAATACGTCACTTTATATATCCGATATGTATTCGAGCCGTATCACACATGTATTCGTAAATCGAATAACCGTATCCCAGGATATTTCTATATTTTCGAAGTATCCGCCTAACATAATCTCTCAAACAACCAATATGATAATTTTACCATTCACCAACTTTGAGTGCTATTTTGATAGATATTTGTGAAGGTTTTGTATACCAAACAAAAATTATCCGAATAATTGAATGTAAGAGATCAATGAATTTCGTTCAACTATAAACATAAATAAATTATTTATGATTAAATTTCAATTTTTCTTAACACTTCAAGGCCTCCTTCAATTTAGTCGGTTAATTTTGGAGATGAATTAAAGACTGAATAAGAAATTGCTAAAATTCCAATTAATTATAACACCTATTTTCTAAATGTTATTTGAAATTCTCGTTTTTCTATTTTTTTTTCATGATCATAATTCCTACAATACTCTTTTTTTTATTTCAATATATCCAGCGGGCATATGAATTCAAATAAAATAAAATCGAGAATTATATAAATCTTTCAAAAATAATACATAAACGTGCAAGGTTAAGTTTGCAAAAAAGTATTATTTTAAGAGAAATTTTATATTGCCCCCATAACCCCTCTCTTCCATCCTCTATGTGTACTTTGAGGAGTGTTAGTGGAGTAATTAGCAACCCAATAAACACACAAGAACGAATTAATCATTATTTTCAACGTATCAATAAATATACATGTTAATTAATCATTAATATATTTTTACAAAAAAATTGGTGTTAATTTTATATTGGTTGAGTTATTAATTAATCATTAATTATCAATATTATGATGTCACGTGACAACATTAAAAATAAAAATCATGAATTGAAAAGACATAGTATATTACCTCTTATTTTTATTTTAATGGCTGACCCCACAAATCCTCACCAAGGGCCGGCCACCATTGTTGAATGGATCAACAGATAAAACAATAATTAATTAACAAGAAGAACCTTGATAGCTCATGCTCACCTGTCTATCCATTTAAAATATTTATTTATTTATTTATTTCTGAATCAGGGTTTATGGTCAAGAAAATCTAGCAAATGTTAAGACATAGTAGAAATTATTAATATTAATAGTAAAGACAGAATTTCATGGGTACCCTCGCAAAATATCATAATTTTATGTGTACCTATCAAATTTCTATACAACACTTCAAATATCATGAATACTCCTAATTAAACTTTTAGTTAATAATTTGTTCATTTTTTCGTTCAAATTTTTTTCGTTTTACTCTTATATCAACAAAGTAGTTATCTAAAATTTGGAAAATAGTATTGATTTCAACATTGATTTTTGAAAAAAATAAAATAAAACAGAATTGACAATATTTGATTTTTTTATGATTTTAAATTATTATTTTAGAGCAAAATATATTCATTATCATAGAAAAATAATTTTAAAACTTAGATAATTAACATACTAGTAGCGAGAAAGTTGTTGATGATTTTTATGTCATATAATAAAAGTATAGGTAATATTTTAAGAATTTTATATGAATAATCATGATATTTAAATGGTTTTGAAAGGGTATCCATGATATTTTAAAATGATTTGCATGGATATTCGTGAAATTTTACACAGGGATATATGTAAAATTATGATATTTTATAGGAGTATACTTGAAATTGCTCCTAATAGTAAATTAGTGAAAAAGATGAACATGACTAAATGAATTTAACGTGGTTTTATAGGGGTCATACTTTTGAACATTTCATGATTTTGACAGCATAATAGAATGTCTAAATTAGATGCATGCAAGTACGATCGAAAGTGTCCTAACAACAAGTTGCTATGGTTGACAAATCGTACTTCTTTTGTTTAATTTTAGGAATAAAATAAAATAAATGGAAGCATAAGAAAAGATTTAAGTTTTATGAATTAAAGAGAATCGACAAAGTCAGAATTTATAATGGAAAAAATAATGAATATTGAAGAAATCGTTTTTTTTTAACAAAGTGAAGAAATCAATGTTATTGCTTCTTATTCTTTTCTTTTTTTTTTAACGGAAATCAAAATAAGAAAATTGGTCCAACAATGAATCCTTCTAGGTTAATATTTTAAATCAATTAATTACAGAACAACCAAATATTTAATATCAAAATAATAATAATAAATAAAATATTGTCACGGAAAATAATCTAAGGTCTGGTCCATTGGGTGAGATTAAAGTCATTTGAACATTGAATACTTCCTGTAAATATAAAAGATTAAGTTGTTTATATATTGGTAAAAATGTCACATGTGAAGTGAAGGAATAGAGAAATTTGGAGTAACAACCTATTATATTTTATTCTAATTACGTTTAGCAAACTTGATGGAATAAAAATAAAAATATGGTTTAAGAAGATTAGATGATGACCAAAGACTAATATGCCTTAATTTTATAATATGGTTTTTCTATCGAAATAATATGCATAATACTAAATAAAAACTAGTAAATGGAATTCGGTGGTCTTTCGTCCATTGACGTTAATAAAATTTGAATTCAAAATTTCTCACAACATATCATTTTTTGCGTCTCGCACTCAACAAACTAAATAATATGCATAATAATAATATTATTATTATAGTACCATATGCCTACAATATAATAATAATATATGTATAATTTTATTATATATATAATAATATAACTGTATGTATAATAATATTATTATATGGATATAATATATAATAGAATAATATATGATTATTACACACACACACACAAAAACATATTTCATATTGATTTTGATATAAGTTGCGATAAATGAAAAGAGTTAGACAGGGCGGCATGGGTTTAGTCAATCCTAGTGAGAGGCGCTACCATTTTTATTCTGTGGTGATTATGAAAGCATCTGACAATTACATGTCAAATTACGAAATTCCAAGGAGATCGTCTAATTCAAAATACGGTTCACAAATTATATTCTAAATTGTGTCAAACCTTATGGTTCACAAATTTTATTCAAAGCATTTTTATTTAGAATTTAATTTGTTGTATAATTATTGGGGCTTACAATTATGCGAACAGAAGAAGAAATTTTTTTTATTAGGAAACTTTTAAATGGGATTCGATGGCCAATGCGACAAACGTTTATTTCTCAAAATATAAATATCAAAATTAACAGCCATACATATATATGGTCTATATGATTTAGATGTATTATAGAATAAAATTTGTATTATTTTCAATTTTTATATCTAATAAAACCTATAACATATTTTCCACAACTGTCGATTCCAATATATTTTTTGAATTTCATCAAGGAAAACTCGAACCATATACAAAATTTATTTTATAATTTAAATTGAATCCAATGAAAAAAATGAATTCTGAAATTTATTTTAATATGAATCATGTCGTAAATATTTTCGGTTATTTATTATTTACGTATTATAATTGATATGATATAAATTTTGTTTTCCACGAAGTTGAATCTACAACATTCAATAACTTTATTGATTTTAGTGTTTATATTTTGATGGTTAATTGGAATGATTACCAAAAAAAAAAAAACATTTTCACTCTTCAACAATTATCAACAATTGAACTCGAATCTAAAACTAATGAACAATTATGCAAAAACATAAGATTAACTAATTTCGAGTCATAAAAAATATGAATAAACAATAAAAAAAAAAAGTAAACTAGATTACAAAACTCAAACCATCTTCGGAATCCTTCGGCTTCGAGGTGGTGCATACGCCTTTATCTTGTGCTTTCCATGTTCATATATCTTAAAATAATAAAAAAATAAAAAAAAAGTTAAATTCACAAAAAATACATATATTCATAACACAAACATAAACATGAACATAAAAAGATTCAAAAACGATACCTCGTCAACTAAACCGAACTCCTTTGCTTCTTCGACATTCATATAGCGCGGGATTTTTAGCAGTTCAGATATTTTCTCCAATGACTGAGAAATCGAACACGAAATAATTCATCGAAATAATTAAAAATCATATATCCTAAAAAGGAAATATAATTATCAATCCAAAAATGAACTCACGTTTCCTGTGTGCTCTGCAAGATGTTCATAAAATGCTTTTTGTTGAAGTGACGCCTTGAACAAACAAATTACAGATACATAAAAAATTATATGGAATTTTGTCAAAAAATATAAATATAAAATATTCAAAAAAATATGCACCTCTCTGGAAAGGGTAGCTAATTTAGACGCGGGCATTTCTCCAACCCCTGAAACCCATGCTTGCCCAAGATAAACTGCCCCGAGAAAAATTACACACAATAACTTCAAGGACTAAATCGTAATTTGGTTAATTTTATGGATAAGTTGGTAAATATTTGTACCATGTGCATGAGGCATCATGTAGCGTTTTCCTTTCGTACCGGCAGCTAGCAAAAGAGCAGCTTGGCCCACGGCCACTCCTACCAAAAAAGTATGCACCTAATAAAACAATGTATATATTTTATATAAAATAGTATATTTCGCACAGAAATGGTATATTGTTAAGAACGTACCTCGTTTGATAAACTCATCATCACGTCGTAAACTGCAGTACCGGCCGATTCCGGTGCAATCTTAAATAAAAATAAAAATAAAAATAATAATTAATTAGTTGAGTGAAATAATCGAATCTTAAAAAACGAAGATTTGGAGAGGAAAAGGAATCATGCTTACAGGGTTATCATGTTCGTCGACGGTACCAGTAGAATCGATGTGCATGTAAATTGGTTTGTATTGATTCATCGCTTGAAGATATAAAAGCTGTTTTATTATCCTCCGTGGTTCATTTCTTGCAAGCTGTAAAAAAAATATGTTAAATTCACATGAGAGAGAGAGAGAGAGAGAGAGAGAGAGAGAGAGAGAGAGAGAGAGAGAGAGAATTACAGGATGGAGAACTTGAACAATACGCCTAAAAAGAAAGCTTGAAGCTGCATCGGGAGGGGGCTTCTGTCCGATTCTCCTACTTGGATCTTTCCATTTTGCATTCGTACTTGCATTTGCCACCTAGAAAATCAAAGACAAATCGATGTTGAATTGAAGGAAATTTCAAGGGCATACGTGGAAATTTTGATATTTTATTCACTCAAAATGATGCTGTAGCTAACTCATAAAGGGAAACTAAAATCAATAGTACAGAATTGAAATTGGGTTTTCGTGGCAAAATTGAAATTGCAGTGACAGTACATAATAGGAAGAAGACGATATTCAGAGAGAGAGAGAAAAACCGAAAGGGGTAAACAAAGCGAGGGTGAGAGTCGATCGCCAAGAGAGGAAGAAGACGATATTGACAGAGAAGGCATGGAAATCGGTAGTATTGCGGCCATAGTTGGTCTCTCGTTAGCTGAAGAAGGAGAAGAAAGCGAGGGTGAGAGTCGATGGCCAAGAAAGGAAGAAGACGATAGTGATAGAGAAGCCACGGAAAACTGTAGTATTGCCGCCATTGTTGCTCTCTCCTCCCTTTCTATGCTATTTTTCTCGAGGATGTGGATTGAGAAGGATGAGCTACCCCGCTCGCCGACGTTACTCCGGGTAGTGGGGCGGAGAGAGTGCTTGTGGGGTGGGGGGTTTGAGGGGTTAGCGGAGTTGGAGATTAGACATTCATGAAAAAAGCCCTCGACGGATTTAGTGGAAAATGCATAAATATTTATTTTATTACGAAACAGTCCTTGCTTCCATTTATATTGGGTTTAAAAAATAATTCAGATTATAAAATTGAGGCCGATTAACCAACGGGCCTAAAAAATAATTCAAGATTATAAATTTTTTAACGAAATGGAGATAAGTTTCACATTCATTATTGATCATATTTCTCACTCTATACCTGTAACCTGGATTATGGATACCCACCAAAGTGTAAACTCAATATAGCCCTAAAAAATATTAAAACAATCTTATAATCTGAATTATAAGCCTGTAATATTAGAACTAGCTATCCCAGTTATTAAAACCCCAATTTTTAGAGATTTGTTTCCTGAGTTAGTAAATTCCGAATTCCGATTCTTGGTTTTTAAATGGTTAGTGTTAGGTTCATGCCATCAATCTCGATTTAGGTAATTAACCATCTATTTCGGTAAACATTCCCAATTTTTCTTAATTATGTTCTATGTTTAAGTTAGCATCGTGCAACTCTAGCGGTACATCATGTCCACGCGAAAAAATGATTATGCCATCGTAGGGTTGTACGTGATATTATAAGGTTTTGAAGGAGTGTATATGAAAATAATTATCGATGTTTATTGGAAAATTATAGTGCACCCCTGAAAATCGAATAAACATTCATGATACGATAACATCAATTGGAATGTACTTTCATAATCTAAACTTCTTTATAGATAAACCAAATTTGAGTCGTCCAATTGACATGACTGACATATTGACAATCCATCAAATTATATATATATTTCAAATCCTAACTTTCTCTCTACTATCTATTTCCCAATCTCTCTCTCTCTCTCTCTCTCTCTCTCTCTCTCTCTCTTTTCTTTTTGTTGCGATTTTCTCCACACACCAACTTTTTTGGACATTTTTTCAGTTATGGGGGCAAGAAATCGTTGTTTCTTTACTGATTTTTTATTGAAATTGTTGTTTTTTTTACTGAAATTGGTTGTTTTCCCTGAAATTGACCATTTATTATTGAAATTGTTGTTTTTTTACTGAAATTGTTTTCCCTGAAATTGACTATTTTTACTTAAATTGACCATTTATTATTGAAATTGTTGTTTTTTTACTGAAATTGATTATTTTTACTTAAATTGACCATTTATTATTGAAATTGACTATTTTTGCTGAAATCGACCGTGATTTTTACGGTAACAGAGTGTTTTCGCAGAAATCGACTATTTTTTACTTAAATTGGCTAGAAATAGAAATGTATCACCTCCCATTGTAATTAGTATCAACGACCGTCCAAAAAGCAACACTAGAGAGACTTCCCCGTAGCTATAAGCCCACAAATAGCGACGGCCCGTGGACCCAACAAAATATTGTAGCCAAAACTAATATCAACAGACCCGACGGGTGCTATTTTAGACAATATGTTGCCAAAACATTAAGTTTGATAAAAAAAAAAAACCTTTACCAACTGTATGTCATATGCAATGTGTCGTCGCTACCAAAAAAAACTAATAAAATATACATCTGCAACGCTCCCGCGATGATGCGAAAATCGAAAACTGCAACCCGGTTCTCTCATATCTCTATATCTCTTGTTTCATCTTTCCTCTCTCGCCCTCGCGTGTTGCATCGTGCTCTCTCCCCTACATGGTGTAGAGGTCGATTGTTTAACTGGTGTGGAGGTGGCATGTTCTTTTTCTTTCTTCTCTATATTTCCTTCCCTCTCGAGGTCGGTTGGTGTGATGGAGGTCGAGTTGTGTGACATTTTTTTTTGCTGATTGATTTTTGGTGTTGGCGCGAGGTGTGGAAGTTGTCTGAGATGTGATGGCAATTGTTCTTCTATGTTTTTTAAAGAATTTTTTTTTTGTCAAATTAGAGCTTTAAAATATGTTTGTCAAATTAAACGTTCTAGAATTGGTTTGTCACATTTCACATATTAAATCTTTTTTTTTATGATATTAGGGTTTTAGTTTCAGAATTATGACTTAAATTTTCAGAATTAGAGTTTGTAGTTGAGAGTTTTAATTTTCGCTAATACTAAATATGAGTTAAACGTCAACAACGACGGATCGTCGCTACTAATAAATTGTAGCTAAATGTCAACAATGACGAGCCGTCGCTGACACTCTCAATCAACAGCGACGACGCTCAAGACCCGTCGTTGTTGACCCCCATCGCGGTTGATTTCTAGAGACGACCCTCGAGGAATCCATGTAACACTGATGTCAATTTTAACGACGGATCAACAGTGATGGGTTCATGTTGACAATACATTCATGCTTTGTTTGGTTTGATGAGAGAGGAGGAAAAGAGGAGGGAAGAAAAAGTAATATATTTTCATGCTTCGTTGATGGTAGAGAATGCAAAGAAAACGGGGACAAAAGGAAAATAAACATCTCAAATATAGTATCAAATTAATGTTGTGCCGAGATGACCTATAGGGGAGGTGAATAGACTTATATGCTGAAGGGAAATATCCCGACTCCGGACCCGCGCAGCGGATATGAAGGCCCGGTCCGGTTCCCAAAACCCGAGATCACGTCTCGACTTCGAGAGTACGATGCAAAGAAGGATAGACGATTACCAACGTGAAATTGATCACGCACGAAGGGTTGATCGCTTGCATCCTTCTCTTCTCAGGTGTCACGTTGGTGACTAGCCCATGCGTCCCATACCGCACGTCTCCCACCGTTTGGACTCCATGAACGCCTCCGGTTTGATCACAACTAAGAGCCACATGTGTCGCTCCTCTACTCGTATCCACCGTGAGTCATAGCACCTCGGTTACGGGTATACCTGCCTAGACGGTATACCGGTAAACTTGCTTGATTGGATTGATTCTCTAAACCGAGAAAAACTGTTTTTCTCGTTTCTCTCTTTTCGCACCCTTTCACTCTCTGAAAGATGACTCTCTATTTCTGGATTAATTCTCTGGATAGAATGAATTGGACTAATTAGAGAGAGAGAGAGAGAGAGAGAGAGAGAGAGAGAGAGAGAGAGAGAGAGAGAGAGAGAAATCCTATTTATACAACATAGGATAAGGATGGGCCAAAAGGTATGTATATCTACTATTCACCTCTTCAAACAGAAAACTGCACACACTCTTTCAGTATTTTGTTGAAACGAAAATATTAAATCGTTCCAACCGACTTAAAACCTTCACGGAAGTTGTAGATAATCTTATTATCTTTCCAACCCAATTTGGCCTGGCCCAATTGAAGTTCGGATGCGAAAGTTACGACGGTTTTACTAACTGTATGTCAAACTGTCGTACCCTTTCGGTATTTCATTAAAACGACACTGATACTTCGTTCAAATGAACTATATTTCTACATGAAAGTTCTATATAATCTCATTATATATCTAACCCAATTTGAACCATTTAAATTGGAGTTTCCTACTGAAAGTTATGCCAGTTTTACTAAAACTGTTTCTTATGCCTACGAATGCGTACGTTCGTTTATCCTTGTGTACACTTTTACGATTGATCCGAAACTGTATTTCTTTCATATGCAAAATTTCTATTCTTATTTAAAATATGTAACTATATGTATTATTTCTAATCACTTTTAATCGTGATACTTTTAAAGTATATGTTGTGCTAATTAACTAGAGTACTTAAAATAAATAATAATAATAGAGTACGGAAAGATAAATACTAAAAGTAAATAAAGTACGAAAACGTAAATACTATAAATAAATAACGGAAAAGTAAATATTGAAAAACAAAGTACGAAAAAATAAATAATGTAAAGTAAACGAAAGAAAAGTAAATACTGAAAAATAAAACGCAACTTGTGTGTATTTATATTCTTGGTTACGAATGAATATGTAAGTTACAGAAAATCTCAAGCAATTGTAGATGCAGTGGTTTGATAGACGCACACAATAACATAGGGAGTAGAGCAATCCCGAGTTGCTCGAAAAGAAAAGAAAAGAAAATAAACATGAATAAAATAAATAATGAGACAAATAGATGACACCATATACGATAATGGAGTTCGGCCGAATGATGTTTAAGTACCCGGGAGTAGCCTCGCCGTCACAAACAACGTGACGAACCTCTTATAATAGTTCTACAAAACAACGGATATAACAACGATCCAAATAATCACACAATTACTCATGAACGTTCTCTGAATTAAGGCTACTCTAACAAATATATAAATATGTTGAACTATGCTAACAATGGAACTTCTCTCTTAAAAACAATGGCGGCTATGATTTTTCTCTCAGAGAGTTTAGATAAAATGGTGTGTAAATGAGAGAGGTGAGGATGCTATTTATAGGGTGACTGAAGGAAATACAGTTTCAGGATCAACCGTAAAAGTGTACACAAGGATAAACGAATGTAGTCGTACATTCGTGGCCATAACTGTCAGTGGGAAAATCCGATTTGAATGGTTCAAATTGGGTTAGATAGATAATTAGATTATCTATAACCTTCATGTAGAAATATATTTCATATGAACGAAGTATCAGTGTCGTTTATGTGAAATACCGAAAGGGTGCAACAGTATGGCATACAGTTAGTAAAACAGTCATAACTTTTGCATACGAACTCCAATTGGGCTGGACCAAATTGGGTTGTGTAGATAATGAGATTATCTACAACTTTCATGTTGGGTGATGTTCTGTCAGAGAAATTTATCAATTTCGTCTGGACAGAATACTGAACAGGTTCATGCACTTTTCTGTGTGAAATGATGTATATTGGATATACATGCCTTTTGGCTAATCCTAATCCTATTAGATATAAATAGGATACTTTCTCTCTCATCCATATCAGACTATTGAGATTATCATTCTGCCCAATACACAAGAAAAAGAGCAAATTCAGATTTGATCTTTCGTGAGTGAAAAGGTGCGAAGATAGAGAAATAGAGAATCGATTAGATCGAGCAAGTTCGCCGGTGCATCGTCTAGGCAGGTGCATCCGTGACCGACGTCTTACGAATCAACGTGGATACAAGTAGAGGAACGACGTTTGTGGTTCTTCGATTGTGATCGACTCGAGTGAGAAAGACGGTGGAAACGCTTGGACGCACGAAGACGAAGTCGAGTGAACCGGCGTAGTTAACGAGTGGTGAAGGACGCGTGGTATGGGACGCGCGGATTGTCACCAACGTGACAGGAGGAATAGAAGGCGGCGATCAACCCTTCGTGTGCCATCAATTTGGCACTGGTATAGATCTATCCTTCTATTTGCATCGTACCCTCGAAGTCATGGCGTGATCTTGGATTTAGGGAACCGGACCGGGCCTTCATTCCGCTGCGCGGGCCCGGGGTCGGGGTGAATTCCCAACAGTGACAGGAGGGTATAGGGTGAAAGGGGGTCAGCCTCCACCCACCAAAACTCTAATTTCTTGTCAAAACGCTCTTCCCAAACATGTAGGAGCTTCCCCCTCAATTGAAATTGCATTAGGAATTGCCCGACACAAGGATGGGATGTCCAGACTCAATTAGAAAAACACATATTTTGTTAATCATCCGTCCGGACGCATGAAATGGCTCGTCTGGACGGATAGTGTATTTTGGCCGTTTTCAGAGGGTCTTAAGATGTTTGGTTTCGTCGAATCTTGAATTATTTGTTCCACCATCTTAGGGATATGTTTAGGGTATACCCAAGATTGATTTACGATCATGTGTGTGCAAAATTTCAAGTCTTCTACGGATTTCTTCACGCCATTTTTTAGTGTTTTTCTCCAAGTACGGATTCGAGTACCCAACTGGTACGGATTCGGATAAATTAGTAAAAATAAGTATAAATTAATATTTTTAAATCCAGTTACTAAGCGAGTAGTCGCGGGGCGATAACACTAAGAGTGTCGTATCCGAACCCGATGCAAATATTTTTTTCGTGTATTCCCCATTTCGCTCCGACAAATATAAGAGACGAATGTTATTTAGATTTAGTCAATGAATCCATATCCCAGTTGGTTGAATGTGAGACGCAAAAAATCATATGTTGTGAGACGTTGTGGGTTAACCCTCGTGACACCAATGAACGAAAAGTATTCTCTATTTATTATATAAAAAAAAAAATATCCAGCCCCCCCCCTCCCCACACACACACACACACACACACACACACACAAAACCCACGCGGATCTAAACCCAATAACCCGTAAACGGAGGACCCTAAACCTACAAACCGCGGCTGTATCCCTGCACTAGGATCAAAGAAAGGGGCGAAATAAATCTCGACAAAACCACCGAAACGAGAGCGAAGCAATCCCGGTGACACTACCAATTCCAAGAACGAGCACAGGCAAAATTTGTAAGATCCTCGTTTCTATTTTACTTTCCTTCTTTGCAATTCTTCCTTCTACTATAAATTACTTCCACTAATCAATCTATCTATCTCTCAGTTTCTAGGGTTTCCATCTAAGTTTTCCGTCGGTGGCCGCTCAAAGTTCAATTTTGGGAACCCCCCCAATTGAGGCGACTCCGATCATTCTGATGATGAATCTCAAGGAAGAGGAGTTCTTTCCGTGAATCGAATCCAGAAGAAAACTTGGTGAAATCGATTGATTAGATGGCAGATGAGCCAAATGACTCCATCAGACCCAATCGGAGAAGCAACATGGATCTTAATCTCTATCTGGGATTGCCGCGCTCACCTCGCCGTGCCCGACCTGATTTAGGCTCAGACCTAGCCCTTGCTGTGAACTCCCCTTCTTCGAGCTCAGTTGCTTCAATCGAAGACAGTAACACCCCCATTAACGGGTCCTCCTCAATTCCTGTCGAAACTGCTGAATCTCACCCACCATACTCACCAAACCCACACATCACAAACGCAACCCAAACCGTTAACGCCCCGAATAGTCCCGAATACACCCCATATTTCCCCTCATACGAAACATTCGCCCCTTCATCTTCGTATCCACCACCATTAATGGATCATCATCCTCTCCCATTACCACCAGTCCACGAGCTCGAGGAAGCTTCGAACCCTAGCCTCATGATCATAGACGATCCAAACCTTCCTTACTCTCCCCCTTATGTGGCCACTCCTTCTCTCTCTCCGGGCCCGCCGGCAGCACCGAATTACATACCCTTATCAAGCGGGCCCGAAAGCCCAAACGAAGACATGGGTTCGTTCAGCTTTTACCCTCGTCCCCCACTTTCTCCTCCTCTCGTCTCTCGACCAGAGCTTCGATTCAGGCGGTTAATCGAGACGAGTCACCGCTTGAGAGCAAGACGATTCAGATCTTCCCCCGCTCCACATTTCGTTTATCACGGTACCAATGTCGCTTCGCCATCAACAGTCAACACCGCCACGGAAGCTCTACCTAGTCAACCACAAACAAGTCTAGCCCCATGCGAGATCCACCGAAAGGACAAGGTGAAGATGGAGTTACAAGACGAGGATTCGAACAAAGACTCGAAAGAGAAAGCCCTGGAATCTCTCGGCGCGAATTTCGAGTGTAACATTTGTTTCGAAATGGCGAACGAACCAGTCGTGACTTCATGCGGCCATTTATTCTGTTGGCCATGCTTGTACCAATGGCTCCATCTCCATAGCGACCACAAAGAGTGTCCTGTTTGCAAAGGCGAAGTCACCGAAGCAAATCTAACGCCCATCTATGGTCGCGGTAATGCGGATTCCAATGCGGAGCGGGTACACAATACGAACCAGAACGGAGAAGATGGTTCTGGGCTCGCGTTGGTGAAGATTCCACCGAGACCGCATGGGAACCGGGTTGAGAGTTTCAGGCAGCAATTTCGACCCGTTTCGCGTCGATTTGGTGAAGGGATTGCGTCGATGAGACGAATTTTGGAGCGTCAAGGTGCTGCTTCTGGTGGGGCCCACAGATTTGATTCGAATCTAGAATCTTCTGTTGAGGAGGTTCTGCAGGGAGCTCAGAGACGGGTCTTAACCCGGCTCCGGGCAAGGAGACTCCAACAACGAGACGAATCCAATAACAACAATAACGGTAATAATAATATTGAGAGTAACTTGCCAGCTATGATGGTTGACACGCCCGTTAATCCGGCACTCGGTTTGGTAAACCCTAGCACGAGTAGTTCTGCAAACCCTAACCCTAATTCAGACTCTCTTTTTCGAGACGGCATCGATTTGTGGCATCGTTTCTCTCTCTACGGGCTTGCCAGTACTGAGAGACTCGCGGTTTTAACTGCCGACTTGGGCCGTGTTGTCGGTCGATTTGCAAGCATGAGTACTAATAACAATAGTATTTTCGGGGCATCGAGTTCGGGAGGATTACTGGACCCGTCCAGTTTGGAGAGGCCGATTGGGGGGGTACAGGTGGCGACAGCTCTTGCGGCGGATCAAGTTTCAGCGTCGAGTACAATGGCGGTTATACAAGGCGAAGTGGGTATGGGTATGGGGAATAATTCAGATGGACCCGGTTCTGATAGACCTAATAGTAGTGGCGGTTCATCGAGGGCTCAGAGGAGACGCGTCAGAGGTGGTGCTGATACCAGCGGTACCCCTGGTACCAGCGCTACGGCCGGTACAAGCGGTACGGCTGGAGCGAGTACCTCGAGGGATGATGGAGATAATGACGAGTCTCTTGATGTGGATGGTGAACCGACTCTTCATGCGCGTAAGAGACGCAGGTTGAATTGACAATGAAATGGAGAGGTTGGGCTTACTGTGTCTCCAGTTGAGAATTGAAATGGAGAAGTTGGTTGGAGTTACCGTTTTCAGTAGGAGAGGAAGAAGGAAGGTTTTGACTTTCTATTCTTGGTTGTAAAATGTAACTTTTACTTTACTGTTGCATGTGTTATGTTATGTGTTTAATTTAGTTGTATTTGTGGTATGTTTGGATGAACCAAAAACAATTTGTGCGTCAAAGACGAGTTTAATGTTATGCTGTTAAATTAAATGATTTGCATGTGCTGGATTTTGAATGATAAAACAAAATTGAGGTACTTCTGAATTTCAACAAACTATGCAAGTCCTTTGGAACTGGTAATTTCGATTGATTGATCTGATCAAGAATTCGTTATGTTAGATCAATCTCGTGATTTCAAATTGGAAAGAGATGAAATAAATTGTGTAGATTACATGAGAGATGATTTTCTAATAAATTGAATCGATTAAGGAGAGGATATCTACAAATTGATCTAGATCTGACCAATCTCGAGATTTTATAGATTACAGAGAGGCTATGCACGAATTGATCTAGATCTGATCAATAAATTGTTATGTTAGATCAATCTGGAGATTTCAAATTGGTAAGAGATGAAATAAACTTTACAGATTACATGAGAGATGATTTCGAGATGATTGATGATTTTCTATAAATTGAATCGATTGAAGAGAGAATCGATGGTTTCGAGATGATTGATGATTTTCTATAAATTGAATCTATGAAAGAAAGAATCGATGACTTCGATCGAATACCTTTCGATTACGGCAAGAAATTGCGATTGCAGTGCCGCCGGGTAGATCTAGCTGTAAGAATAATCTCTTCGCCGGAGTAAGCTAGTCGTCATGGAGAGAAGAGATTCAAATCGCCTTCGAAATCGCCGGAGAGATGAGATTAAAGAAAAGAAAGAGATGAGAGAGACATGTAACCAGGAATTTCGATTATTATGCGAATGAATGTTTCCGTCACTAATTAAATGACGTCATTAGTGACGTCATTTCGTACATTGAATTGGAAACCTTTAAAAAAAGAAAAAAAATGATTTTATGCGGTCACATTTCAAAATGGCCGTGTAAAAATGCACGAGAAAAAATTGGTCATATTTTTCTTTTTCTTTTTCGAGTTAACGTGTGAAGTCGCGTCGTACTGAATTAATAAAAATGTTTGTGCCACAAATACATATACGTAAGGGGAAATTGGTCACAATTGTATAGAACATAATTTTGGAATGAAAAAAGATATGTATATTTTTGAAAAAGATATGTATATTTATTTTTCTTTTAATATGCGCAGAAATTGGTCATATATATTGAATCCCTGATTATTAGAAAACAAAACAAAATAGTAAATAAAAATAACAAATGTCTTTACAAACAAGAAAACTCACAACTTGACATGCAAAATGAATAAAACATGTTATTCGCCAAAATACTTCCTTTATCGAAATATTCTTTTGTCGAATTATTCCATATTTTATTATTCGGTATTTATTTAGGCGCATCAGGCTGTGTTTCGGGAATTGCAGATATAAAGGCAGGAATTTCCAGGTATGCATCATGAAGTCTCGCCAAAGTTGGATACTTGCTCTGCAATAAATAAATAAGGGGAGTTCTATCATACACCCTTTTACAAGGATATTTTGGGTATTTTAGCAATTAATTATATATGTAAAAGGGTGTATCATAAAATTTATTTTTTATGGAGATTTTAGTTTAAATGAACAACAAAAAATTCCAATTTAGTCAAACATTAATTGATAAATATATTTGATATCTTACCTTAAATATTCATAAATGGTTAATTACTCCAAATACCCTTGAAAATGGGTGTATGATAAAGAAATGGGTGTATGATAGAAGCCCCCAATAAATAAATAAATAATTGAAAACTCATGTCTAGTGGTTTTATAATCATTTAAAAAACGAAGTGTTTAAAAAGGTAACAAGTATGATGTATGTACCATGTCGATTTCGAAACGTGTTAAACCTGCATGAATCTGTGGCTCTAGAAACACATCGCCCTATATATTAAGTATAACCATATAACAAATTAAGATAATACAATAATATATGATACAAAATTTGTCAAAAAATAAGGATTAGGAAAAAAAACTAACAAGTTGGATTTCATCGCCAGTAGCGTACTTTCCAGCACAACCCTTCAGCAATTTCTCAAGAGCTGAATGATACAAAATTTATAATAATGCCTCTAGAAAATGCTATAATATTAAGAAGAGAATTAAATAAAACCTGTAAATCCCTTGTTGATGTGATACTGAGCCCAAAGAATTGTTTCGTGAGAATCGAACCGTCCCTTTATGAAATCCTACATAAAATCAATTAGAAAAACCTAAGAAATTTAAAAATGATAATAATTTTATTTGAAAAAAAGAAAATAGTATTCATTATGGAATTGGCATGATGGCATGGTTGTGACGTACTGCTTGAGGTACATTTTGAAGGGGTTGAATGCTCGAACTAACTATGCTTGCTATCTGAAATAAATTGTCGTTCGAAGAAAAATATATATAAACACAGATAAAAGCATGAATATATAATATATATTAAAAAAAAGAATTATTAATTTATAAGGTACCTGAATATTAAGTGTTTTTTTCTTAAGATCTTTGGGTAAGAGAGGATATTGTGGATACTTCTCGTCTAAATACTACTCGAATCAACATAAACAAATGAAAATATATATGTAAAATTTAAACCTAAATCAAAATTAATGAAATTCATAAAAAGAGTAAATTATGACAGAAATGAGTACCGAAATGATAGCAAAAGAGTCGCCCACAACGATGTCTTCGTCTACCAATGCCGGCACATATCTAACTGGATTTATCTTCTCAAATTCTAGATTTAAGAAAGAATATTAGTTAATAAATTATTATCTTAAAAAAGAAAACAATATTTCTACAACCAATTACTAGTACTAGCTCTGAAGAAATGGTATAAGCTTTGAAGAATTGGTATATTGTATCAAGGAACAGAATACCTGGATCAAACTGCTCACCCTTAAGTAGATCCACTGCCTTGTATTCATATTCCAATCCTATTTTCATTAAAGAAACAAAATATCGGATTATCCGTTATATAGTCTATTAAGTTTTGCAATTTTGCAAATCAATCCCAATATAATTTACTACATGAAAAGGAAGAACCTTTGAGGTTAAGAGCAATCCGTGCTCTTTGTGAACAAGAGCTACGCCAAAATGAGTAAAGCTTCATCTTTGTTGGAGCCTCCTAAAGTTATAATTAGACCCAAAAAAACTGTGATTACACATGAATTACAAATATTTCATTGAACTTTGAGGTTAAGAGCAATCCGTACCTTTGATTCGGACGCCATGGATTTTGATTTGGGAATGAATGAATGAATGAATGGATTTTGATTTTGACTTCTCAGTTCCATATGTAAATGTAACGAGCTGAAATAAGAAACAAATGACTTGTTATATATGATATATACAAATCAATGGATATTAATGTATTTTGCAATGGTGTGGTTGTGGTAGTTGGAATTATTAAATCAACTTTGGCTGCTCTTGGTTTATATTACACCCAAATACTGGATTTGAAATCTTGGATTAACACTGATCCGGTATTTCAAATATCTGTTTTGCATCGAAAAGTGCATCTATTTTGGCATCGATGGAGTACGGAGGATGTGGTTGTGCAAAAAAATGTTTGATGATTGTTACCACACAAATTTCGTCATGTTAGAATAAAATTGAAAATTTTGTTTCGCATCTATTTGGGTATCGGAAAGTAAAAAAAAAATTGATTGTAAGAAAATACATTTCGTAACATACCACGAAAAATTGATTTTTCACGACAAATTACAACGACATTCTATTTTGGGTTTGATTAGTGAAAAAGTTAGTTTCATAATTTGTTCATGAGGTTAGAAAAAACATAATGAACGTTCTGTTTTTCACAACAAATGTTTTCAAGACTTTTACAATGTCAAAAATGTTGTTTTTCACACCAATACTCTAACTCGTCTATTTATGCTTGTGCTTTTTTTTTTTTTTGACATTTTTTCGTCCTTGCAAAAGAAACATTGTGAAAATATATTTATGTATTTATAAACAAATAGTTTCATACAACTATTTAGGTCTTGGAATGTCAAAAATATGTGTTCGTGAGAAAATATGTTCCGTAACTTTTACTATACAAATTTCCGCCTTACAAAAATAATGGAATTTTTCACAACAAATGCGTTCATCTATTTATGAATTGAGTTTGTGCGAAAATTTGTTTCACAATTTTTACGACACATATTTTCAACATGTTATGATAACATTACGAAAAAGTTCACATGGGCCACTAAGGTTTTTGGATTACTAGTCATCAACATGCCTATGATATCCAAAAAAATATTCCCCAACTATTTTTTTTTGCCCCCAAACATCTATATAGATTTTAGAGACTCCGAATAATATATTTCTCAGAAAATACATTTTTTTTTTACTTTTAGACAATTTTTTTGTCTTCCCCCACAAATTTCTTTATTTTGAGAAAAAATTATCCAAATCATTCACTGCACTTTTGGAGAATAAAATAAAAAATAATGTTTTCAAATGTGTTTGAATCACGATAATTTGAGATTATCATGGTATGTGATTGATGGAAATCACATTACCGTGTCATGAAATTATTGTTATTTGGATTGAAAATTTACAATTTTAGAAATGCCAAAATTCCAGAATTTATTAATTTATGAAATTATTATTGTACCCTTAAAATATATGAAATTAATTATATGTTTTATATATCAATATCATTTAATATCTTGATATCTTTTAAATTTCTAATTCAGTATTATTATATGTTCTTATCTACAATCATTATACTTAATTTTATGAATTAATATTTAAACTAAATATAATTATAATGTAAACATATATATAAAAAATACATTACGAAGGAGAATATCTAGCTCAAATAAATAAATAAAATTACAATTTAATTATAATTATATTTAATTTATATATTATTTTTTAAAATAAATGTAATAATTATTTGAATTGTAAATAATTATCTAATTATATTATTCTATTTAATTTAATTTATAAATAAATAAATAAAATATTTCAAAGAATAGACAATATAATGATAGAGGATATTTCTTAAATGACACGAAAATGTTACGTTATTATTTATTTTTATAAAAATCAATTTCTCATGATTAAAATATGTTACATTATGAAAATATAACATTATCATCGCCTAGAATTTTACTCTCACTGAGTCTCGCTCAGTTTCAGAAGGTACTTTGGGAAAAGGAGTTGTGCAAAGTAAAATTTCCCTTTCCATTATTTCATATACCCCCTCCAAAATTTCAAAATCCCAAGATGGACCAAATCACAACAATAACCATGGCCTCCGCCGAGACTCCAGTCCCTATCCCACCGGAGACCACCGAGCTCGATGGGTCTACTGACTGGATGCCACATGTTGGTATGGAGTTCGACACGCCTGAGCAGGCTAGGGCATTTTACTGCACTTACTCCAGTCGTGTTGGATTTAGGGTTCGGAATAGTAAGTCTTTTACTTCTAGAGTGGATGATGCAGTGATTATGCGGCGATTTGTGTGCTCCCGTCAAGGCCGGCCGAGTAAGAAGGACCCGTTTGATCTGACGAAGAAGAGAAGAAATCGTGCCTCATCTCGCGAGGGCTGTCGAGCCATGCTCCAGGTTAGCTAGTTCTGAACGCAGTTCAACTTAAATTCCTGCAATTAAGATTCAATTTGATCCAATTTTGTCTCAATTAAGCTCAGTAACGCTTCGATCAACTCTGATTTTACCCAAATGGTACTCTCAATTATGCATTTAATCCTCAATTTTAGTCCCAATTTATCCTCTCAATAGGTCAACAGACGCGAGAATGGCCGTTGGATCGTTTCGAGATTCATGCAAGATCATTGCCACCAATTAGGCACTGCTCCCTCAAGCCCCAAAAAGAAACTTCTTCTCTTACCAGATCCTCACCAAAATCCCAGTCCTAACCCGACCCGTTACATCCAAAACGGGTTGGGTCCAGGTGGAGGAGTCGCGCAGAGTCTTCTAGAATACTTCAAGAAGATGCAATGCGACAACCCTAATTTCTTCTACGCTATTCAATTGGATCGAAATAATTGCGTGGGAAATGTTTTCTGGGCCGATTCTAGGGCACGCATGGCGTGTTTGAATTTTGCAGACACGGTTCGGTTCGATATGAGCTGTAAGAGCAATAAAAGATCCGTGCCTTTTGCGGCTTTGACGGGTTTTAATCACCATAGGTATGTTTAATATGTGTATTTAATTTTATTAATTAATTATCATTTATATTATTTTTAGTAATTTAGGGGCTTTTTTTACAAAATTTCCTTGGGAATTAATTTTTATTTTTTGTAATTTAAGGCAATTAGTTGTGTTTGGATGTGCATTCATGACGGACGAGAGCGAAGAATCCTTCGCATGGTTGTTCGACACGTGGCGCACTATGATTGGTCCGCACAAACCTGCTTCCATTACCACTTGTTTCAACGAATCCATCGAATCCGCGATTTCCAGAATTTTTCCAGATATGCGTCATAGATTTTGCAAAAAGGATATTTTTACAAAATGCAAAGAAAATCTCGCGGATTTATATTCCTCCAATGCAGGTTTCAAACTCGAGTTCAAACGGGTCGTTAACGGGTCCGAGACCCCAAACGAATTCGAATCTAGCTGGAAAGCTCTTCTAGAAAGATATAATTTGACCGATAATTTATGGTTTGGGTTTTTATTTAACATTAGGCACAAATGGGTCCCTGTATTTTTGAATAATTATTTTTTTGGGGAAATTTCTGAAAATTCGAAATTCGAATCCATGCAAAAGTTTTTTCAGAGAAATTCAATTACAACAACTACTTTAAGGGATTTGGTTTCCCAGTTCGACAAGGCCATGTGGATCCAGCACGAAAAAGAGGTACAAATGGATCTTGTAACAGTTCAGACCCGACCCGTTATGAGAACCGGGTTTCCCATGGAGAAACAAGCCTCCGAATTTTACACGAATTCGATTTTCGAAGCCTTTCAAGACGAGTTGGTCGAATCTTCTGGCTTTTTCGCGGAGAAATTCGAAGAATTGGGACCGCTTTGCAAGTTTCGCGTTTTCAAATTCGGTGATAGGAATAACGTCCACATGGTTATGTACGACTCATCAGAGAAAATTGTGAATTGCGAATGTTTGAAATTCGAATTTTCAGGAATTCAGTGTAGACACGTCGTCAAGGTTCTTATCGCTTCGGGGGAATTGTTGTTACCCGAACTGTATTTTGTAAAAAGATGGGGTAGGAATGCAAAATACCAGGGGCATTTTTGTAATTATGGCGAAGAGTGGAGGAGGGTTGAGGATTTGTGTAGGGATGCGACAAGGTTGGCCGAAGAGGGATCCGCTTGTCAGATGGTTTATAAGGCTGCCAAGGCGGCGTTGACTAAGGTGCTTCTAGAAGTTTTTACGGCGAGGAATTTGTCTGTTAGTGGAGCTTCTAGAGGGTTCTGATGTTTGTAGTTTTTGTTTATTATATTATGCGTAACATTGTTATTGTTTGTTGTAAATTAGTAAATATTAAATCTATCTTTATCTTTATTATTATTATTATTATTATTATTATTATTATTATTATTTATTTTATTTTATTTTATTTTTATTTTTTTATACTAAAAGAGGGAATGTGAGAATAGGACAAAATTACTTTTGCCCACTCATGACCATTAACCAATTGACACGTGTAGAGATCACCTTTTCAAGAGCAAATGAAAAATCAGTTGGGTCAACAATGAACTTTTGAAGATACTATATACACTCGTTCTACAAAAACCATTACTATGGTTCATGGGAGGCCTAAATAGCTAGCTATCTAGGCTAATGCTTGGACCTCCAAAGTATGTAAGCCCGAAATATAATATATTTGTTATTGGCTTGTAAAAAAATTATTAAATCTCTGATCTATTGATAAACTTTATACAAATAAATACAAAAACTACAAAATTATATGATACTTGATACTACTAATTATCATCTTTTGAATTATTGATTCGTTTTTATTTTTTTTCTCTTAAAACTAAAATTCAGTTAAATCAAAGTTTTGAATATATATACATATATTTCAGCACATGTTAATTATGTCTGACTTATTTTAATACTTTCATCAATTGATGAACATATAATGAATCATGCTTTTTAACATTTTAACAAGTCAATCAATGTTTTAGCTAGCCGAGTACTTTTTTATTATTAACTATGAGAATACTCGCACGACGCGACGAGTATGTTAATATTTTTTTCTTATTGTAATACAAAATACTTATTTGTATGATAATATTAATAACACTTATATTGTACGAAGTTATTTAAAAAGTCAATCATGCACCTTTTCAAAATTATTTAAAATCGTTTATCTATGATTATATATATGCTTTAAAATTATTTTATATTATGATAGCAAACAATCTAATTTTTTTAATCAAATAATAACACTGTTGGGAATTCGCCCGACCCCGGGCCCGCGCAGCGGATATGAAGGTCCGGTCCGGTTCCCTAAATCCAAGATCACGCCATGACTTCGAGGGTACGATGCAAAGTAGGATAGACGATTATCAGCGTGAAATTGATCACGCACGACGGGTTGATCGCTCGCATCCTTCTCTTCCTTCGGTGTCACGTTGGTGACTAGCCCGTACGTCCCATACCGCACGTCTCCCACCGTCTTGACACGCCTCGGGTTGTCTTCGTGCGTTCCATGCCCGCATGCTTCCACAGCCTGTTACTCGATTCGCTCGTTTCCGTCTCCGGCATATTTCGTTCCTCCGAATCGATCACCACCGAAATAGCCCCAGATGTTGCTCCTTTACGTGTATCCACCTTGACTCGTAAGACGTCGGTCGCGGGTGCAACTGTCTAGACGAAGCACCGGCGAACTTGCTCGATCGATTGATTCTCTTCTCCGAAAAAACTATTTTTCTCGGTTCTCTCTCTTTACACCCTTTCACTCAATAGAAAGATGTCTCTCAATATTTCTGGAATATTCTGAATATTCTGAATGAATTCACATCTGGATTGACCAGAGAGAGAGAGAGAAACATCCTATTTATATCACATAGGATTATGATTGACCAAAAGACATGTATATCCAATATACACTCTTTCACACAGAAAGTTGCATGAATCTGTCCAGTATTCTGTCCATACGAAATTGGTAAATTCCTCTGACAGACAATCAACCAACACGAAAGTTGTAGATAATATTATTATATACACGACACAATTTGGCCTGGCCCAATTGGAGTTCGTATGCAAAAGTTATGGCTGTTTTACTAACTGTATGTCATACTGTTGCACCATTTCGGTATTTCATAGAAACGACACTGATACTTCGTTCATATGAAATATATTTCTACATGAAGGTTGTAGATAATCTTATTATCTATCTAACCCAATTTGAACCATTCAAATTGGATTTTCCTACTGAAAGATATGACCACGAATGTACGCTTACATTCGTTTATCCTTGTGTACACTTTTACGGTTGATCCTGAAACTGTATTTCCTTCAGTCTCCCACTCAATTTCAGATCTACCTAAAAGGTACTCATGCATATCCAATATGCATGATTTTAGAGAATATAGCTCGCATATCAAATACCAAGCTACGCACATCTTATGTGCCAATTTTATAATCAAGCCCGACTTAGTACGACTCGTTGTGTGACCAGGTAGGTTCGGTTAACGATGGCAGTAGGCTGTTTCCAAAGCACTACAAGCCCATGAGCGGAATCTAGTCACTCCATCATGGCTACCCATGTTAACACGAAAAATGATTGTGATCATTGTGCCTATCTCGAATAGCGGTTACTAGTTCTCTTGTTTGCTATATCCGTTAATCAAAATGCATGGTGGTAGTCATCCTTATGTCTTGATTAACTATACTTATTTCTCGATTCCGAATTGAGTTAACAAATTACAATCGATATTAACTTTTAATATCATTGACTCTGGCCAGAGATTTCGTTAATCAATTCATCGAGCGGCCTAAGAGATATCTCTTCCTTTCGGAATAAACAATTCCTATCTGTTGGGTATCGGCGTCACTACCGAGCCCCGCGCAGCGGATTGAGAGGCCCGGTCCGACCCGATCCCGAGGACCACGTCAACGACACGATCGTACGAATCCTAAACTACATGCAACTACCTATGAACATAACTATTATAGACATAGATTCATACCACGTGAAATTGATCACGGTGACGGGTTGAATGCGTAGTTGCTGCTCTTGCTTCGATTTTGGTAACACGCGCGGCCCACGCCCGCGCGATTCGACACCTAATGCGAAGCTCCGATTTGTCGAATCCAACCGGAATTTCTCCGATTCGTCTTCGACCTTGTTCGACCTTGCTCTCGTTAGATCACAATCCAGAATCTCAGTTGAGATTCCTCTACTCGTATCCACCTCGAGCTCACGTCTTTCGGTTGCGGCGAATTCCCCTAAAATTCCCGCAAAGTTGCTCAAATCAATCTCCAAATCCTCACAACTTGTCTCACAAGTTTCTCTCTTCTTCTCAAGAATTAGATCTGGAATCAATCTGGAAGCTCGTGAGAGAGAGAGAGAGAGGTTACAGAGATTATATATTAAATCTCTGAATTAATGAGTATCAAAACTGCTAATCCAGAATTCGGATCACAGTCCGTCATGACGCACGATATGGTGCGTCATGACGCACCAGTCACATTTACTTTGATTTAGCCGTTATAATAATGCTCCGTCATGACGGACACATTGTGCGTCATGACGCACCACCGTCAGGACGCACAACATGGTGCGTCGTGACGGTATACTCACAGATTGGCTTCTTCAAAAATACATTACTGTGCGTCATGACGGACCATATGGTGCGTCATGACGGACCATGTAATTTCTGCCAGATTTGCATAATCTTATTATGCATCCAATCGTTCTGACGAACACGTATGTTTGTCTACACTCATTTGTACAATCTACTAGTTGATCTGTAACTGTATTTCCTTCACTATCTTGGAGACTCACATTGAATTCCGTGTTTCGGATAATACCCAATGATGACCGTTTTGGCCCCCTGTTACGGTGGGCGTAAGGTCATATCAAAGCATTGTGTTACGCACGTAACGCAATCAATGGTCCCCTCAAGTGTGAAGAACATAAAACCCCATCCGTCGCAAGTCCATCTATAATGACTAAACCATGTCATGGTCTCGCGGCTTTGGTCATATCCAATACATGTAACCTAACATATATCTATGTTCCCGATTCGACAAGCACTTTGTACCATGATTAGCAAAACATAATCATCTCCTCGGCAAACGTACTAGTGTACACGTCCAGTCTATTATCTGATAATAGAAATGCTTCTCTCTTAAGCAAACTGATCCGTGACTAGGGATGTTTAGAAATGACACTTTAGGTGTGACGGTTTTGCTGCACATAATCATCAATTATGCCGGCGTCCACACAAGCTCAAATCAGGGTTCATGTAACAATCATATTACACAACCCGCACACAGTTTTCATATAAGGTGAATGCATATTAATTTAAGTAAACAAAATTTTTAAAAGGGATGCATTCATATGGACTAAGTATTTGGGTGATACAACGTTTACCTATGGGTATCTCCATACCCATAACCTGCGAGGACTATCGTATTAGATAACTACACTCTACTCTCTTCTTCCTTCTCTAGGTATCTCCATACCCATAGTCATCGCATGTCAGTCACGCGCGACTAGAGAGAGAGGTTTTGTAAACGGGTCCGCACGTTCCCGCTAGTGTTAATCATCATCAGGATTGGAACATTTCCAATACCTACGATCACATCTTTTCACAAAATTTCATGGATCAAATGAAATTTTTCTGAGTATTGGCTAGAAGTGGTTGTTAGGGCTGCAAACGAGCCGAGCTCGAGCGAGCTGTGCCAAGCTCAAGCTCGGCTCGGAACTTATTCGAGCTGGCTCGGCTCGTTTAGAATTATGGTTCGAGCTGAAAAATCAAGCTCAAGCTCGGCTCGTTTTAATTCGAGCTAGCTCGGCTCGGCTCAACAGTAGCTCAATTAAAAAAATAATTTAAATTTTAATTAAAAAATTGTAATAATCGCGAATAAACATAAAATATTTTAAATACTAAAATATCTTAAAACATAACAATAATAAATCAAACATACACAACACAAAACATAAAAAAATAGGATTTGAACTTGGTATTATTAATTTGTCTCCCCTAGTTAAAATTCTTTTTTAGGACGTAAGTTGTAACCCGAATTGGAATTATTAGGAAGATAAAAAATTTCTTTATAAAATTTTATAATTAAAATAATATATATAATGTAAATTAATTATGATAAAAATATTTAATTTTTTAAATCGAGCTCAAAAAAATTTCGAGCTTAATACGAGCGAGCTGAGTCTGGCTCAAGCTCGGCTCAATAAGCGTTCGAGCTAGCTCGGCTCGGCTCGTTTAATTTCGAGTTAATATCGAGCGAGCTATTATCGAACTATTATCGAGTCGAGCTCGAGCGAGCCACGAGCCACGAGCTAAAGTTGCAGCCCTAGTGGTTGTGACCTCGGCATTTTTGGCTTGTACTATTGCGTTTCATGCAATAAACAACCATAAATCCGATAACTCGTGACTACTAGAGTTTGGTCATGTATCCTTGATCCATACCACTTCCTTTTACGATTAATAACCGCAATATGCTCGCCTCCTTAAATAGAATCATTAACTATTGGTCTTGTGTGGAACCTTTCCACATAACCATGTTTTCATTTAAGCAAAACATGTACACACTTTGTGATCGAAAGTCGTGCTACATATTTGGATGTGCTTAATATTTGGAAACTGTTATTGTTATAACTCTTTATAACCAACACGTCCTCCACACCATTATAGATAAAATAAAATCCTGAATTCTTTCACAAAGTATTCAAGGATAAACTTCACCGCTATCAATACAAATCCCGATGGGTTTAAATATACATAACCATTATACATTCACAAGAGTTAGTCTCATGTAATCGAATTGCATTCAAACTCATGTGATTCCCATGAATTTTATTGACGGTAAATTAGACAGATTTATGTGTACGACGTATAGCCACACACACATATATATATATATATATATATATATATATATATATATATGTGTGTGTGTGTGTGTGTGTGTGTGTGTGTGTGTGTGTGTGTGTGTGTGTGTGTGTGTGTGTGTGTGTGTGTGTGTGTGGTAAACAAATGGAATTGTTGTAAATTATAAACTCGAAGTGGTAAACGAAAATTCGAATTACCACCTAAATCTCTATATAGAAATTTAAAATTGGATTTACCACTTATTTATTTTACGATGAGATAAACACAATTACATAACAAACATTTAATTCGAGGTGTTTGACTATATATATGTAAGTGATAAATTTTATTTCTATTTGCTACGAAATATTTAATGAGAATGTCAGACACATTAATTCCTATATTAATCAGTGGTAAACGAAAATTTGAATTACCACCTAAATCTCTATATAGGAATTTAAAATTCGATATACCATTTATTTATTGTACAATGTGGTAAACACAATTACTTAACAAACATTTAATGCGACGTGTTTGACCAGTGAGTGATAAATTTTATTTCTATGTGCTACCAAATATTCAATGAAAATGTTAAACAAATTAATTCCTATATTAATCATATATTAAAGTGGTAAACAAAAATATTTAATAAAAATGACAAAATATTTAATGGACGTGTTTGACCTGTGAGTGATAATTTTTATTTCTACTTGCTACCAAATATTTAATGAAAATGTCACACACATTAATTTTTATATTAATGAGTGGCAAATGAAAATTCGAATTACCACCTAAATATATATATGGAATATAAAATTCGGTTTACCACTTATTTATTTTACAACGTGCTAAACACAAATACATAACAATCATTTAATACGACTTGTTTGACCATATATATGTGAGTGACAAATTTTATTTCGATTTGCTACCAAATATTTAATGAAAATGTCAAACACATTAATTCCTATATTAATCGTATATTAAAGTGGTAAACAAAATTTGAATTACCACCTAAATCTCTATGTAGGAATTTAAAATTGGGTTTACCACTTATTTGTTTTATAATGTGGTAAACACAATTACATAACAAACATTTAATGGTCGTGTTTGACCACATACATGTGAGTGATAAATTTTTATTTCTATTTATTACCAACTATTTAATGAAAATGCCAAACACATTAATTCCTATATTATTCAGTGGTAAACGAAAATTCGAATTACCACCTAAATTTATATATAGAAATTTAAAATTCGATTTACTATATTTTATTTTACAATGTGGTAAACACAATTACATAATAAACATTTAATGCGGCACGTTTGACCACGTATAAGTGAGTGATAAATTTTATTTCTATTTGCTACAAAATATTTAATGAAAATGTCAATCACATTAATTCCAATATTAATCATATATTAAAGTGGTAAACGAAAATATTTAATGAAAATGACAAACATTTAATGGACGTGTTTAACCACATATATGCGAGTGATAAATTTTATTTTTATTTACTACCAAATATTTAATGAAAATGTCAAACACATTAATTCCCATATTAAGCAGCGGTAAACGAAAATTCGAATTACCACCTAAGTCTCTATATAGAAATTTAAAATTCGGTTTACCACTTATTTATTTTACAACGTGGTAAACACAAATACATAACAAACATTTAATACGACGTGTTTGATCACATATATAGAGTGATAAATTTTATTACTATTTGCTACCCAATATTTAATGAAAAATGTCAAACACATTAATTCCTATATTAATCCTATATTAAAGTGGTAAACGAAAATATTTAATGAAAATGACAAACATTTAATGGACGTGTTTGCCCATATATATGTGAGTGATAAATTTTATTTTTATTTACTACCAAATATTTAATGAAAATGTCAAACACATTAATTCCTATATTAATCGGTGGTAAACAAAAATTCGAATTACCACCTAAATCTCTATATAAGAATTTAAAATTCGGTTTACCACTTATTTATTTTACAACGTGGTAAAAACAAATACATAACAAACATTTAATATGACGTGTTTGACGACATATATGTGAGTGATAAATTTTATTTCTATTTGCTACCAAATATTTAATGAAAATGTCATACACATTAATTCCTATATTAATCGTATATTAAAGTGGTAAACAAAATTTGAATTACCACCTAAATCTCTATGTAGGAATTTAAAATTGGATTTACCACTGATTTGTTTTATAATGTGGTAAACACAATTACATAACAAACATTTAATGGTCGTGTTTGACCACATACATGTGAGTGATAAATTTTTATTTCTATTTATTACCACGAAAATGTCAAACACATTAATTCCTACATTATTCAGTGGTAAACGAAAATTCGAATTACCACCTAAATTTATATATAGAAATTTAAAATTCGATTTACTATATTTTATTTTACAATGTGGTAAACACAATTACATAATAAACATTTAATGCGACATGTTTGACCACGTATAAGTGAGTGCTAAATTTTATTTCTATTTGCTACTAAATATTTAATGAAAATGTCAAACACATTAATTCCAATATTAATCATATATTAAAGTGGTAAACTAAAATATTTAATGAAAATGACAAACATTTAATGGACGTGTTTAACCACATATATGCGAGTGATAAATTTTATTTTTATTTACTAACAAATATTTAATGAAAATGTCAAACACATTAATTCCCATATTAAGCAGCGGTAAACGAAAATTCGAATTACCACCTAAATCTCTATATAGAAATTTAAAATTCGGTTTACCACTTATTTATTTTACAACGTGGTAAACACAAATTCATAACAAACATTTAATACGACGTGTTTGATCACATATATAGAGTGATAAATTTTATTACTATTTGCTACCCAATATTTAATGAAAAATGTCAAACACATTAATTCCTATATTAATCCTATATTAAAGTGGTAAACGAAAATATTTAATGAAAATAACAAACATTTAATGGACGTGTTTGACCATATATATGTGAGTGGTAAATTTTATTTTTATTTACTACCAAATATTTAATGAAAATGTCAAACACATTAATTCCTATATTAATCGGTGGTAAACAAAAATTCGAATTACCACCTAAATCTCTATATAGGAATTTAAAATTCGGTTTACCACTTATTTATTTTACAACTCGGTAAACACAAATACATAACAAACATTTAATATGACGTGTTTGACGACATATATGTGAGTGATAAATTTTATTTCTATTTGCTATCAAATATTTAATGAAAATGTCAAACACATTAATTCCTATATGAATCATATATTTCAGTGGTAAACGAAAATTCGAAGTACCACATAGCTAAATCTCTATGTAGGAATTTAAAATTTGGTTTTATCACCTATTTGTTTTACAATGTGGTAAATACAATTACATAATAAATATTTAATGGACGTGTTTGATCACATATATGCGAGTGATAAATTTTATTTCTATTTGCTACCAAATATTTAATAAGGTCCAACACATTAACTTCTATATTAATCAGTGGTAAATGGAAATTCGAGTTACCACCTAAATCTCTATATAGGAATTTAAAATTCGGTTTACCATTTATTTATTTTACAATGTGGTAAACACAATTACATAATACACATTTAATGCGACGTGTTTGACCAACGTATATGTGAGTGATAAATTGTATTTCTATTTACTACCAAATATTTAATGAAAATGTCAAAACACATTAATTCCTATATTAATCATATATTAAAGTGATAAACGAAAATTCGAATTACCACCTAAATCCCAATATAGGAATTTAAAATTTGATTTACCACTTATTTATTTTACAACGCGGTAAACACAATTACATAACAAACGTTTAATGCAACGTGTTTGACCACATATACGTGAATGATAAATTTTATTTCTATTTGCTATCAAATATTTAGCGAAAATGTCAAACACATTAATTCATATTAATCATATATTAAAGTATTGTATTATTATTTAAATTATAAAACTTCTATATTATAAATAAATTTTGAGTATTGATAATACTCATCTTTTCTCTAAAATATTTCTAATACCGACACGTGGCACTTTGCAGTTGGATCTAGGGGTTACTTACATTATTCTCATCCATTCAGTGAATATCACGTAGCAGGTGGGGAAAAAATGGTTAAAAAGTGGATTTCGTATCATTTACTCATAAATTTGTAACGGAATTTGTAACTTATAAAATACTTATGTTTTTGGGGGGTATAAACGCAACAACTCATTCTGAACGGTCCGCCCACTTCAAAGTTCACAATGTTTATAGGGACTTAAATGTGGAATTAAAATGTTTCTAGGGACTTAAACGAAAAAATAAAATGCTTCTAGGAACTTACACAGTTACACTCAAAAAAATAAAATCAATCTGGGGACTTGAATAAAAACAATGAAACTCTGGGGCTATAAACGCAAAAAGTCACAACGAGTAGTAACGCCAAAAGGAAAAGAGTACTGAAGTAAACGAAGAAAGAAACCCTTCATAAATCATAAGCTCATAAATCTCCCCCCTTTCTTCCTTCTCCACCGAAACCCTAGCCCCAATTTCCAGTTTTGTGGGTGAGAAATTCGAGCCATGGATGCTTCTGGGTACAATCCACGCACCCCTGAGGAAGTTTTCAAGGATTTCAGGGCTAGACGTGCTGGAATCATCAAAGCCCTCACTACTGGTCTCGATTATTCTCCAATTGCTTCTGATTTTACTTCATTTTTTGAAAATTTGTTGGTTTTTTTTCCAATTCGTACTGATCGATTCTTTTGTTTTTTGCCCTTTTCGTGCTTTGTAGATGTGGATAAGTTCTACCAGGAGTGCGATCCAGGTCTGATTATTTCTCTAATTTAGTTTTTTACTTCAATTTTGCAAATTTCTCAGTTCTTTTTTTCAAAGTTTGCTTCTTTTATCCTTCCACTGCTCTCAGTTCTTCTAATTACTGACATAATAAAAAAAATTACTTACTATTTGCTTTTCCCCTAATTTTTTTTTGAAGTTTAATTTAATACAATTAACTACCTATTAATCACTATTTAATTACTGATTAATTACTATTTGACCAGAAAAAATATTTGCTTACTAGAAATAACTTCACAGATAAGTTCATCTGTAATATAATATTTATATAAACACCCTTAAAAACAATAATTTATAGTAACGGCTTACCCATTAAATAAGTGTATAACTAATTATTAAATTTACAAGGTCCCTTTTGAATAATTCCATTTATTGTAATTTGTACTTATCTAAGCAGTCTCTCAATCCCTTATAAGTTCTCCTGAATCATTCCCATGTGGCTTTTCGTGTGGTCATACACTTGTTATGTCACATTTATATAGGTTATTAAATAAATCTGCCATAGAAGATCTGTTATTCAGACATTGACCATGCCCCTTCGGAGTTATTTTCTTTTTCTTTTATTTTTTTGCCTTTCAGTGAAAAAATAGTGGGACCCACATTTAAACACCAACCACTTTAAGCTAACACTTATTCTCTGTTTGACTAACCAATTGCAAATCCCTGCAATTATTAATTTAGTCAAATTTGAATAAAACTGAATATTTCAAATTTCTTCATAAGAAATAATATTGGTCTGTTTTAACTCTTTTGTTACCAAAATCAAATTAAGAAAATAAATACTTATAATAAGAATAAATGTAATTTTCAAAAATAAGAAAAATGCCAGCAATATTAGCGGTTATTCATATATCAAAGCTTCCTAATCAAAAACTAAAAATCTGAACTCTAAAAACCGCTAACAATATTAGCGGCTTTCCGATATTTTATGTGATAGTGGTAAGCGTAATAAATTAGCGGGATATTTACATATTTACTCTTCTAAATCCCATAATATCATATATAGTAGTTATATATATATATATATATATATATATATATATATACCTATCCAAATTAAAAATATCATATTTACCTTTTGAAAAAAATTTAAATTATCAAAATTTACAAACTACCAAAAATATCCAAATTATTGACTTGTTAAAGAATGGATTACTCTTTACCTTTTTTGAGTAAATACTAGAAATACCGCTAACAATATTAGCGTTTCTCCGATATTCGATGCTGGTAAGCGTAATGTACTATGGTGGTAAACGAATTTTTTATTTTTGGATTGCAGAGAAGGAGAACTTGTGCTTGTACGGGCTGCCGAACGAGACGTGGGAAGTGAACCTGCCGGCAGAGGAGGTGCCGCCCGAGCTGCCCGAGCCGGCATTGGGCATCAATTTCGCCCGTGACGGAATGGACGAGAAAGACTGGCTCTCTCTCGTTGCCGTTCACAGCGACTCGTGGCTCCTCGCCGTCTCCTACTATTTCGGCGCTCGTTTCGGCTTCACTAAGGAAGACAGGTCCGTTCCCAAAACCCCCAAAATATCATTTTTACCCTTCCCAAAATATAATAATAATATTTTTTGTATTTCAGGAAAAGGCTTTTTGCGATGATTAACGGTCTTCCAACGATTTACGAGGTGGTTACTGGTGCAACGAAGAAGCAAGCAAAAGACAAAACTCCCAAAAACGGCACCAAGACCGCAAAACCCGCCGCCAAGGTAATTAATTATAAAAAATAAAAAAAAAATTATAAATTATTTATTTATTTCAATATTGAATATAGCCGGAGGGGAGAGGGGCAAAGACTAATATACCCCCGGCGGCGGCGGCGGAGAAGGGCGAGGAGGAGAGCGAAGAGGAGGAAGGAGGAGGAAACGAGGGGTCGGACGAACCGGAAGAAGACGAGCACGAGAACACGCTTTGCGGAGCGTGCGGAGACAATTACGCGAGCGACGAGTTTTGGATTTGTTGCGATGCGTGCGAAAAGTGGTTTCATGGGAAGTGCGTCAAGATTACTCCGGCGAGGGCCGAGCATATCAAGCATTATAAATGCCCTGGTTGCAGCAACAAGCGCGCTAGGGTTTAGGGGTTTAGGGGTTTAGGGTTCCCAAGGAGAGTCCGGTTTAGGGGTTGTGTTGTGTTGTGTTGTGGTTAATGCTTAAATTAATGGTTACATTAGGGTTTGTTGTATGTAGGGTTCGTGGGGTTTCGTGGATGTTGTGTAGTGGAGAAGTTGGTTGTTTGACTTGAGTTGCATCGTCGTCGTCGTGTTGTTGTTTTAATTATGGAAGTCTAGTTTGGAGTCTTGTGTGTTAATTTGGTGGGCCCCCTTTTAATTAAAGTGTGGTTTTTGTGTTAGCATCATTTTCTTTGCAAAGATAAATATGTTGTGATCCTTGCAACAATATTTACCTCAGATATCCTCAAAACCATTATACATTATGCAAATATCAAAAGAGAAAGATTAAATTTTTTTTGTCGCAATGTTTGCTGTGACGGATTTTTGAAGTATCGCCAACGGAGTTGTTCTTTTCGCGGTAAAATTTGTTTGGTTACGTTCTTTCCGAATACTCCGTGTCATTGCCATGAATATCATCCCTATGTTTCTTACGATTATCATTGAGGGCGAAATATCTTGACCATAAATATTGAAGAATTAAAAAACGTTGTAGATTGTAAGTTTTATTATAGCGATGTACACTAGAATAGTAAGTTTTATTATAAATAATCTTAACGAGCGTCATGGCGCTCTCCGGCACAATGAAAAAAGAGAAAGAAGATTGGTGAATAATCCAATTGGTGAGTTGGGAATGGCTGTAGAGATGCTTAGTCACGCGTTTATCCTCACAGCGAATGTCGAATATTTCTTCTGGTATCCATAAGCAACAATAATCCAATTATTTGATCAACAGTACCCTTCATATTTTTCTTTGATATAAATTGAATTTTCAAAAAAGAAATGATTTGGTCATCCTATATGTAAGATACAAATAAATCACGTAACCGCATAATTCATATTTTTTCACTCTTTCCTCCTTCTTGACTTGACAAAATGAAATTGTGGAAGCAAAAAACTGCAATCATTTTGGGAGTCTTTGTAACTTGTAAGCCAGTTCGGTTACTTGGGTTTGCCGACAGGTTGCTCCATCCAATTTGAGGTTCCGCAACTCGAGACGTTTCAGATTGTCCTTCGAAACGAGCCAGTTTTCTATTGTACAGATAGATTCATGTCCATATTTCCGATGCCATTGTGCAAATTAGTACCCCTGACCCTGATCATGGAATAATAGCCATCATGCAAGTAAATGTTAAAAGGGTATTTTGGATAGTTAAGTAATTAATTATATTTGTCAAAGAGTGTGTTATAAAATTTATTTATTATGAAAAAAAATTCTTTAAATGAACAACAAAGAATTCGTCAAAAATTAATTGATAAATATACTTGAGATATTATTTTAAATATTCATAAATGAATAATTATTCAAAACATCATTGAAAATGAGTGTATCACGAGAAAAATGACATATATAATGAGATTTTCCATGCCGACGAAGTCAAGAATATTCCCGTATTTGCATTGGTCCATTGCCATTATCTATTGAAATTGAGAGGAAAGATAACATAACCACTACCGACCGATTCACTAAGCAAAGGCATCAGAATTTTTTTTGTTCCATTAAATTAGATTTTATATTTCATAACTTTTTGATACATTGTATAATATCTGAGCACTCTGTTTCTACCTCTATTTCGTAGTAAAAAATAATAATTGATTTGATTAGTGAGGATAATGCGAGTCCGAAAAGATAATTGAATTTCTTAATAAAAAATAATAGATGGGGGACATATGAGCCCTCTCTATTTTTTCTCAAAATAAAATAATTGAATTTAATATTTTTTCCATTTTTTAATTGTCATGGAAAAATTACGGATTGTGAGGATAGTATTTAGTTATTAAAGAACAATCAGAAAAATACTGAAGAAATTAAACATAACTCCAAATCAAGCATTGTATTTATTAATCAAATAGCATCCATATCAGGGTTCAAAGAATAACACAAATCCAAGAAAAAAAAACGACGCAAATAGCAAGCAAAAAAAAAAAAAAAAAAAACCATGCAAGCTTTATATATAATGCAATAACACGACTTCTTTAAGTTTGTGCTATAGAGCATTTAACTCCACTTCATCAAATTCTACCCAAACCGTGCTTATTGTAGTCTCCAACTTGCCGGTAAACAAGCTACACGATTCATCGTCTTCATTTTCAAATGTCGTGTCCTCATTTGATTTCTCGCCTTTCCCGATAATTTCGTCCTCTTCGATTAACAACATTTCTACTAATGATATATGATTTGGTGTAACGATCTTCACTGAAGGGTAATCTAACGCCTTACCCACATTGCTTCTCTTGCATTTTTGGTAAAATTCTTGGATTTTCGGTGTTTGGATGCATGATTTCTTGAGTATATCTTGCACTAAAGCCCTCATAGGTTTACCGATAACTTCAAAAGGAGATCTCTTGAGACCTTCAAAACCCTCCTTAAACCCTTGATAAACTTGAAAGCTCTCCCTTAAAATGATTCCAAATGCTGACCGAGTCACGGGACTGTTAGAACTCAATGAATTCACTGGAAAACAATCCATGACGCGATCGAGAAAGTTTTGGCACTTTGAAACCATAAAACATAATGTTTCCCCTAATTCATCATTATAAGATTGGAACCCTAATTCGTTGCATGGTGGACTCATTGGTTCGAGATTTCCTGATTGGTTTATCGCCCAACCGATCCTCTCTTCAAGAAATAATGAATATGCTCGAACAAAAGCATAGGCTTCATCATGATAATCCAACAACCATGAAGGATCTATTCGTAGATCACGAGACGACCAAAGATTACGTAAATCTTGCTCGAAATATCTATCACCGCCTCGAAGGAGACGGTGGATTAACATAAGAGATTTTATTACTCTTACTGGTTCTCGTGTACTCTCAAGGCGAGTCGAGACCCTTCTACAAAGAAAGTTCATTGCACCGGGGGCATTCGAGACTAGGAAAAGTATCTCATGCACGTATTTTTCGTCGAATAGGATGTCTTGCAGATTTGTGCACCTTTCAATCGCGGAATCTATGTCCGTTAGGATAGCACGGTCCGTAACTTCTAAGGATTTGTTAATTGTTGTATGATCCATGAATGAACCTAGGGTTTGCCAAATCTTACTCTTCACCTTCATCGCTCGCTCTAGCTAACACTTCTAAGCTTAAGTATTTGGCACAGAGAGAGAGGGAGAGAGAGAGAGAGAGAGAGAGAGAGAGAGAGAATTTCAAGATGGAGAGGAGAGAGAAGAAGGGAAAGCAAAAGGTAGTGTCATCTTCGATGGAAATAATTCTAAGTTCACAGAACCAAGTAGACCACTGTTGTGGCCTTATGACTTGAGAAAAAGGAGAAAAAGAGGGCTTTAATTCTCCACTAAAGAAAAAGAAAAGGATATTAAGTTGTAAATGTATTCCAAGTCAACTCTTTTTGTGGACGTGGTGGTAGAATCCCATGCTATGGGAATAAGATTCTCCGTGCATCAAAAACTTCCTCTATTGGCAAATTAAATAGGCGTTTGACTCATGCCAACTTTGTAGAGGCCATTTATCCTGCCCCATATTTCACCACAACATCCTATCTATACTAATTAATACGATTAATAAACGACACATAATTTGACATATAAATTATTTGAATGAACCTAGAACACGTTTCGAGCTTTAAATTCAACTTCAAAAAAAAACACGTGTTAATTAATTATGTCTCATATACTAAGTAATGTGTTTTAATTATGCATGCTAATTATGAATTTTTCCTTTTCTTATGTGTTTGTGTGTTATGTGTGATAGTTTGTGGTAAATTAAAATATTCATTATTTGTAAAAAAAATTTGATAATAAATGGAGAAGCATCATATGTCCGCCATCCATTGATGTGTGACACAAGTGTTACAAATTTCGTTTTGTAGCGTTGATATAGTGCGATATAGCGTGTTATGAAAGTCAAACTGCGATTTTATAACTTTGTAGCGATTTCTTGATGCCATATTCGTTTTGCGAAAGTAATAGAGTGAAGTGTGCATTTCATGTAGCGGCGCGCTACTGTCTGTTTTCGCAACATTATTTTATTTGTAACTTGTAAAATTATTTTGATCTATTTTTAATTTACGAAAAATACTTGTAAGACCTAAACCCATATATGTGAGAAATTCAAAAAAGTATTAATAATTATGAAAATTTATAGTCCATCTCCTCAAAAGTTAAAAAACTAAAATGAGATTTATGAATTTTATGATCTCTTGAGAGTTCGTTTTGTTTATTCTCTTTAGTGATAATTTTTTCATTACCGTATCTTTTTTTTCGTAATAAGCGTAGAAGAAGATGCAAATATTCTAGCGAATGATGTAGTTCTTCGTGTCATCACTATGTTGCATATTGGACATGCATATTTTGTTAGTATTTTTGAATTGTATTATGCGTATTTGTCATTTTATACGTAGTACTATAATATAATATATTATGATATATACATAAATAATAATAACTGCTATTATCCGCAACGAAAGTGCTGCTTCGCTATATCGTCCGCTATACGTTGTATCTTACGAAAAAAAATGTCTCAACGCTTCATACCGCAACACGCATTTACAACATTGGTGATAATTATTACATGGCTCGAGACATTAATTCTTCATGAAAAGGAACCTGGTAACAGCAAAACCACATTCCGAAATTAACTTCATGACTATTTAAAAATTTGTAAGAAATATTATGTTACAATATTTGTTAGTTATATTTCTATGAAATTATTCAATGGAATTTTTAATGTATTATAAAATAATATAAGAATTACCCTCTTATACGACTTAATGTGTTATCTATTTAACGTTCTTCTAACTCATCAAGAATAAAAAAAACTCAAAATATATGAAATAACGAAGGATAATGTAGAAAGAAATTGTGATATAAGAAATAACATGTCAACTAAGTTTTTTTTAAAAATATTTTTTATATTTATAAGATTGGTTCATAGGTTCCTCGTCTATATTCAAAAAAGTCGATTTCGCGGAGTTTTAAACTCGTGACGTTTCAAAGACTTGAGAGTGCCTAAATATTTGAGCCATCGAATATTGGATTTTTTTAAAATTATTGTGTGATAATATTATTTCTTATGACATATAAGCAATGAAAATACCTCTTATTAAGCATAATTTTGCTATCAAAGTATTAAGAAAACAGCAAAAGAAAATTACGGGAGATGCAGATTAATAACCAATAAGCCCTAAAAAAGTGACAAAGGCGTAGTCACGAAATTAATATCTCAACTTGCTTTCAAAATATTCCTCTCACAACACAAATCTCTTTCATCCCTTTTCTCTGCAAATCTCTCTCTAGTGCCGTTTTGTCATTCTTCAATCTTGTCCCAACAATATACCATTCTGAATAAGATTATGATTTTTATGTTGATATATATATTTGAGGGCAATTTCCTCAATGTTATTTGAACAATTTAGGCCACGCCACAATCATTTTATTATATTATTGTCGGAAATTTCAAATTAATTGATTAGTCAATATTATATTTTCTTTGTGATATGTATGTATTATCGTTTTTCACCCATTTAAGAATATTTTGAAAATTATAACATCTCACAATAATCACGTGAATTTCTGTCAATTATTAGATTCATATATTTAACTATTTTTTTTTCAATTATTTATTATTTTATATTGGATTCAAGTCTTATTGACATTAATTGATGAAGAAAATAAAAAAAAATTCTCCATTTATTATTAAAAAATAAATCAAAATTTATATCAAATATTAATTGAACTTATATTAAGTAGTTCAATAGTCATCTTTTATAGGAGTCGATTGATTTCAATTTGAATTCTTATAATTGATTCAACTTATAATTTGCCTAAGAAAATGTGATTTTCAAATTGTTCTTATGATATCCGACCTAATATCACACATATAAAGTTTTATTTGCTTTTAAAATATGATAAGATTATTTGGATTGGCCAATAGAATTTCGATAAGTGTAGATTGAGTAGGGAGATCACTTTTCAATTTGGTCTAAAATAATCAATTTAATAATAAGCTTAAATTCTTGTACGAATATCTAAAAGGTTTGTGTTGGATTCTTTCCATTTCAAAACTAAAAGAAAATGAAAACAGCATATTCTCTAAAATGTAGTTAATGTCAAAATCTAAATACATAAATATTTCCAAAAAAAACTTGTCGTTCATGTTTTATTAAAAGACTTAATGTTTTGATGTCTTTCACTAATTTGTGTCTACTTATTTAACAAGTATTAAAATGTGAAAAAAATAATATAGATATTGTCTGAGCATATACTTTAAAACTTGCTATAATACGCTCAACCAATAAGAATACACCATGTCAGCAATTAAATGACGTGTCGTGTTTTTACTAGACCGGTCCACCGTAAACCAGTGTGTCGCCTGATAATATCTCCCTTAAAAACTATAAGAAAATATTTCTTTGAGTTCCTTAACATGAATGAATCAGATTCTTTAGTCAAGTGGCAACAATTTGTAGATTCCTATTTTAGTTTATTCTGTTAAGAATTAAGCTAATTTCCTTTTCAATGACTTGTATTCAAATTGTCAAAAATAAAAAATGCCTCTTTTGTAGATTGCCATTTGTATGGAAAAAACTCAAAGATAGATATACAACACACTTTATCTTATAGTTAATTGAAGGGTATTTATTTACTATTTATAATTCTACAACAAACATTGTATAAATATAACTACAAGTTACTTAAACTTATGTTAAAAAATATTTGAGAAAAGGTATATAATAAATAGTGGATATCAGTGATTATTTCATAATTTGTTCCTAACGATATTCGTGATTATTTGCGTCAATTAGGTTACGTGTGGCGCGTGTGCAATCACAGGCCAAAATATAAATATGTATTTATTATTTATTATGTGCATATATAATATATCTAATTAACAAACTTATTCAATAGATAATATGGTGACATATTATAAATTTACTACAAATTGAAAGCACTTTAATGTTGATGAAAAACTGATTATTTAATTAAATATCAGTAAATTGTTATATCAAGTACATCTTGTAAAACAGAAAGAATGCGAAGAAGTTAATTAAGTATTATTTATATAATCCATATAATATAATTCAGTTAGCTAGACTATTAAATTTATTTAGATAATTAGTATTTATTACTATAGGTTGTTCACTTAATCGATTTATTCATTTTTTGCAGTTGCATAAATAACATAAAAATGAGGGGGGTTTTGCTAGTAAACAACTTAAATTGCTACATGAACCATGATTGCATAAGAACTATATTGTGAAGGTTCCATTGACAATAAGAAAAAGAAAAAGAAAAAGAGTTTATTTTGTTTGTATTTTTTGGCCATATCAACTCTCTTTTTGCCCTTTATTTCTCGGTAGAAAGAATGTTCTCGTGTCACTTCACGACCCATGTACATAATTTGTTTCGAGGAGAAAGATATTTTCTCATTATTAAATATTGAGTGGAAAGATATATTATTTTAGAAAACCAGTCTTAAAGATTGGACTAATTAATTTCATATAAACTAGTTAGTTATATTAATTATTTTAACTGAAATGTTTCTTTTAACAATGCAAATAAAATAAGCTCGTGCAAATGCAATTAACCCCGACTTTTAATTTTCATATATTTTGGAATCCACATGAAGTCATGCCATCATATATTTCATATCTATTATTGTTGTGAATTTATCAATAAAATATTCAAAGACAATATTTTAATTAAATTAACAAACAAAATGTATAATAATAATAATAATTATTATTATTATTAAGATATAGAACTCAAGAAAAATAATGATTACATGTATAAACAGGGACCCGGCCTGCAAAAAATCAAAAATCTGGATTAATGATAATTAACATATGACTCGGTTGCTCGGACTTGGAATCCGAACCCGACTCTCTAAAACTCGAACGCATTATCTCTTATTTGCACCGGACCTGATGAGTCCAAATGAACCCGATAAGTTTCGGATTTGGAACGGATATACGAGGTTTCAAGGGTTCAAGTTTGGAGAAGGAGTAGGATAATACTTGTTGATGATGTACGGGTCGACATTTTCCATTAAGATATACAGTTATGTGATGTGTTACAGTGTTAGCCCGATTGGTTACATGATATGATATCTCCATATTTGTGATATGCGATAGTTATGATAGAATATAATTTATTTTAGAATTTTGTGATTAAAAACAATAAACAATATTCAAATAGTATATTCAATATAGAAAGTATATATAAACGAAAATGGAAAAAACTATGACAAATAGATTAATTAAAGAATGCGACCGTATATTGTGAAGAATACAACTGGCGGAGAAGACAATCATGGAGGCCAAAACGTGGATGAGAGCCAAAACGAGAATGCGAGAAAATGGCCAACTAACCTAAAAGGCAGTCATTGGGCCAAGCTCGACCACAAGGACTAAGTATTTTTCCTCGTTTGGACCTTCTGTTTTCTTCTGTTCTGTTCTCTCTCTCTCTTTTTTTTTTAATATCAAACTACCTATGTAAATTCATTTTTTCCTTATTTATAAAAGACGGGATACCTTTGGTATTCCTTCAAAAACGTGTATATTTTTTTCGAACATTTAAATTAACAGAGGATATTAAATATAATATACACACAAAAAGGTGTATATATAAGGATATTAAATTAATGGAGATCATTTAAATGATAATTAACGCTATGGATATTGTTTTCTGGGTGAACAAAAAATGGTTATATATCGCAAAGATGCTCCAAAGCCACAATAGCTAATTAATAAAAAAAATAAGATTAAACAAAATAAGGAGTTACAAATCTCTAAAAAGATAAGAACTTTCAATCCAGCAAAACTCTAAGGGTTCAGGTATGATTTTTTATCCGTAAATATTTTTGGTTCGGGTTCAGATAATACTCGAAAATTCGAGTTCGGATATGGGAAAGACTTACCCGAACCGGATCCGTCACGTGGACATCCCTAAGGAAGGTGGAGGCAACCAAGATGGGAGCGGAGAAATCTATAAATGAGAAAAACTTGTGTATTCTCATGTGCACGCTATTGATAAGAGAGTGACACGTGACGTGCATATGAAATAAATATGTAGTACATATGTAGTGTCACGTGTCGTATTTTATTGATGACGTGAATATGGAGTGCACATCCATAGAATACATTATTCGATCCCTTAAAAAACATGGGTATATTATATCTATTATATCCTCTGCTTTTTTTATAAAAAAAAATCATCCCCGTCTTCAATTTAAGCATACAATTGATGAAAATATGTTTATGGCGATAATATTATTCATATATCAAAAACAGATAAAACATAATCAATGTATCCCAAATTCATAAAAGGGTAATTATACCCTACCCCCCATTTCCCCCACCCACCCTCTATATACTAATTAACCATTAATTAATGGTTAATGAATGATTAATTAGCATTATCATTAACAAAAATATATTCGATTAATAATTAATTAATTAATTAGTATTATCATTAATCATTAATTAACTGTTACATATTATTTAATATTAAAAATACATCTGATTAACTATTAATTCGGTTAATTAATTCATTAATTAATGGTTAATTAACTCATTAATTAATGGTTAATTAGTATATAAAGGGTGGGTGAGAAAAATGGAGAGGTAAGTATATGCCCTCGTACTCAAAATGTATCAGCATTTAAGATTATATATTATTAAAAATATATATATATCGATAATGTTGAATTTTTTTTTCAGCAGAAGAACAATTAAAGGGTTCGTTAAAGAAATATTATTCGAAATATAAAAAATAAATCAGTGTGCATATTTTTTTTTGCAATTTTTGTTCGGTCAAAGTAAATCAAATCATTCATGTTGTTCTTGCAAATTTGCGTTAGTCAAACTATCAATTTTGTCTGCCTGTCTGTACCAATTAATTAATTTGATCTATCATCTATTCAATCATTGTCCAAATAAATAAAATGCAATATTATTAGTTTGGGGCTGATATACATTGTCTATTTAAACCCCAAATATCTACCAATGGATAATTATTATTTTTGCATGCGGACTTATACGGGCCAAGAAAATAAAAATATAATATGTGAACATTTACAAATATATAATAATGAATAATACAATATATATTATTGTTCAAAAATATATAATAGATATATAAAAGGTATATTGATATTAAAAAATGTAATCAACACATACAAATACGGTGAAAAAAAAAACAAGAGGTATATTATTAATTAAAAATATATATCAAACATGAAAATTAATGTTTATTCGACCAGCGAAAATGGGTAATGCATACATAAAAAATAGGGAAATTCTACTTTGCCACCAGATTTCAACATAACATCATCAATTCCTTAATTAACCCACTTAATTAACATCCCAATTAACAAGAAATGTTGGATTAATAATTTTTGAATATTAATTATCATTTATTAATCCACGTAGATGTTAATTATCAAAAAAATTGGATTAAATCAATTCACATGTGTTAATCCATGAGTTAATTAAGTGGATTAATTAGAGAATTGAGGATGTTGTGTTGAAATCTGGTGGCACAGTATACAACCTCTAAAAAATATAGTTTAATTTCAAAATATATTTGGGAATGAAAATAGACGATTGAGTTAGCTTGGAACTAGAGTAGGATGTGCGATTATTTTTTTTAGGTGATTAATAAACAATTAAACATCATTATTCAAATTCAAACCATATTAATTACCCAAACAGGGATTAATCACAATCTTATCAAAGATCTAAGAAATGATTTGGTGATTAAGTTTCATTAATCACACTCCAAATATAGATTAAATGCAAATAGAAAGAAATTAATACCAAAATTTGGGAAATCAAATCCGGATTTGGGGGGAAAAAGCTTTTCCCTTTTGCAATTCCGGCTTGTCTGCACTCACCCTCTCATTATTTCTATTGCAATAAACATGTAATAATATATGTATCCATATATTTTAGAACTATAATTAAATAGTAACATACAAAAGTTATATAGTTAGTTTCATAGAAGATCAGACAATTATATGGGTTCCACATAGCATGCACCGCCAGCTCGAAACCCTAAATTAATCATAATTAAAACATATTCCATATATATCCCTATAAATGTTATTACTATCTTTATACCCCTATTTGTAATTAGAAGTAGGGAAGAGTTACGTATTTACCCTTAAAAAGTTTCAAAATATCAAATTTACCATTCGGAGATTCTACAAAATATGCTAAGCTATTATGATTTTTAAATTTTGTAAGGGTAAATATGATATTTTTATTTTTTGAAGAGTAAATATGCAATCAATTATATTTTATATACATAAGATATTGATATTCTGAGAATCTGAAGGGGTATAAAGGGAATATATCTTACAATTACAACCCTGTTAAGTATTTTATTACATTATCTCATTAATCAATAGAGAAATACTATTAAGCATTTACTTGCGATTAAGCGAGCCTCTTGTCAGTGTGGAGGAGAAAATAATTTTCCTTTCTTCCCCTCATTAAATCTCTCTGATTCAACCATTATGAGATCAATTTAAAGCATCTAGACTGAATTCTCTGCTCCAAATCTTCCGAGTAATTTTGGGTTTTAATTTTTTGAGGTGATTTTATTATTTTTCCCTCTCAAAAAGGCGTATTTCTGATAATTTTTCCTTTTTTGTGCAATTTTTGAAAAGTTTCCACTTATTTTGATTGATCAGGCGAAATGTGGTTTGGACTATAAAAGTGGTGAAGGTGAAGTGCCATTTCATCGAAGATTTGGCGTGCACTGGAGATCTAGCTCCTTCCGGTGAGTAGATTAATATTTCCTTTACTTCAATTTGATTTCTCTTTTTTACACAGATAAACAGTGCCTAATCGCTATTTTGTTTTGATTTACTTCGTATTTCTATTCACTGTTAATTTTCTCAGTGTTCACTTACTCATCGTATTGATCCACGTACTGTTCTCCACTAATTTGTTTACTCGTTCAATTCACTACCTAAGATTTGATTATCAATTATATCACTTTATCCCAAATCGTTTAATTAACCAATCCAATTTCATTTATTTCCTCACAGATTTGCATCACTTCCCTTCTTCAAAAATCCAACTCAAATCAATCAACCAATAAGATTACGAAACCGCGTAATAACAAAATGGTCGAAGTGTGCGTGGGTCCCAGCGAGCTACATTTAAAAAAGGAATTAACCGCTCTGCGAAAAGCTCGATTTTTACGCGACCCTGAAACCTGCTCTTCTTGGCGGTCTCCTCTCAGTACCAAATCATTCAACACTAACAATAATAACGGTACCAATAATATTAATAACCTTCCAAAATCTCAAACCCCTAAATCCTCGACCACGAAAAGAAAGAAAGTTTATCTCTATAACTGGAGACACCAGTCCTTGAAATCCAACGAGAGATCCGAAGAAGACGAGAGTTTAGGAGACGAAGAAGAAGAAAGCATCCAATCAAAAAGTGACACATGTCCCACCAATGCAGACATTACCCCCGTACGAAGAGTCCTCAGAAGAGTGAAGCGAAATAATCACAAAAAGATCGCGATTCGAAATTCTTCAAAATTATTACTCGAAACCATTAATACTACTACTCATAATAATAGCAATAATAATTCTCGTACCGGTTCGCCATTTTTCTCTGGATCGTGTGGGAGTTGGTCGAACCCAGCGAGAATATTGCGTAACATGAGGAGAGAGAGAGAAAATTCTTCTCTCTCTTGCACGCCTGTCTCCACGAGCTCCTATTATGGAAACGGCGTGTCTTTCGATGCAGACGAATTACTAGAAAACAAAAAAGGCTGCGGAATTCCCTGCTATTTTGCAAAAAGGCCCAATTTTTATTCCAATTCCCCTTCGTTGTCCGGTACTAATAATACTGCCAACAAGAGATTGACCGCTTCGATTAAACGGAAGTATTTGAAGAATGGAGGTCTCCAGTCCCCGGTTCTGCCACTACTGAGTAATGGAGGCGTCCAGTCCGAATTTGACTCCGATACTGATGAGATATCTACCAATTTTGGCGAGCTGGATTTGGAGGCGGTGAGTAGACTCGACGGTAGAAGATGGTCTACGAGCTGTAAAAGTATCGAAGGTTTCGATACCGGTACGATCGGTACGACTGGTACGAGAAGTCAACGAGGTGACTTGGATGAACAGAGAAGCTTGACTCAAAAATACCGTCCCAGAAATTTCGAAGAAATAATCGGTCAAAATCTAATAACTCAATCTCTAACCAATGCGATTCTACGCGGCAAAATCGCACCAGCGTACCTGTTCCAAGGCCCGCGCGGTACCGGCAAGACCTCCACCGCTCGGGTCTTCTCCTCAGCCTTAAACTGTACCGGCACAGGCACGACCAAACCCTGCAACGCTTGCCCAACTTGCCTCGCGAAAACTCCTCAATCGATCGAAATCGACGCGACCAACAGAAAAGGAATGACGAAAATCCTCCAAAAGATACCAAACGGGTCGGGTCAGACCCGTTACACAGTATTCATAATCGACGAATGCCACATGGTATCGTCGAAAACGTGGTCGGCGTTCGTGAAGTTGCTAGACGAGCCGTCGCCACGTGTCGTGTTCGTGTTGGTTGCGGTGGAGGCGGAGAATATTCCCCGAGCGATCGTGTCGAGGTGTCAGAGATTCGTGTTCGGGAAGATAAAGGAAGGGGATGTGATGGGGAGGTTAAGAGGGATCGTGGGGAGGGAGAATCTCGATGCGGATTTGGACGCGTTGGATTTGATCGCGATGAATTGTGATGGGTCGTTGAGGGATGCGGTCACAATGCTTGATCAGTTGAGTTTGTTGGGGAAGAAAATTACCGCAAACCTTGTCAACGATTTGGTAATTTTATTTACTATTTTTATTTTTATTTTTATTTTTATTTTCCTTTTTTGATTGTTTATCCTTTCAAAAATCTAAAATGTATTTACCCAGAAAGATGGTTATAACAACAAGTTGACAATTTGGATACTTTTGATGTTTTTGAAGTTTTGAAAGGATAAAATATGATATTTTTATTACCGCAAATCTTGTTAACTTTTTGGTAATTCATTTATTTTATTTTTATTCTGTAAAATTCGTATTACTTCCCTTCCAATAATGAAAATATCGTATTTATCTTTTCGAAAATGTGAAATGTTGTATTTACCCAGATCATTGTTATAGGCCATAGAAAGTTAACAAATTTGGATATTTTGAAAAAGATAAATATGATATTATTTTTTGGAAGGGTAAATATGATATTTTTATTTTTGAGTTTGTTCGGCCAAAAAATCACCGCAAAACTTGTTAGCGATTTGGTATGAATTTTTCCCTTGAAATGATTATTTGGAAAATTTGCAAAGAAGCCCCTGCATTTTGTCTGAATTACAAAAAAATACCACGAGTTACTGAAAATTGCTGAAAAGCCCCTCCATTCACAGGAAGTTCAAGAAAGGTAAAATCCCGAGATTTGTATTCTGAAATTTCCAATTTGCAGGGGCTTTTTTGCAATTATAACAACCAAATCTTGTCAATGATTTGGTAATTTAATTTCTAATATTTTGTAAGTTTTGAAATGGTATATATAAATATGTAAATATCCCTTGAATTAAACATTTAAGTTCTTTTTGGTTTTGAAGGTGGGAGTGGTATCTGACGAGAAGCTTCTAGACTTGTTAGAAACAGCGATGTCGTCAGATACGTCAGAGACGGTTAGAAGATCTCGAGAATTAATGGACTCAGGAATCGATCCAATGGCTCTCATGTCTCAGCTTGCCGGTTTAATCATGGATATTATTGCCGGTAGTTCCCGAAGTACCGGTACCGGTACCGCTCTTGGTGGTCGCAATTGTAAGCCCCTCTTTTTTTTGGTAATTTTGCAAAATTGTCCCATTTTTTATAATTGTTGACTCGATTTTCTTATTTTAATCGTCAAGTTAATTACTAAATCTTGTAGTTCTTTGTATTTCAAATATTTTTCTAACCTTCCATAGTTAATTACAAAAATACCCCTGTATTTGCCTATATATATAGTAACGGAAGGAGAAATGGAGAGGTTGCAACAAGCTCTCAAAATCCTCTCTGACGCGGAGAAACAAATCCGGCTATCCAGTGAAAGATCCACTTGGTTCACCGCAGCTCTTCTCCAGCTCGGTACCGGCACGCTTTCCGAGGCAGGCCAATCCCGTGCCAGTAGCAAGCACAGCAAGCAGAGCGTCAGAATGAGCGAGTCGACGACTCGTGCAAGTAGTAGTCATTGCGAGTCTTCTTCGGCCGAGAGGAAGAAAATGGAGAGGATGAACAACCACGGACGAACTGGAGAGGATGATGAGAAAAAACTGGAGGAGGTTTGGAGGCTTTGTATCGAACGATGCCACTCCAACTCGCTCAGACTTTTACTCTCTCAACACGGGAAATTAATCTCGGTTACTGAATCCAAAAATCAGGTTATCGTTTCCATCGCCTTTGAGAACCAGGAAATGAAATCCCGAGCTGAACAGTATGTTTCCAGCATAACAGACTCCGCTGAAACGGTTCTTAGACGCGCGGTCCAAATCAAGCTGGTTCTGAAACCAAGAAACCAGTTCCTGGTAATCCAGGATTCCAGTTCCCAGAAACCCCTTAACCCGATTTCGATTTCTGAAGGGGGGTCGAGTTCGCAGAAAAGGACGAATCAGAGGCTCGAGAATGCGTGGCTTCAGACTGGGATAGTAAAGCCTGAGAAGAATCAAGTGTTACCTCAGGCTGTGCAGAATGCTGTGGCGGGTCATAAACGGGTCGAGTTGGATGAGGAGTTGATTAGGGAGATTAAGGCTCTGAAAATCGGTCCTGGTCCCGGTACCAGTGAGAGAGAGGAGAGAGAGAAAAATGGATATGCTATTTCTCCGAGTTTGTTACATAGCAAGAATTATATGGATAATCTTGATAAAGAACAAAGGTATGCTATTAATTTTTTGCATCTAATGACCTGGGAAATGTCAAATTATCAAATTTACCCTCCCAAAATTGTTTTAATTAATTTTGAATATTATATTAAATAGGGGTTACGAATCTGGACCTGGCTGTAATGGGCTTCTTTGCTGGCGTTCTCAGGGCCTGCGCGTCAAAAAGGTATATATTTACCAAAATGCCCTTGTCAGTTATCCTTTTGTTTTGTAAACAGTAATCTTCAACAATTATGCATCAAATATGATTATAATAATATCTTTTTTTGGTGTTTTTTTAGGAAATTCAAGGGGCAAATGGGGAATCGAATAAGAGCGGTGGTGGACTTTCGCTTTTCGGTCCTTGTGGGAAGTCTAAAGTAAAAGAAAGTAGATTGAAGAAGTAGACTTAAAATAAATTGAATTACTGAATTTTCCATAATAATATAAATTTTTCGGGGTTAAAGAGTGATTGAATTGAGTCTTTAAGTTTGTTTTAATCTTTCTAGACTTGTGTTGTAAATGTTGAGTTCAGACTTGATTTGGTGTTTTAGCATTTTAATTTTATATTGTAGTGAACATTGGAATGTTTGGTTTCGTTTAATCGAACTATCTTTTTATCGGAACAATTATTTATGAAAATTTAGATTATTGGATTATGCGTTTATTTAAATTCTTTTTGTAGCGGATTATGCCTTAATATTGATTTTATTTGGAAAGCTTTTGGCATATTCAAAACTCGGTTTTTATCATAGCCCGTTTGATATGAGAGATTTTACAGTATTAGAAGGGAAATGGCACATCTAAATTCATGATAAATGGACTTTTATAGGATTATTATTATCAATTATAGGATTATTCCATCATCTCACTTTCTCAGATTATCCAAGAATCTTCAGATTCCTCCAAAATCTCTCATATGATATATGTTTGTTTACATGACCAGAGATTCGAAATTCCGGATTTCGGACCAAATTTATAATCTTGGTTTTCTCGTAACCCTTGATTCGGATTTATATAATCCGGATTCCAGATTCAGGTTATCTGCAATCAGATATGGAGTTCATTTCCCGGTTTATAAAAGTTCCCAAATTAACCTCCAAATCCAATTGTCAGTCGTGTACGGGTTGCATCTGAGAGAGAGAGAGAGAGAGAGAGAGAGAGAGCGCGAGCTCGAAGAGAAGAAGAGTGATTAACAATGGCGAAACCACTAGGACCAACAGGAGAGTTCTTCAAGAGAAGGGATGCATGGAGGAAGCACCCGATGCTGATCAACAACCTTCGCCATGCCACTCCAGGTCTCGGCATCGCCCTCGTCGCCTTCGGTGTCTACCTCGCCGCTGACTTCGCCTACAACGGCTTGTCCTCCTCCTCGTCTCATCACGCCTCCGATAAGGCTCACCATTGATCTCAACTGGTATGAGATCCGATCCTCACTTTTATTACTCTTTGTCACTATCAGTTCAACTTTTAGATTTGTGCCTGCTTTGCTTTAACAATCTGAACTAGTTTTTGCTCAATTGAATCAGAATATTTATTTGATTAGAAGTACTTACTTATCTTGAGATTTTTGCCACTGTACCAGTTTGATTCGATTATATACGGGCTAATTCATTGCCCTTTAATTCTTTCATGTGGTTTTCTTCGATTTAATTGGTGTGTAATTGAGGTAAAATAATTGATAAATGCTTAATTTGATGTTTTAAACATCAAATTCCTCTCAATTAGATACCTCATATCATCAATTAATAGCAAAATTAGAAACCCTAGATTATGAATTACAAAAACTATTTCATACGATCAAACTTATTAAATCATATATCTACTTTGTATTTTCAGGTGGAGTTTCAAATTGGAAATTTGGCCATCCTTTAAATTTCTTTTCTAGTTCTTCTTTTCATGTTTGATTTGTGAGACTGATAAAAGTGTTTGCGTCATAATATTAACCAGAGAACATAATACTGGTTATGCCTTTGTTCTTCTTGTTTAATAACTCTCAAACAATATATTGATTATGCCGCGTTTAATTTTCTTTATTTCATTTCATATAGATTTGAATCACGTTGATTCGTTTACAAACATTTGAAAAAAGGAACTCAATTTTAAATGATCTATTCTTTTTTTTATTCCAATTTCCAACTGAACATAAATGATATAACTGGGAATCTAATAATCCAGAATCAAGAATCTGTATCTAAAACAAAATATTATATTAATATTAATAATTCCTTTTAATCACCAATTAATATCTACTAGAGAACAAACCAACCAACAAAACAATATATCAACAATCCTTTCTTATTTCATTTTCATTAGCATACCTAAATCGAATTATCAATAAGAACCCTTCGATCCCGTCAAGCTTGAAGAACCGGGATCCGAAATCCCATTCCATCCTCCCTCTCCCCCCTCTCCATTACAACCAAATTCTGGAGCCATCCATTTCACCTTAAAATCGTTCCCAATTCTCACATCACATCTATTCTCACTCGCGTTATCATTATCGACATAACTATGATCGCCATTACTGTTAGTTAAATCGGAGAGGGGATTTTGTACCGCGACTCTGACGCCAGTTACGAGATATCTTTGGTGTTTCGACATGTAATCATTTGTACTATGAATTGCCACGTCACACGAACGACATAACAATGCTCGATCTTCCAAGCAGAAAAAGAACCCAGACTTGTCCTGCAATAAAAAAAAAGGAAATTTTCACATATACCCGTGTAAAGTTGAAAATATCAAATGTACCCTATCGAAATCAAATTATTAAATGAAGGTTCATATGAAGCTCGTGAGTTAAGAGTGGTCCCTTGCCAAATTGATATCATGTCATAAATGGATGTTTTGCTAGATCGCCCCTACAAATTTAAATACATTCACGAGAAAGAGCAACTCTATTCAAATAACTAGATCAATACTTTTTTTGCTTCGAAAATGTATAGGAATTAATTATGTGTACCATGTTTTGAAAAGGGTTGGTACGAACATATTGCATTTTAGTTCTTGGCCAACCTAACTAGAGAACTTTTTAGTTTTTCTTTGAAATTATCGAAAAAAGATGGGTGTGTTTTCTTTAATTTGTGAGAAAGACAATTTAGAATATAACATCTTTGAAAGAAACATCTTAACCTCGTAATTAACCCTTTATAATCTTCGAATTAGATACATATTAGTTTCCTAATAAATGCAAATCATTAGAATACAAGCATTAATGAAATTATAAAATACATACCAACATTGATGAATTTGTTTCTTACATTAATGAACTCTACACAGGAACTCAAATCTCGAAATTTGACTCAGTCTATTATGGTACCAGTATTCGTACCGGTTATATACTAATCAATGTAAACTTTTTTGGGGATTATTCGAAAACCAAACAAATACTTAAACTTAAATCAAGGGTATTTATCATCTAATCCACCATTAAAAACTAAAATAATTCGAAAAAATGAAGTGAAAGAACAAAAATACCTGGCAAATATCGCATAAAGGATTAGAAGAAGGATTGATGCGAGGAGGAAGAAGAGCGACTCGTTGGTGTTTGCTGGCGAGTTTATTGGCGGCGTGGATTGCTTCGTCACAGGCCCAACAGAGCGCCGCCTCGTCGGCGCAGCACAGCACCGCCGCCTCCGTTCTCTCACAAACGTCACACTGTATCTTCATTCTACGAAGACTTTGAATGCGTATTCTCCTTCTTAGAGAGCGAGAGAGAACACAAGCATCACCATGGCGACTCGTATACACCAGATATTTCCAATGGAGTTTCTAGAAACAAAAAGAGGAAGTATATATAGATAAAAAAAGAGAAAATAATAATTTGTTAAAAATAATATTAAAGGGATAGAAATATCAAACTTCTCTTTTTAGATATTAATTTACAAAGCCCACTAGGCTATTGATATTTGTGGGCTGCAATTAAAAGAAAAAATGAAAAAACAAATATATATATATATATATGATCTCATATTTACTATTACTTTGGGCCAGAATTAAGGTTTTAACTAGGAATGACATTTCTGAAATGGATATATTAGATTGATTCCTATTAAATTAAGACGAGCAACAATAACAATAATAATTATTATTATTGTTAAATACGTTTTAAATTTGATTCTTATTAGAAGAATAAAATGTATGATTTAACGGGTTACATGAGGGTGGAATGACTGTGTGTGAACTGGGAACGGATAAGAAAAATGAAAAGAAAAATTGGCGTGACGTTGACAAGACTTTGGGAGGAGGGAGGAAGGGAGCCCACAATTATGAATGAATGCAGCGGGTTCAATAAAGATTTTGGCGTTTAGTGGGAAAAGACTGAGCGCTGCAGCTTCGTGTCCCTGCATGCGCCACCCTCACCTCACCTCGGATCTACCAGCACCACCACCACATCACAACAAAGATTTTGTTTTCCGGGATTTCATTTCCTAAACTTCTAAATTGGGAAATTTTTTACATTAAACCCCCTTATATTTGGTATTGACTTTTGGAATCACCCCCGTTGAATTAAATATAATAATATTGGGAAATTTTCATCTTTTTTGTACTGAAAGATGGTGTAGTTCTTTTCGGATAATGTTTATTATTCTATTTTTTGTATTTAAATTTTATAATTTTATTTTTCTATGTTATTTTAGTTTTATTAGTAAAGTCATCAGAAATCACAAAGATGTTATTATTATGAAATTATATTATTCATATAATAATATTTTTTTTATTAAACATTTTGCTCTACTTTGACACTCCTCAAATTTGAGAGACCAAACTTTAATACAAAAATGGAATTGGAAAATTCGAAAAATTATATATTTCCGTTATTGCATATTCACCAAACAAAAAATTTACTTTTGCATCATTTTAAAATACAAGTTCCGCTCAAAATTCTTCCCTCTAAATGATAAATAATTCACAAAATTCATGTATCCATGTATGTGTTATATGTCTTTATTTATATATTGATAGAATATTAGTTAGGCGGGATTTTAAAAAATAAAAAATATTAAGTGATCCTCTGAATTTGAAAAGTTGGAAGCTTTCGGAGTATCTTTTTATTAAGATTTTTAAACTTCATATGATAAATTCTTCATTCTAAAAAAATGAATCGAGAAGAATCTATTACAAAAAAAATAACAAATGACATGTATAATAGACTATAAAATAAACGATGAATCAAGTATTTCACGCACGGTTAGAATCTTATGATCAATGGAACTATCATTTTTAGAGGATCCAATGAAAATCAATAATCATAGATATCTATATTTCGCACATATATTTTGTTTAGAAGCGTATGTGACAATTACAGTGCAATCACATCAATTTTTTAATTACAAACAAAATTTTAGAAATTCTAAATTTAATTACCGCGTGTGTTTCTAAATATAATATAAATATAAAATCTAGATGTCCATCATTATTGAATAAACACTGTTATTAAAAAAGGTGTTATGTTTAAATTTGCATTATCTTTGATAAACATTAATCCATTGTTTTTATATTCCAAATGATCTCGATTTTTTTCTGGATTCTCTTTTTTAAAATAATATTCGAAACCGAGAGCTGAAATGTTTAGCTCAACCCCTGATTCCGAGTGGAACCGATCTCGGACTTATTCGTGTTCGTTCATACTCGGCTCGTTGCCAGTTCTAAAGAGAGAAAATTTTGATATTTGACCTTAATGTTATTTTTAGGTTTAAGAAGAATAAATTTAATATTTATATTTTCTTTTAAGGCTTGTTTGGATGGTTAAGGATTATCAAATTTTTCATAGGCAAGAAAATATTATTTTAGATTTAGGAAGGATAAATTTAATACTTTTATTTTCTTTTAGGGTTTGTTTGGATGGCTAAGGATTATCAATTTTTTTACAGACAAGGACAATTTTAGGTTTACTTTACTAAAGCGTGTTGGGATGCAATTTTAGAAATATATAGTACATGTTGGTTAAGAAAGTTCTAATAATTTTTGGAGAAAATAAAAAACCGGAAAAAATTGAGAAACTTTTTTTATCTCTTATGTATCCTATAAATCATGCATTTAAAATTGTAATAAAATTAAAAAAATCATACAACATTGTAAATTATTGCAATTTTTATTTTCTATAAATTTCATGATTTTGAAATTCTAGATTTTAAAAATAACTAATACTATATTATAAATTTCTTATGCATCCAAACTAGATTTTAAAAATAACCAATACCATACTTTTTGGGTACATTCGAAGTTTTGGATAGGAAAATTTGAAATTCCCGTTTTTAGTTTGGGAGATGTTTTGGGCTTTGGGCCAAGAGGCATAGAGGACCCATCAAAGAAACTGTCTTGACTTCTCTCTCTTGAGGAGGCAAACTTTCTGAAAAAAGAAGAAAAAAAGAGGTTTCACATATTTTAATAATAATCTGCATCTGCATTGCATGGCATGCTTATGTTCTATATCAATATGCATGCATGAAAGCTATCAAAATAAAAGAATTAGTGACCCACAAAGAGAGAGACCAATCAAGAGACAATTTCTCAGATTCATTCAATCCTCCTAACATAATAACATTGGGATTTGAGATCCTAATTATTATACTTCTCCATATTTTTTAGTAAATTAAAAAAAATACTGAAATGAAATTCATAATTTATACTAATAAAATAGAGAAGTGGTCATGAGTGGTGTTTGTTAGTTGTTACATTACATATGAAGTAAAGAAAGTGGCACAGTGTATTAATACTGTGTGCATTTGTGCATTACACCTTATAAAGCTGTAACAGTTAATCATTCTCTAACACCTCATAATGTATATTTCTAATTTCTAATTTATCACCACACTAATTTTACTGAATATTTAGAAAACTCTCTTGATTTTCTAGATCACCTTTGTAGTCTTTATTAAGTAGCGAGACTTTTTTTTACCAACTAAAATATCATTCATCAACTATGTTTTTGTTATTTATAAATCCAAACTAATGTATATTGTTATTGTATATCAAGGTTTTGACTTTTGGCCAAATTTACCCCTCGTTAGGTTAGAATTTAGAAGGTTTGATAAGTTTTTTTTTTTTGACAAAAAATTATACGGTTGAAAATGTAGAAGATAGGCATGTATACAAGTTAGGTATTGAATGATGTGATTACAGCTAGCAAGCAAAGAAGTGATGATGATTATGAGAGGGATAAATACAGGTAAGAATAGTGCCTTCTTTTTTATACATGATAACTTCGTAAGCATGAAATGGTAAAGAGAAGAATTAATTTTGAAGAAAACGGTACTGCCTTCTCTGTACCAGTTCACGTTACCCATCATAAAGACGGTTTATCCCTCTCTAAGTGGGTTTTCAAATTATGGCCTTGTCAGAGCCCTTTTTTCTTATGCTTAAATACGTCTTAACTATTTATTTATTTTTATTTTTTTTAAACAAAATAGAGTAGGCTCTAAGTCTTGTTTCTATTGTGATTCCATTAAAATAAGAATCAAATTACAAAGATTACACTAGCAGTCTTAATAACAAAAGAAAGAAATAGTTAAAAAGTTAAAAACTAGAATCCTAATACCCTTTCACAGCATCCTGGAAATATGGATTTGAAGTCCAAGAGAACAAATACTGGATTTTAATGTCCAAGAGAACAAATACCGGTTTAAAAGATCTTTTAGGGTGAAAAAACATTTGTTCTGATCCTCTCTTTAACTATTTATTAGCAGTAGGAATAGGAATAGGAATGAATACCTGCTCTCTGGAATATGTATCAATTATGTTTTTCAAATTCTATCCTCCCAAATATCATATTTACCCATTCAATCTAATATACTATTTTTTACGCTTTCAAAATTTATAAAATGTAAAAAATACATGAATTAAATTCTTACTTGGTGTTAAATTTGCCGAGTTTACAATGATTTAATTTTACAAATTTTAGTGATTTTTAAAATGTTTTAAATCGTGATATAGCAGTTCGTAGTGTTTGCATTGTAATTCACACGTCGCTACTGCTATTGTGCGCTATAATGACGATATAACGTCGTAGTTAGTACATTGCATTATTGTGTTTTAGTGGTCGTTTTCGCTATCATGGCGCTATTGCAACGCAATTCAAATCACTTTGATTTTTAGATTTTTAAGAGGATAAATATGATCATTTTATTTTCAGAGGACAAATATAATATTTTGGCATTTTAGAAGATAAATCTGGAACACGCACGCACGCATATATTAAATTGACGACCTTTTTTTTCCCCTCAAGATCACATCGTGTGAACTGTTCGGATAGTAGTCATACCAAATCATATCCCTGTTATTAATAGAAGAAGGTACATTATATATCTAAAATGATATACCGATACATAAAAAAAATATACAAATAAATGTATTTCATACATGTAAAAATATAACATAAAAAAACATGCCATATATTTAAAAATAAACAATACATCTAAAAAAATATAATACTTATTGTAAAAGTGTACAACCTGAATGATGGACAATTATCACATACATCTAAATGGTATGATATATTGAAAAATATATGAACAACCTGAATGATGGACGACATGCATTAAGCAGCCAAACTAACAAAAAAAAAAATATTTATAAGAAAAAGTAGACGATCGATCACAATGCCAAGGTAAATCTTGGTGATGGTAGTGTGATAAGGTGGAGCGCATAAACATTTCTCTTTCTTGATATTGTTGCCTGAAACTTCGTACTTGGATTAATTAGGTTAACAATGCAAGTATATCTGTTGTTTTGCTTTGAAGGGAGTTAACAAGAGAGATAATTAATTAAGAGAAGCTTTTAATGTTCTTCTCTTTAAGATAAGGCTCTTTAGTTATCTTGTTAAACAAAGATTAATTCATTGATTGATTACGCATTAACTTGGTTGCCTTTCAAGTTTGTATTGTGAACTAAGATAATGTATATATAGATTGTGCTTTCATTAATCTAATGACTTCATGAATTGATTCATAACTTGATCAATCTGTCTCCTAATCTATTACGATGATTTATTATCAAATATTATTTTGATTGGAATTTTTGAACTATTTGTTCAGTCGGAATATGCATAGTTAGGTACATTATTCGAATTGTAACAAAAATAATTTGAGAGAATATGTAAATTAACTTATAAAAACTATGATTAAATTACAAAAACTAAAGGATAACATAAATCTTGTATGGTTGGCCCCAAATTTCGTATGCACAAAAAGCTTATCAAAAATAATGGAAGAAGAACAAAGGGGAATGGAGGAGATAGAGATGGATCAAGACAACTTAACGGATCGGATAAAATCACATTTTGGTCCCAATTTTCCATTCAAATTTGTATGTGGTCCTTGGAATCCAATTGGCCAGATTCGTTACTTAAATCCATCATCCATTCATGCTACTAGGTTGATAGATAATCACTTTCATAATACGAGTTCTTTAAATATTTGTGAGTACTTATGTGTAAATATCCACACAAAAAAAAGGAACATTTTGTTATTGTACAGCCCTTGATATGAGAAAGTACACCTGATTATGTGGTCCAGATTTTATTGCATCATGCATAGGTATACAAACATTCAATCTATGAAGATAATGAGACATGGGTTCACATTTTAATGGAAAAATTAATAATGTTGAATGGGAAAATTCATTTTGCATTTAAGATGTGAATTGAGATTAAAAAATTGAGAATAAATGAAATTTCATAGTAAAAAATATTTGCATTTAATATGCAAACAATAATAATAATAATTTTGCATTTGAAATGGTGACCCGCAAATATTCAAAAAATAAAATAAAAAACTGAATTTTTTATCTCATTCAATATTTGAAATGTTTAATTTGACAAGAATTTGTGTTTTTGCATATTTTCTAAAATAGCCCTTATATTTGTGGGGAAATACTTTCGAAAAATCCTAACTTTTCTAAAAATCATCAAAATTCCCCTGAAAGGTGAGTTAAATTTTGATTTACTTTCCCATGGAATTAAATTTAACTTTTTTCCATCCAATTATATTTATTTGTAACAAAACACCTTTATAAATTTTCTTACTTTTTGTTAAAACAAATAACAAATAAAAATATATTTTACATTGGGTATAAATAAACAAATAAATAAGGATTAAAATATAAATACAATCATAAAAAGCAATACTAATTTTTTTTTTTTACGTAAAATAGAATTATAGTTGACATACAAAATAATCAAGTTTTTTAATAATTGACATACTAAAAACATATCATAAAATATCATTAAAATAATAACATTAAAATATGATATTAAAAATATTTTAATTATATTTATCATTGAATAAAAAATATAGAAAAATAAAAAAGAGGTATTTTGATAAAAAAAAATGTCATTGGATGGAAAATAGGTAAAAAAGATTCAGCTGCCTTTCTAGAGAGTTTTTAAAGAAATCTAAAAGTCAGTGTGGATTTTTGATAATTTTCAGAAAAATTAGAGGTTTTCCAGGAATTCCCCTATTTTTTAAAATGTAATTTATCGTGCTCCCAAATTTTATCATAGCATTTTCTATACGATAAGTAGCAATTAACATATGAATATATATATATATATAACAAACGAAGCAATTGATAATTGATAATTAATAAAAATAAATATGCTAATTATGCCTCGGATGTTAATTAATATGTTAATTACAAAATAAAATATCCATATTTTTAATTTCATTTGGTACGTATAATATCTTCACTTTAATCTCATTTGGTACATGCACTGATCTATTTTGGTACCTTTGTAAAGAATGAAAAAGAAAAAACTTATGGTTGTGGAATGTGGGTGGTGCAAATTGGAGGGAAACTATTCATATTCATATGTACTTCAAACTAGAGACAAAACTTCAAAAGATGAAGACATAAATCAATTGTCATTCAAACAAGTTATTTCATCATTGTATTTCAAGATTTGGTGGTGTTGTGTTGTCCCAATAATTTCCTCCAGATCAACCGTTCTTTCTGATGACCTGACTTCATCACAGCCGTTCATTCAATACTTACTGTTCATGTTGATATGTGTGGAAGGTTATTCAGAGAGAAGATCTTCTGTGGTGAAGACATAATTGTCAAACTAGATTTTTTTGAGAAAAACAAATTTGGATGGGCTCTTTGTTTTTCGTCTATTTATTTGTCAACTATTTGTCAAGAAATCGAATTTACCGAATTTTAAATTCATCATCTTTAATGAATGCTTAACAGCTTGAATTGACAAATTTTGACAACAAATTAGATTTTAACTTGTATCTTTCGAGGACTCGTTCTAAATATTATGATTATGATGTTGGTTCGTGATATTTTTTCTTCGGTTAATTTTTACCCTATTCTCATTCTCTCTAATAGATTCTTTTGAGCGACATGGTCCGCAAAAAAAAAATTTAATCAATGTAAGTTAACATTCTTATTTGGTACAAATTCATTTTGATTTCATTGATATATTTGCCAATCCTCGTTTGCTAAAACCCCATAATTTTTTGATACGTTAACATTCTCATTTGGTCCGAAAAAAATACTTCTTTCTTCAAAACCTCTCAACTTTTCTAAACATTAGTAAAACCCCATAATTTTTTGATATGTTATCAAATATGACTATTTTCTCTCATGATATAAAACATAATATATAGATAAAATACGAAGAAAATAATATAATAATTTTTGGAATTATAATATTATTTTACAGAAAATGTATCATCATTTTCATTTTTCTAACATATTTGTCCATTTTCTTTTGAAATAATTATTTAACAATTATTGTTTACAATAATTTTCATATTCCAACATTTATTCAAAATATATATCATAAATAGAAAACCCCCATTTTTAAAGATTAAATATAGATATTAATATTAATAATATTATATGCAAATGTAATAATTCTTAATATATATATATATATATATATATATATATATATATATATATATATATATATATATATATATATATATATATATATATATATATATATATATATATATATATATATATATATATATATTAGTTTTGTATCATTATTTTCATTTGTTCAAAATAGTTTTTAAAATTGTATATAATAATTCTTATTTAAAATAATTTTCAGTTCACACCGCTTATCCAAAAAAATGTATATTCTTCAAACTAAAATCACAAGGGAAAAATAGTCATTTAAAAAAAATACACGACAAAAAAGTTAGGGGCTTGAAAAAATTTCCTATTGTAAAACATTTTATATGCCATATTTTCATAAAGATCCATTTGAAATATCTCTATCAGTTTAGTATCATGTAAACCAAGCATGTTGATATGGATCACACATTTGGAAGAATGTTTGGACCCATGGAAATTTAAAAGATCCCAACATTGATAAGCTATACCGAATCATGCATTTAATATTTATGCAAACTCAAAATATAAAAGAATTAAAACCTTCCAATATTTATTTACCACATAATCACACTCGTTTCGTTTGTGAAAGAGGCCAATCCTTAAAGCCGGCTTAAATATCACTAGCAATAGCCCGCGCTCTAATTGTGCGGAATTTCATATCCTTTGTTTACAAGTTTTTTAATAATTTGTTTAAATAAAATTTATGCGCGTACGTTTAAACTTAATTATATAATCATGATTTGTTTACAAATATATTGATGTTTTACATTATAATTAATAAATGTTCATGAATTTTGTCTATTGTGGATATGTTCATTATAATTAATAATGGTCCATGAAATTGGTTCATCATTATAAATTCCCACAAAATAAATAAAATAGAACATGTTGTAATTCAAAAAAAATTAATATTTCAAAACAAATAAAAGAAATCGTGAATAATACACATAAAATTGAAATATATATATTTAAAATGTCATCAATTAACATAAAAATATCATTTTTTTGAAAATAAAGAACACAGTTGTAAATTACCATAAAATTAACAATTGAGCCATGGTTTCATAGGAAGATTATATATAGAGTCTCAATAACACAAAATAACATTCTTGATGGGACGACAAGAGAGGATTAAGTAGGTTGATTAGTATTATTGATCAACTCAATTAACAATTTAATTGACCGTTTAATTGAATTGACACGTCAATTAACATTTACTAATATTGACATATTATAAATTATTGATGTGTTAATTAAACGTGTCAATTAACATTTAATTGAGTCAATTAAAAATGCTAATAATTTTTTTTTGTCGCCTCATGAAGGATATTGTGATGAGTTTGGAGACTAATTATATTTTTCTTTCATATATGAGTATAATTTGGGTTGCAATAGAAGCAAAACTAAACAAAAAAGAAAAAGAAGAAGAAGCAGGACACGTGTCACCTGTGGCGGATCTTGACACGATTTCTTGGAGGGCAAAATGAAATACTGATTCTAAAATTACACTGTACTATTTTTTTGGGGGGGGGGGGGGGGGGGGGGCAAACAATAAAATTTAAACTGTTATACTGATAAAATACACTGGATTATTTGATATATATACTGTTCGACGAAAATCTTAGGGGGACGACCGCCCCCGTTGCCCCTACTAAGATGCGCCCCTGCGTGTCACCATATCACCATATGTTCAAAATTATATATATTGAAGATATTACCATGCCCACATTCGAAAAATATATCACAAACATACACAAATATGACATATTATTATTTAAATATTTAAAATGTATAGAAAATATATAATCTATATATGAAAAAAAGTATAACAAACTTTAATAGAAATATAAGTGACAGATACAAAAATATTAAATTAAGGAGCTTCGTTTAAGCGGCAAATAGCTGATGGTAGAATATTTTTCTAAATAGAATTACTTGTGTTTTTTTATTATGTATTATGATCCTATAGAATATGTGGGGTTTAAGACTTTATAAAAATATTATATTTGTATGTAATTCAAGGAACTTTATGAAAAATTGTTTACAAGAATTACATAATACTATTTTCTTTGAAAAAATTCTCTATTTATAGCATAAATGAAACTAGCGGCGGATCTTGAGGGGTATTCTTAGAGAGGGGCAAATAAAAAAACATTTACTGAAATTACACTATAATTTGTTTTTTTTGGAAGGGACAAACAATATATATTTATTGTTATACTGGTAAATACATTAAATCACTAGTTATATATATTAATAGTGTTCTAAATATCACTGATATGAACTGGTATGTCTGTTTCATATCGTTAATCAATGCATGTCTGTTATGATATGTTTCCACATGTCGGTTGAGTAAATCGGTTAACCGATATATGCACCGATATGAATCGATATAGCCCGGTTTAGACCGATTTGGGATTGAATCACAATTTATTTTAGCGTTTAATTTTGGATCGGCCCACTATTTCATAATTTGTTCACATTGATTTTTTGGCCGAAGTTCCTCTTTCTTTCTCTGTTGCGTAAATTTTTTCTCATTTCTCCTCTCCACCAATTAGGATTGCGAGTTAGTATGTTCAATTTAATTTTTCCAAAAAAATAAATAGATTGTAGTCCAAACGATTAAGTCACCTAGTACTTGTTCAATTTAATTTCATGTTACTTAACAAGAAACATTAAGAGATCAAGATGAGAGAAGATGTGTTTCTTGCTTCAGACGGTACAAGCAACACGGCTCAACATTGGTTAGTTGGCGGAGTTGATGAGAATTACGACGCGACTAACGACGATACAAGAGATGTTGATAATGAAAAGTTCGATTCGAGTGACTCGGATGAAGAGATGAACGCCGATCAAGTTGATAGTTGATTTTGATCCGGACGAAGTTAAATTTTCATTGGGTGCATCCGCGTCTACACCGGTGGTTAATGAGCATGATTTTGTGGTTTAATTTATTGTATTATTTATGAATTTTATGTTATAATTTTGAAATTATTTTTAATTTAACTTGAAATTTATTTTGTATTTTTGAAGTTTGAATATTAATTATGTAGGATTTGAATTTATTTTAAAATTTTAATATAAATAAATGTTATAAAAATTATTTAATATAATTTATTTATTTAATATTAAAAATACAAAATTGGTATATTATTGATATAGTCCGATATAAATTTATTATATCGGTCATATCAATTATCGGTCGTCGACGAATCGGTAAGCTATAATTTTGGAGAGAGTCCCGTGCCCTCCCCCAAACGAGCACTAAGTGTGACTCAATAAACGAATTAACAATGTATGTTCCGTAATAAATGATATATATACAAAAATAAGTATTAGATATAATTGGAGAGAGAGAGAGAGAGAGAGAGAGAGAGAGAGAGAGAGAGAGAGAGAGAGAGAGAGAGAGAGAGAGGGGGAGAGAGATCTTGGTTGGTAAGAGAGCCCATAGACATGCGTGATCAGGAAATCATGCAAATCAAACCCCATTTAATTTGGTGCTGCAAAACCACATGCTTTTCTATCTATAGTAATATAATCTCTCTTCCTCTCTCTCTACACAGATAAAATCACTTGTTTATTAATGACAAATTCATTTATTGCCCCCCAAACACAACACTCCCTTGTGATTTATTCAATATTTATTCAATATTACACTCACATTACACAATGTATTAAATGTTGCATCCATACTCACTCCCTGACAAAGACAAGTTTTCTAATATTAACCTCTGTTATCAAGTTTTTCTTCTTCTTCTTCTGAAACCAACCTTACAATACAAATTTACAAAAATAATTTCTAAAAACATTATCTATATATATTTTATTGTAAATTATATTTGGAAACACAGCTGTGTGATGAATTATGGTCAATTATGAATAATTGAAAGGGAGATTGAGATGGTGAATGAGACAAAATAAAGATGGAGAAAAGAGGTTAGGATTGATGAGGTTAATTTCAGAATAAATAAAGAAGCAAGATATAAAAAAGATAACGAAGAATAAAGTGATGGAGATATTAAAGCTGAGAAGATGAGAAAAAAGTGAGTATATTTCATAACCGACTCTTAGTATCCTAATTCTTCATGACATGGCAATATGGCATACTTCTCTAGCTTTTGAATTTCTCTTCTTCTTCTTTTTCTTAAATAATAAAAAATATCATGGATGCCCTGCAAAACATACAAATGTCACTTATATCGTAACAAATTAATGAGAAAATAAAGGTAATTCTAACATTTATTGAAAATTTATCAGAGGAAGAATATTGGTAATAATATTGATTTTGTATGTATTGCAGGGCTATTGATGATATTTTACAATATTTTGGAGGGGTGTCTCTGATATTTTAAGATCCAACCAACATGCCCAAGATATTCAAAAAGCCATTTTAAATGTTTTTTTTTTATTTCTTGTAGGTGCTCGACCTTGACCACATATTCCAAAGACATTGATCGAAAGCTCTGAATTTGGAAGGCGTTAGAATATTATATAGGAGTTACAAATAATAAGATCAATTGAAAGATAATATTCGAAAAATAAAATGACATATGGCCCGTCAATATTCAACATAGCACGACATGCGACAGTTTATTTTTTTTTGTTTTCAATTTTCTTTTTGTTATTTTGGATGTCTATCGCACGTCGACAAAAGATGTATCAATTGTTATATAAATGTACAAATCTAGCAAATAAATTCATACAAAATAGTAATCTTGTAAAAAATATATGTATTATACATCTAAAAAATATATAACATGTATTCTGTTTAAAATATGCATATTATACATTTAATAGGTATATGATACATCAAAAATAAACATAAATGTGTATCATACATATAAAAATGTAAGAATATATTGTGTTACAAAATTTATTATATATCTAATAAAAATATGATACATTTAAGAATATATAAATATAATGATATATCATACATATATAAAGATATAACATATATTGCATTAAAAAAATATTTTGCGTATCGCTTATTAAGGTCGACATAATATATGGTTAGCCACAAATCTCGCTCAAAAATAATCATAAAAATAAATTGTAGCTCGAAATCACACGTATTGAAATACTTCTCTCAATACTTGTCGCGGGTTTTAAAAAATAAAAATCACTTATCTTCATAGATAAACCATAAACATATCGAAACCTTTAGCCGGGATGAGGACGCTAATAAATGTCAACCGAAGTGCCAACTAAAACGGATAGCAGATGGCACTCAGCATAACATATTGCTCTCGGAACTACTATCTTGACATATGAGCCTCTGTATACCTCAGTAGAGTGTCATGGGGTCCTACAACACTAAACATATCATACATATAATATAACATATCGGATGAACTGTGTTGGGTTATCACAAATATAACATACTGAATGAATATAAATAATATATTTAAAAAAGTATATGATACATTTAAAATGATATAAATCATAATCTATATCATACATCTAAAAATTATGTGATATATAAAAATGTATAAATATCATATATCTAATATATATATGATATATCTAAAAATGTATAAAAAATTATATATTATCTTTGAAATATAATATTAATATTGAAAGAAGCATATTAGTACATAATGACATATTGACCATGAAAAAAATATAAATAATAAAATCATTTAATGGCATAAAAATAATGTGTTATTTCTAAATTAATTATGTTGACACCGAAAAAGTATATATTTAGATAGTAAAATTTGCATAGTTAATGTTTTTATTGAAAAATTCAAAGTTTTTTTTTAATTTACCAATCCCTTATTTTGGACCCATCTTTATGCAATCTCCTCATGCCACCTCATCACAACTCATGCCACATCATCACAATTATTTTAACCATTAGATTATATATGTGGCAACATATGAACCATAGATTAACCTTTGATTTTGTGTGGTTATGTTTTATTTGTAGATATTTATGTGTCCCTTATTTCACACATAGTTTTAAGCAATTTTAGAAGGCCACATCACCTTACACTAATGACGTGTCAAAATATTATTTGTTAGGTTCATGTTAGACCAGTTGTATTTGAATTTGAATTTTTTCACAATATGATACATGATCAATTGTGAATACAAATAGAATGTGAAGAGTTTAAATATCTAACATTAATAAATTAATAAATTAATAAATTAATAAATTAATATATAATATAATAAAACATACATCAAATATTGTTAGTATTTTCATAATATAATTTAAAAAAATTAAGAAATATATTCGCTTGAATTTTATCTTTATTTTGAGATCCATATTATCATATATTTAATATTTTTTTCTAACTTAAAATTAGGAAAACAATTGTGTAAAAAAATATATAAAAATAAATATAATTACATTAATGATTTGTAAGACTAATTATTATTATTTTTAAAACTATAATTGAAAAAATTGCACATACTACTAAGTATGTTATTATCATATATTCAATATTTTTCTCTAACTTAAAATTATGAAAATAATTATGTAAAAAAAATATAAAAGAAAATATAATAGAAAAAAATTTGCACATCCTAATTATTATTATTATTTTTAAAACAATTGTGTTATATTTGTATTTGTACTTAAAACAGTTTCATGCTAATCTTTAAAAAAAAATAATGAAAGATATTTATTTACTAAACACAAATAATTTCTGTAACTTATATAATATTTTTGAATAATAAACATGAAACTTAAAATTTATCAGACATAAATAAATTTTTTAACTTTTACAATGTTATTATTCTTAATTTTAGATATAAAAATTTAAAATATCATATGGTTTTTATTTTTGTTTATGTTCACCCATGTTGTTTTATTATTTTATAGTGACATTTTTTTTTGTATGTGTTCTATTATAGTACTAAATAAATATTTTGCAATGTGTTATATTCAAAAATAGTGTGATAATTTTGTCATCATCAAACTTTCTTAATCAATATGATATTTATTTTCATAAAGTCTTATATTTGATCCCGAAAAATCATAACTATATATTATGTGTATATATTAAGTGTATGGTAAAACAAATGAAACAAGACCGCCGCGAAGCGCGGGTAATCTCCTAGTATTAACAATGTCTTAGTTCTTCTTTTTTTCTTTTTGTGAGTCTTTCCATTTGTTGGTAAATATATTGTTTTTTTTCTTCTTATAAGCATTCGAATTTGTTGGTAAAGATATTGAATTCTAAGATGATAAGAAAAAGAAAATTCTTCTATGTATAGGAGACAATTGGGATGAAGAAAAAGTAAAAAAAGTATATTGCACCTTAAAAGATCATATTCTAGGGGCTTTGTATTGGCCAAACTATATTCATCGCAAGAAAAGTGATCAAGACCTATGCATTAATCCCCAAAAGGTTCTTATGTTGATAAAACAGATTCCAATTAGAATAAGATAAAATTTCATTAAAAGATTAGTGCCACCTTCAATTTGATTGGTATCTCCTGCTTGGAACCCTCATTTTATTGCTAACCCATTTTTACAGGGTTCTGATGAGTAATTTTATTTATAAGACTTCACATTAATAAATCACTTTTTAATATTCGTGAAGAACTCCTAAAAACATGTTTTCAGTTCGGCAAAAAAAGTAGTGTACTTGGAATAAAAAAATGTAGAACTTTTCACAAACTCGGGAGTAACGCATGAGTGGCCGGACGAAATCTTCGCTCTCAAAATACCTAAAAATTAAATTATTCATGGGGCTTTCATTTGAAAACAAAATCCAGACTCAAGAAAATCTGACAAAAAGAGCCAAAATGTATGTGCTATGTCTGGTCAGGAATTAGAAGCAACAAAACACCTCTTATCACAGTGTGAATACTCTATGAAATGCTACAAAGAATTAAGAATCGAAGAAACAAGAGAATAATTCATACACCGGCCGCGGTAATGGATCAAAGCAAATTCACAAAAACAGAACGCATCGTCAAACATATGCAAAACTTGGACGGATATGATTTGGTCAATCTAGAAAGAACGGAATAATAGAATATTCAACTATAAAACCCGGATGCATTACTATTGATAGATAATTGTAAGAGTTTATTAGGATCGTGGACACTAGCGAGATTGTAAGCGTATGATATGCCACACGGAAATATACAATAGTAAATATTAATATATAATATAATAAACATACTACACGAGCATGTTTCTTGTTATAGGTTCTTTTAAAAAAAACGTAGAACTTCATATCTAGTTTTCATTAGTCTTTTATTCTTTCAATAAATGTCATTGTCCGATATTTTTTGGCTAACTAAATATAAGTCCGAGTCCAAATGAGAAAGCTAAAATGAGTCATGCAATAAAAGGAGGTTTTTGTGGATTTGAATCAATTCCCCAAAAATACTTAAAGAAATTGTTTGGGCATGATTAATGGTGTTAACTAACACCCACGTGTATTAATAATATATCATCATAAGTCCTAATCAAGAAAATACCATAAATCGCATAAACCTGATGTAGGCTAAAAAGGGAAAGTTAGAGAAAAGGTATGATTTTCTACGTACCCATCTTAAACATCAAATTATCATGTATGCCCTTGCAAACTGAAATTATCCTTATACCCACCATTTTAATTAAGAATGAAATATTTACCATCTTAATATCTTGAAAATCTACCTAAATATCCCTCTTCTAATAAGAAGATGGTTCATGTTTCTAAGTTAAATTGGGCAGATATATCGTTGGCCCATTTTGCGAAGGTATAAATGATATTATGAATTATGAATAAGCAGCGCCCCTCTTCCAGCTCATATCTAGTTTTTTGAACGATAATATATATATGGGGAGTTCTATCATACACCCTTTTAAAAGAATATTTTGGGTATTTAGAAGTGTGTATTATAATTTTTTCTTTTTATAAATATTTTTTCATTCATGAATAATTTCAAATTTCCTATTTAGCATATCATTTATTAATAAATACACTTGAAAAATTACTTTAAATACTCATTAATTAATAATTACACAAAATACCCTTAAAAATTGATGCATCATAAACAAAATGGATGTATGATAGAATATATATATATATATATATATATATATATATATATATACTAACAAGAATCTAAAAAAATAATTTAAAAAAGAATCGAAAGACCAAAATATACTATTGAAATTAGCAAAGTATATTTTTGTATTTATCAAAATATACTATTGAAACTGTATTATTTTATTCTCAATTTTAATTATGTTAACATATTTGATTCATCGGTATATTTTGCTAATTTGAATAGTACATTTTGCTAGTTTCATCAGTATATTTTGCACACGTGGATTCTTTTTGGATTTTTTTTTTTTGGATTCTCCTTAGTAAGCATATATATATATATATATATATATATATATATATATATATATATATATATATATATATATAATTGTATTTTAAACTATTTTATTTTACGATAAAATTGAAAATTTATGTACTGTCCATGATTTTTTTTTTTTTGAAATTTCTCACAATATCATCACCTAGATTACCGTTCCCTATTGACACGGGACAAGATTCCATCACTAATGTTATGTGTTTGCATGATAAACACCCTCATGTCAAACAGACGATTATGCATATTATCCTCGATATGATGCCGGAATCTAATCTTAAATATTGGAGGAGAAATGATTTCTCTAGAAATTAACCTCGCTATACGTTCTAGAGAAGAAAAGTACACACAATATACATAAATTTCGAAATTCTATTATAATACTATACACTAAAATATGTTATGATTTCAAAATTCTTAGAAACATCATGATTCTTCTCGACCTATATAAAGATACAGGTCTGCTAACTCGAATCCAGAGAAAAAATTCAAACAAACACAGAATCCAGCCGACAAGACCTTATACTGAACTACACAAGATATTATACTGAATTATAGAAGATATTATTCTATATATGGTGCATGACGGACCACGTCCATACACGATTTCTGACACGAAATTTCTGACACGATTTAAAGATATTATTTTACAAGTTCAAACATATTATTAAATCGTATTTACGAGCATTTCTTGTATTAATCATTTTTATCCCCAAATTTCGAGAAATAATCTAGTTTTGATAAAATATTTTAGAACTAAACTAAACCGGACTTTAAAAGTCCGGTGAATTTATATGGTTAATTGAATTAATTTGAGATTTCTATAATAAAAAAAAAAACTTTTGAAGTCTGTACTTAAAAACCTGAAAAATACCAAAATTTGAAAGTTTGGTAAATAATAATAAAAAACAACTGTTCGATAAATAAAAAACATAAAAAACACCCGGCTTTAAAAGTATTTTTTGTTTTTAGTTTACCGAACTTTAATTGCCGATACTTTTTTAATTTTTTTAGTTAAAAAATCCCGTAATATTTATTTTATAAAATTGTTAAGCTGTCAAATTAATTTATTTGAACACATAAATTTATCGGACATTTAAAGTTCTACATGAATTAGTTTTAAAATATTTTTAAAAATTAACTTATTTCTTGAATTATAAAGATTAAAGGAGTTAAAATAAAAAATGTTATTTATATTTATTCATAATTACAATATCGACTCCCACCACAATCTTCAAGTTGAAAAGTCTCTTGGTGCTAAGAGGAATCACTAGAATATACAGAAGGACAAAATGGTCAAAATTTTGTTAGTGCACAATTTAAATGCTCTCTGACTGAAGTTTATTTTTTATATTAATCTAGGGTTTTGAATAAAAAAAATATTTTTTAAGAAATCAAAGGAGAACACAAAAGTTTGAGGTAATTAATAATAGGGGCTTGATGGGGTTTGTTATGATCTCCCTCAAAACTCAAAAAAATATTTTTGATGAGACGGTAAGAGAAGGTTAAGAGATTGATTAGTATTATTAATTAACTCGATTAACGAATGAATTGACAGTTTAATTGAATTGATACGTCAATTAATATTTAATTATGTCAATTAAAAAAAGCTAATCAACCCAGTTATTATTTTTTGCCATATCGTCAACAATCTTGGGATGAGTATATTTTCACTTAATAATATATCCCTTTCTTGTTCCATTGTAAAAAAATAAGACCAACAACAAAAAGAGTAAAGAAACATTGACCAAAGGAACTTTTCAATTTCATGGGCATTTTGGTAATTCAACATTCTTATATTTTTAAAATTTGACCCACATTTTTCTTTTTATTATTTTTGGTCAAAGCCAAAAAATAAGTCTTATATCATTTAAAAAAAAATCACTATAAAAGGGCCATGTCAATTTAGTTATTTATGAAGGGTATTTAAGTAACTTTAATTTGTTTCTGTCATTTTTCATTTTAAAAACCTTTGATCTCTCCTATCTTTCTCTCACTATACTTCTCCCATTCTGACACTTTTACTGCTCCCTCACACTCTCTGTAACATCTCTTTCTAATGCTCCCATCAATGGCGTAAGCTTGATTCCTGCTAGTGCAAGCAAAGCAAACCGTACTCAGAACAAAACAATTCATTTTCTTTTTTTTTCCCTCCCCTCAGGCCTCACCTCTCTCTCTCTCTCTCTCTCTCTCTCTCTCTCGTAGATTATAAGTTTATAACCCCCTTCTAAACCTCTCTCTCTTTCTCTTTCACTATTTTGTTGTTTCTTTTGTCCAGTAAAAAGACTCCACTTTCTCTCTCTTTCTGTCTACAACCCACCTTTGTGCCTCTCTCTCTCATTTCAATGGAACGCATGATGACATGAGGCTAGGACCTTGCGAGCTACTTCTCCCTAGACAGTGATGTGAGTTTATTCTACCTTCAAATCTCTATTTCAATGTTTTTGTGTTGTGTACTTGGACTTGGGGACAAAATTTGAGTTCCTCATTTAAGTTTTGTTTTTAGAACCTAGTTTTGAGTTATAAAATAAAAGAGAAACAAACCAAGAAAATTTTGTAACTTGCTTTTTTTTGTTAGTTGGTTTGGTATCTCCTCTCTCTCTCTCTCTCTCTCTCTCACGCACACACACACTACTCAGGAAAAAGGGCATGTATCTTCTTGATAAGGTTCTATCTGCTAACCCAGAGCTTCCAATTGTCCTTTTGCCCGCTAATAAAATACAATTTTTGAATAGGCCCTTCATTATTGTGTTTATATTCCCAATAAGAGAGAGCTAGCTTCAAACCCAAAAAAGAACAAATACTCCATCTCACATTTACGACCCTCATCTCCATTTCTTTTTTTCCTTTTGACCATATATATATTTCTTCATTTCAGGTCACAAGGAGCTCATTAACCAAATTTATATTTATATTTATATTTCAGATAAAAAGAACCCAAAAGGGGAAGAAGAAGAACAAATGGATCTTTCAGGGCATCAAGGAGATATATCAATCCCAATGACAACCACATACATTCCTCCTCACACCAACCACACACATGGCCACACCATAATGCACCAAACTCAATCCTCCTCCAACAACAACAACATCAACAATTCAAATGGCCCCACGATGACCCGTACAAACATCGCCGCGGAAGATCCTAACAGCCCTCGGAGAGAAGCCACACAGACGGTCACGCCGTTCCCCGTCTCAAAGAAACCCTTAACAATGGTGAAATACAGAGAGTGTTTGAAGAACCATGCCGCGTCTATTGGAGGAAATGCGACAGATGGGTGCGGCGAATTCATGCCGAGCGGTACGGACGGTACCATAGAGGCGTTGAAATGTTCGGCTTGTGGATGCCACAGGAATTTCCACAGGAAGGAAGTTGAAGGTGACCCGTTTGGGTCGTCTTGCCATTGTAAAGGGACCCCTTATTTGTATAGCCCGGCTGGGAGGAATAGTCTGACGGTTCGGCCAAGTTTGCCGGCTCTGACTCATCATGCTCATCATCAATTGGTAATTGAATTTTGCTATCTAATATATTATTTTTGCCAAGTTATGAACTTTATATTGACATAATTGTTTTGTTATCTAGTGCTATGTTTATGTTTTTGAATAATCCTCTCAGTTAAGTAAAACACATCAATTCTTGCATCTTAGGTAATGCCTCTGAGCGCCATGCAGACTTCAGAGTCGGATGAAATGGAAGGCATAGGAGGGACGATGATGGGGTCTACACCTCCAATGATGACAGGTCATCATCATCAAAACGGCCCATTAATGACGGGCAAAAAACGGTACAGAACGAAATTTACACCCGACCAAAAGGAGAAGATGCTAGGTTTTGCCGAGAGAGTTGGGTGGCGACTCCAACGCCTGGAGGACGGGGTGGTGCAACAATTCTGTCAGGAGATCGGGGTGAAAAGACGTGTTCTCAAAGTTTGGATGCATAATAATAAACATAGCTTGGCGAAGAAGTTAGGGGGGCCGGATGATGAACAAGAATTGCATCCGCATCCTCATCCTCAACTTCAACTAGATTAGGGTTTAAGAGGTTTTCGGTTTCGTTTCTTCTTTCAGAGGTGAGTTTTATTTTTATTTATTTCGTGTTTTTAATTGTGTGGTGTGTTTGGATTATTGTTGTTAATTTTAGAGTTTTAATGTGGCGGTATAAATTCTGATTGTCTCGACACTGAATTTTCTGTTTTCTTTATTGGAAAAATTAAGTGTTTTGTCGCAAGCGATTTAATACATACGACTAAAAATTAAGTGTTTAGTCGCAAGCGATTTAATACATACGACTAGAAAAATATGTGCGTTTCTTTGAAGGGTCAACGGGTGAACTTAATGTCGTGGCTTTGGGCCAGTAAATAAATGAATAGCATTAAAAAATGCGTTGCAGATTTGACCCGGAACTTCATTCTATTTTTCGGTGGAATTTTTGAATTTATAAAAATGGAAATCATTGTGTGTTTCTAAGAATGTTTATGGCCTTCAATATTATTCGCTTTCTATGTACTAAATTTTTTGTTTCTTTGTCGACGAGACATGCAGGTTAGAGAGATTGAGCTAATAAAACGGGTTTCTAACTTCTAATGGTGAAAGATCGAGCTAAAAATATATGAAGATTACAAGAGCTAAATTACTCAAATTAGGGCTAATTAGTGTTCTTTTTTCCAGTGTTTTTTTTCCTCTCTTTTTTGTAAGACCCCTCTAGTAGTTTTCTAATTTTTTTCTTCTCTTGGTTGTTGTGTTTAATAACTAAGGTATGATTTAGAATCTAATTAATATGGAGTGTTTTTGTTTTATAAATAATTATATGAAGTATTGCCTGTCTTAATTTTCATTTATGAAATATTCTGACATTTGGTGTGTGTGTGTGTACAATGTGCTTTTGTTAAAAATCGGGCACTTTTGTCTATGAAGTTTTGTTAGATAATATGCAAATAGATCAATGAAGGAGGTCAGATATGCAAAGTTGTGATTCATTTAATATATACCAAAATGCATGGCACTGTTGTCAGTGACTCAGAGTTCTTACATCACACAGAGCTGATTTTTAGAAGATTTCATTAATTGTTCAAGATACATGTATTTCAAAACTTGATAAAATTTCCTTTAAACATAAATCAGTACAAAAAAGAAAGAAATACCAATTTTGACAGTATTACCCCTCTAATTCATGAATTTGTATGAATTAAAAAAAAAACGAAACTACAATCATGCATATCTACAAATGCAGAAAAATGGGGAGCTCCTGCATTAAAAACAGTGATCAAAGATTCAAAGGAGTAAAAAGAGGGGTTTGCATGAGCAATCAAGTTGAAGCAAAAAAAAAGGTGATGGGACTATTGATGCAGGGCATGAACATGCAAGGACTTTCCTGAAAGGATAGAGAAATCATGAGGGGCTCCCTGTAATAATTGCCATTGCAATGAAAAGTTTCCATCTTTGTTTCTAGCTCTGAAACCTCCTGTCATGGTTCTTTCATGACTCTTCGAGTCTCATTCATGACTTGTTATGAGCAAAACCCCCATGTGGCTCACTAAACTAAACTTTCCATTTCACTCACCATCTTGATTTTTGTCTTTCAAATATGAGTATGTTAAATAACATTGACAAAAAACTTAGATCTTGTTTCATTGTTAATGATTTTTCCAACATTAGTCTCACTAGATAAAAATGAATTAATCAAATTGTACAATGTGATCATAAAATTAGTATGCTTGTCCAATCTTTTACTAATTTTACATTAATTTTTTTATTTATTTCATGATTAAGACAGTTTGAAGTCCTTAGTAGTAGTCATGGCAAGAAATCGTTGAGTTTAATTTGTGATGCAATGACTCACAGCATGGATAGTGACATAACAAGGACAAAATGAGAGATTTTATTTTGTGATGTATTTGCTGCCAAGGCAAGCTATCAGCCCCATGTTCTCGTATCAGACTTGTTTTTCTTCAAGTCCAATCATATATTTGTTTCGTATATAATATAAATTTGATCAAATCACTGAGCCTAAAATTTTGTATGGACTTGCATTAAATTTGAATATCTTCTTCAACATTTGAACCCTAAACCCTAAAAATCTAGAGAAGGATTTATGGTATGTAAATATGTAATGCACCTCGTCCCAAGTGCCTTGGAAGTACGAGAGAAAAAAAAACCCATCAATTCAAAAAGAGAAAAATATATATATTTTATAGTTTGTAAAAACAATATAGCGAGTCATGTATTTATGATTCATACAATTATATCATTTTGATAAACAAAAATACCTACATGTCATTGACTCGGCAACACGATGTCAAAATTTGACACCTCCATTAGAGGATTATTCAGAGTCTTTAAGCAGTAAATAATCACACATTAGTAAGAAGAGGCAGTGCTTTGCTTTGCATTCAATGCGAATTCATTCAATGCACATTGAACTGCCAAACTGTGCTACTATATATGCTTAGCAAAACCCTAATTAATGTGCCAGTGTAATAATGATCATATATTATAAAAGAGATTCATAATATTTAATTATTTATGTAGAACAGAAGATATATGGTTACAAAAAAAAACCATGAAAGGTGGCGTGAGGGAAATGGTTAATAGTACGATCCAGAATTAAGAAAGAAACGAAGAAATAGTAACAAAACGAAACAAATAAATACATACACATACCAGTGTATAGTCATTTCTTGTCCCTCACCTCTCAGAATTTTGCACGTGCACGAATGTACTGTCGAGCTATGTTACTATGCTCCAAATAAATTTAGAAATTATTTTTCGAGAACTATATTGTTCTAGTTATTTCAATAAGGGAAATTTTCAAAAAACCCCCTAACTTTTTTTGAAATTTGGAAAAACCCCCTATCTTTTTTGATAATCCAAAAAACCCCCCAAATCAAAGTTTCTTTTTCAAAAAACCCCCTATTGGGATTAAAGATAACATTTGAGGATGTTGAAAAAATTTTGGACAAAAATACCCCTTTCTATTTCTTCTTTAATTTTACTAAAGTATTTTTTATTTCATATTTAATATACATAAATATTTTTAAATTATACTAATTAAAAAATAAAAGACTAAGCTATATTTATAAAAATAAATTATTTTATTTATATTAATGAAAACTAACATCCAACAATAAAAATAACGGCGGTATATTATGTATCTTGCGAAATCTTTGCAGAAAAATAATATTTTCATCAAGTATACAATATAAGTATATTGATAGTTTTAATTTTTTTTTACTGTTACTACTAATATATTTATGTCACTATATATTATGTGCATAATTTTTTTTAACGTTCATTACTTATTTAATTTTCTACCCAGATATTTTCATGCTTTCAAAAAAGTATTTTTCTGTCAAAATATTTTCAAGACGTGTAATTTTTTTTATATTGTTGTTTTTTTAGTAAACTAACATCAAACAATATAACTTTCTTGGATATATTTTCAAGATATTAATCTTGATGCAAATTCAATGGTTAAAAAGTCTTAAGTACAATACCTCAAATACTCACTTGAGTAGTTTAGCTTCTCTCTTATTTTTAATTTAATGTTAGTTTTTCATGAAAAAATATATAATAAAGAAAATATTAAAATTATATAAATATTATATTTTAATTTTTTGTAATAAGTATATAATGAAAATATTTATATTTTTAGAATTAATATAGAATATAGAATATAAAATAACATTTTTTAATTAGTATATTTAAAAAAGGGAAATTTTTAAAAAACCCCCTATCTTTTCTTGATATTTAAAAAAAACCCCTAACTTCTTTGAATCTCCAAAAAAAACCCTATTCCAAACTTCTCTTTGTAAAGACCCCCCTACCATTAACTTTGAGATTTTAAATTTTGTTAATTCCCATTTTACCCTTACATCTTTTTTCTTTAAACTAATTAAATACTAAGTGTTATATTTTCTTAATTATCAAATTATCTTCCAAGCAATTTATTTTTGGAAAAATTTCAAAAAACCCCCAAACTTTTTTCAATATTCGAAAACCCCCTCACTTTTGAGAAACTCCAAAAACCCTGTAAAAACAAACTTTTCTTTCAAAAAACCCCCTATAGGTGTTAAAGTTAACTCTTTTGAGGAGAAAATTTTATTTGGACCAAAATACCCTTCTAATTTTATAAAATACAATTTTTCTTAATAATGTTTAGTATTTTTTATTTTAAAATTAACACTATTATGTTTGAATTTCAGAGCTAGCACTTTCGCTAAATAGTCTGTCAATTTTTTTTACTTTCGTCAGACAGATTGGCGAAAGTGATTAAATACGATTTAATTTCATCCCATAACATGTGCACGTATCGGCAAAAAATCTGATTCTAAATAGATGATCTAATGTATCATTCATATAAAAGTAAATTCATTTGTTATTATTTATACTTTTATTATTTGTTAGTCGTTAAATAAATTATAGGTCAAACGATGTATGATTTTGCAAATATATAAACTGATATATAATTATAGGACTTAATATATATTTAATTAATTATGAAATTGTTATGAATTTTTAAATTAAAAAAATACTAAAGATTATTAGCAAAAATGCATTTTATAAAACTAGAGGGGTATTTTGGTCCCAAAAAAAAAAATTAACACCTCAAGGGGGTTTTTTGAAAGAAAAATTTGCTTTTAGGGGGTTTTATGGAGTTTCTCAAAAGTGAGGGGGTTTTTTAGAATATTGAAAAAAGTTAGGGGGTTTTTTAAAAATTTCCCTTTAAAAAAATACTTAGAAAGGGGTATTTTTTGTCCAAAAAAAAATTAACACCATGAAATGTTAATTCTAACCCCAATAGGGGGTTTTTTGAAAATAAAACTTTGATTTAGGGGGTTTTTTGGAATATCCAAAAATATAGGGGGTTTTTTTTAATTTCAGAAAAAGTTAGGGGGTTTTTTGAAAATTTCCCTTTCAATAATGTTTCGTGTTATGTTGAAAATTTGGAAATTATTGGCGTTGTGATATCATGCTTGTAAGTTTCATGTGGTATCTGGCAAGTCGAGGACAAATTCAGTTGCAAACTTTGTACTCACACAACATAACACATAATTAATATCTCTCTCTCTCTCTCTCTCTCTCTCTCTCTCTCTCTCTCTCACACACACACACACACACACACACAATTTCAGAGATATTGTGGGCTTCATTTTTCAGAGACTATAGGAGTCTTTGTCCTTTCAATATTCACAAATTTCAGAAATTTACAATTCCTGCAGCATCAACACAGTTTTCAAATAGTAATTTAAAGTACAATCAACATAAAAAAGGCAAATAAGATGGAAAATGTAAGAATCAGAGTAATGCTAAGATAGAGATCAACAAAAAACGAACACAATTTTTTTACTAGATACATCGTTCTCCATAATTATTTATACATAATTTTCCCGAAAAACTAGTGATAAAAAAAGAACATAACGTAACGTTTTTATATAAATCATTGATTTTATTTGTATTAGAATTAGAATTGCATATTAGCGAGAATTGAAGCCGAAAATATATGAACTTAAGGGTCATCTAGTATAAAATTTAAATGTTTCAATTGCATTAGAATTGGGCTTCACAGATGTTTCTTTATGGAACTACATGATTACTTGAGCCCAAAACAAGAGATATAACAAATGGGCTTTTATAAAAAAAACACAAGCATATATCATTTCTATTTTTCGAAGCAAAATAAAAAATTCTTAGCTCGACATTCGATCAAACTCGGCTAAAAAATAATTCGAAAAACCTCGTACAAAATTGAACTCGAACGAACTCGAGTGGGGTCATGCTCGAGATAGCTCCAATTCGTACACTTTTACATATAAATCCAAAAAAACATTTTTTTTCGAGCCGGCTCGAGATAGCTCGAGTTTCTTCGAGCCGAGCTCGAACTAAAAATCACACCTCGAATCCCTGTTCTCATCAATGTAAACAATTTGCATCAAGATTTGCATCAATGTGTAGGGCTGCAACTTTAGCTCGTGGCTCATTCGCTCGAGCTCGACTCGATAATAGCTCGCTCGATATTAACTCGAAATTAAACGAACCGAGCCGAGTTAGCTCGAACACTTATCGAGCCGAGCTTGAGCCAGATTCAGCTCGCTCGCATTAAACTCGAAAAGAATTTGAGCTCGATTTAAAAAATTAAATATTTTTTATCATAATTAATTCATATTATATAATTATTATAATTACAAAAATTTATAAAGAATAATTATATCTCCTTAATAATTCCAAGTCAAGTTACAACTCAAGTCCAAAAAGAAAAAAAAGTTAATTAAGAGAGAAAAATTAATAATTTCAATTCCAAATTCTATTTTGTGTTTTGTGTTGTATGTTTGATTTATTATTGTTATGTTTTAAGATATTTTGGTATTTAGATTTTTTTTGTTTATTCGCATTTGTTACAATTTTTAATTAAAATTCAAGTTGTTTATCTAATTGAGCTACTGTTGAGCCGAGCTAGCTCGAATTAGAGCGAGCCAAGCTTGAGCTTCATTTTTTAGCTCGAATCGTAATTCTAAACGAGCCGAGCTGGCTCGAGTAAGTTCCGAGCCGAGCTTGAGGTTGGCACAGCTCGCTCGAACTAGGGATGTCAATGGGTCGGGTTCGGGTCGGGTATAGACTCACCCATACCCTTACCCATCTTAATCGGGTAATACCCGTATCCGACCCGTCAACTAAACGGGTAATTTTACCCGCCCCGTTTAGTACCCGCGGGTTTTCGGATTACCCACGGGAAATTTTACCCACACCTAAACATATACAAAAACATTAAAATATACAAACGAAAAATATATTTTTTCAAATTAAAATAACATCATAGATTCATATAACATAATAATATCACAAAGTCACAAAATAGACAACAAAATATTTTTAAACATAAATTTTGGACCGTGAATTAACAAAAATTGTATAATAAAACTAAAATTGATAGAAACGTAAAATAACAGTAAAAACGAAAATAAATAAACATAAATCTAGGAAATTATTTATTTTATTTATTTACTAAACAAATAAAAAAATAAGTTGTATAATAAATAATCAGTAGAAAACATAGATTAAAACCAATAAAAAATATTAAAATATGAATATAATGAGGGTTATTAAGAATCGGGTTCGGGTCGGGTATACCCACGGGTCGGGTACGACCTCACCCATACCCTACCCGACCCGAGCCGAGTATTTTTTAATCGGATAATATCCGACCCGCGGGTAGGCTTAATCGGGTATTACCCGACCCGCCCGGGTCGGGTACCCGTCGGGCACGGGTATTACCCTACCCATTGACATCCCTAGCTCGAACTCGGCTCGTTTGCAGTCCTGACAATGTGGGAGTTACTTTTTACCCACACCCTTATTTTGGACCCAACTTTGGGCAATTTTTTTGTGCCACATCATCATTTTATTTTTAATATCATCACTTTCATTTTAACCATTGATAATGATATGTGCCAAAATTTAAACCATTGATTAATCATTGATTTTTTGTAAGCATTTTTTCTTTGTAGCCATTTAAGTGTCATTTATTTTACACTATGTTTTAAGGATTTTTAGAAAGTCACATCATCTTATATTACTGATGTTGACTATATTTATTGGTTATGTTTATGTTAGACTAAGTTTATTCAATTATTTATCATTTCACATAAGTTTACATGATCAAATGTGAATGTAATGGAAGATGAAAAGTTAAAATATGAAATACCAATAACTTAATAACTAATATTATAAACATACAACATACAATAGTATTATTTTTACAATTTTAATTTTAAAAATTCATCAAATATATTCCATACATACCATTTTAATTTTAATTTTCTTTTTATTTTGACATCCATATTAGCATAGTCCATACATACCATTTTTCATAATTTGAATTTGTAAAAATATTATGTTAAAAATACAATGCAAAAAATGCATTTTTACAAAATATAATTTTAATTATTTTATTTACATAATAAAATTTTAAATTTTAATATTCATTTTTAGAAATTACAACTATACTAATAGCATATAAAACTAAGTTGATTATATTTGTGTTTTTAATCAAACAAATTTAATATTATTTTCTTTGAATAATAATACAAATAAAAAAAGCTTATCCATCGAAAAAATTTCTTAAATTTATAAACACTTACAAAATAGTAATATTATTTTAGAAAATATAAAATATAAAAAATAATTTATATTTATGTTTTGCTAAATTAATTTTTATATTTTTTATTAAATTACTTTCACTATTAAGTTTGATATTATTTATAATTTTCATTGCATTTTGAATCAATAACAAATTATTAGTACTTGATAATTAATGATATGTTACTACGTTGTAACGTATGTTGTATGATTTATTATTTTTTACATTTGATATTGTACGAAATATTGTGAACAAAAATAATATAATATTTGTTGTTATGTTTTTTTGTAAAATCATTTTATACCTCATATATTATTATTATGCAATCACATTAATATAAGTGTTATTACGTGATTAACAAAATAAAAAATTTTGTCATCATAATTTAAAATAGTTGAAAACCTTATACATAATCATAGACAAATTAGTTAAATAATTATATTATTAAGTGATTATCAATATCATCATATTTATAAGTACTTTATATTACAATGAAAAACATAATTAACATCCTCGTCGCGTAACGCGAGTATTCTCCTAGTACTATTCATTATCAAACTTAATATCATTGAAAATTCATGATTACCACTCAAATAATTAATAAATAACTTTACACAAACAAATTTAAGTTTATAAAAGAGAAAAAAACTATTAACAAAAAAAATACAATACAATTACAATATATTTTTTCAATTGCATTACTACATAGTAATGGTTTGTTCGCTCTCCATTACTGGAAGAAATGGAGAAGAGCATCGATGCGAATATATAGGGTATGGAATGCCTCCATTAGTGCAAGAAATGGAGATGAACAGAACTAGGGTTGAATGAGAAAAGTTAAATACATACTAAAATCAATTATTGAAATTTGAAAAGACAAAGATAAAAGGTACCTATTATTTTCACATTCTATTAAGATTTTTTCATCATCATCCTTCCATTAATACAAAATTAAATTTGAAGGGAAATTATGCTTTTCTTCTAAAAAAAATGAAATGCAGTTAATTTAGACAGAAATTTTTAATCAAAATTTAATAGAAATGAAAGTGGACTAAAAAAGGGGAACTCAATTCTGACTTCTCAATAAAATCTGGAATTCACTTCCTGTTTTCTGGCAATACAAAGGAATTTGAAATGTACAAAATTCACAAAACAGAAGGGTAATTCCGTAATGATAGTATTCAAAAGAAATTTATTTACCTTGTAATATAAATACATGAAGCTTATTAAATGCTGTCTCCATCATAAGTTGCCCATCTTTCAATTACAACCTTGAAATTTTCGTCTCTTCTCCTTACCTACAAATTACACCACAATTTTTTTTTATTTAAATAGATTTTACTACACAACAATTTTAAAAATATTTACAAAAATAACAAATTTACCTCGACAAATGGCTTTTTACCATGAAGCAACAAATCCACGCTCTTTTCAGTCTACAAAAAAAAAAACCATTCAATTATTAAAATTTAATCACACAAATTTAATTTAAACATAATTATGCAAAAAACAAAGGGTATAATAGTAAAAAAACAAACAAACCCGATGTATAGTCCAATGGTTTCTTTCTCTCATTTCAATCAAAAAAGGAAAAGTCGCGGACGATTTTCGCTCGAGTATTGTTTTTTGGGTACGTCTAGCCCGCGCCTCCTCGTCACTCAACGTCACACTTTCGACTCCACCCACCTTAATATTTTCAAAATTAAAAAAGTACTCCACTTTTTTTTATAATAAAATAAAAATAAAATACCAAATCGGAGAGGGTAGGGTTTTTAATAATATTCGCTAATCTCTCCCCATGTGCAGTGCCAATGAGCATCACCCCTCGCTCGGCGATGGATCGGCACGCAATCGCCTCGGATTTCGTGCCGATCTCGTCCACTAATATTACTTCCGGCATGTGGTTCTCCACCGCCTCTATCATCACCTTTCACCCCAACAAATTTGTCATTTAGTGAGTGAGTTAGTTAGTTAGTTATGCAAGTTGGCGTAACAGACCTGGTGTTGCATGGAAGGTTCCGGAACCTGCATTCTTCTGGCGCCACCTATAGCATAATGAGGCACGTCACCGTCTCCTCCTATTTCGTTACTCGTATCCACTATTACCTATTTTTTTCATATTAGCCCAAACGTATTTAAAAATTGCAAAACTAAAAACAAAATGATAATAATTCTTACAACTCTTTTGTGAAGTTCATCTGCTAGGACACGTGCTATTTCCCGCATCACCGTGGTCTTTCCTACACCAGGTCTATTCAAAGTTATAAATTATAATTAAGGTTGATATGATAATCCTGTACCTTCCTAAGAAGAGGATGCTTTCTTTGAACTCTAATAAATCGCGGACCATGTCCACGTGGCCTAATACGGCTCGGCCGACGCGACACGTCAGGCCGACAAGTGTCCCTTTTCGGCTTCGAATTGCAGAGATTCTATGCAATGTGCCTTCGATGCCGGCTCTGTTGTCTCCTCCGAAATCCCCGAGTAGTCTCTCCGCTTCTTCTAATTCGTCTTGTGAAACCTGAGAGATAACAGAGAAATTGAATAAGGAGCGTGAATTATCGATTTAGTTTTCATTTTTTGTTTTGTTAATTTGTTGACGATACCTCTGAATTTCTCAAATATTGGCCTCCAGATTCGCCGAGAAACCGTGCTTCGGGTCGCCTACCTAAATCTAGAATTACCTGATCACAGAAACATCGAATTTCGAAATCCGTTATATATTTTAATGATTATACAATGAAGAAATTGAAAGGAAGTTTCAATTTTCATAGCATTTAATTAGAAAGTACATGATAAAATAAAATTGATCGATGAATTTCACACTGAGATTTACCTCCAGTAGGTTACCCTTTCTCGGTTCATTCACCAGACTATTCCTTACATCCTCAGGCAAAATCTATATAAAATAAGGACGTAAATGTCAAACAAGCAACAACAAAATCGCAAATGTCAAAAAAAGTACATACTTCAAGAAGAGAAGGGAGATCGTCTTCAACGACTAGAGATCCGCCATGAGCGACGGGCAAGCAACAAAATTTTATACGTGACGGCTTTCCATTAGCTCTGAGTAAGCGGGAAGTAGAAACTTTCGGTAGGAAACATCGATGTCCAAGCAACTGAAGCGCCATTACTCAAGAGTTCAGCTCGCTAGAGAAGATAAAGCCTAACAAACATCTTCGTGGGCCTTTTCGTGATTCCAACGGGCTGGTAGATAATTGTATGGGCCTTTTTATGAACTGAATCAATGTCATAAAAATTGAAAATAAATAAATAAATAAATTCAAATTTAAGACCTCGTGCACGTGCGTGTCACGTGAGACGAGACATCAAATCAAAGTAAACCCTTCATCTCCTCTCATCTCATTCTCAGGCTCAGCTGTGTTTCTTGTATATTCAAAAAACCTCTTCGTGCAAACTACGAAAACCATCCACGAAAGGAGAGAAAAAGAAAGGGTTTGAGAAAAGAAGAGATGGCGAAGAAGTCGCAGCAAACGATTCTTCCAGAATTGAAGTCAAAGGATCTGGGTAAACTCGGTCCAGCCTTCGGCTTCGGCGCCGGTTGTGGTGTTGGCGTCGGCGTCGGCCTTTTTGGAGGTTCTCTTCTTTTTTTGCTCCTAAACCTATTATTTGAATTTTAGTTTCAGATTGACGCTAAACCTTAAAGTACAGTACTTCCATGATTACCATGTTTAATCCTCAATTGAATGCGAAAGAAGAAAAAATTGAGTTTAATTTTGTTAATTTCTTGATTTCAATTCGACCATGATTAGGTTTAGGAATTGGAGCAGGAGTTCCTGGTTTGCACCTCGGAGTCGGAGCCGGTGCGGTATGCGGAATCGGTTTAGGATTCGGGTATGGATTGGGTAAAGGAGTCTCGTATGATGAAGATGGAAAGCATACTAATGTAGGCAAATTACTAGAAAATGTTAAAATTATTCCTACCAAGTAAGTAATTTTTTCTCGCGGAATTTCCCAATTTGATAATTTTGTTTGCGAAATTGATTTAATTCAATGTTATATTTTTGTGAAAATGGAATTTTAGAGAGGAAATTCGAGTTTTGACTGATGAGCTCGTCGTGAACACGAAAAAACTGGCTCATGCAACTTCGAAAGTGATCGAGAAATGGAGATCATGAGCTAGTTGTCTTATAGTGTGTATGTATTTCCATTGTTAAAAGCTTTTTAGATATGTGTCTAGTAGTTTATATTCATTGGGATATTATGAAAAATATGTGGAGAATTTCATTTTGGTCCCTGAAATGTTGTAATATCTTTGATGTGGCATTTAAATTTTATTTGTTTAATTAAGTTTTATGTTTTTTTGGTAATGAAATAATAAGTTGTTGTGTTTGTTAGGTACTTGTTAATGCTTCTAATAAATATTGATTATTGTTCTTCACATTTTTGGCAATTTATTGCTAAAATAATCTCTTTTATTTGGTCTATTTTTTAAATTTAACTATCATATTTTATTTTTCTATAGTATTTGATTTATATTAATATATAGTTCAACAGAAGTCAAAATGTGATACGCATACATTGAAATCATGCAATTAAAATACTCGATAATGAGAAAAAATAATAATGCAATTGTTAATTTATTGGTTGATTCGAATCGAAATCATGTACTAGCATTGTTGTGAGTTTCATTAATTTTAATTTATTTTGTTGACACAGCATTAAATTTTGTACATACAGTCAAATGACCTAAAAAAATATGTATACGGTGAAAATTAGTGATTATAATTTCAAAACATGGACGAATTCATGAATATTGACCGCTAAAAGGTATAATATACCAAAGAGTATTTTTGTTTGGGAGAAATTTCGGGGTTGTTATCTCAAATATAATATTTGACACAATCCAGTATTTAATTTACAAACAATGTTGTATTAATATATATAATTTTTTTGTGGGAACATTATATGTAAAATAATTATGTGTCGTAATATTGTCAGTTATATGTTTATAATAAAATAATTAATGTTGGTTAATAAAATTAAGTATTAATATGTTAATTATGATCCGAATTTTTAATGTGTAGAATATTTTGAGTGGTATGTTTCGATTTAAAATCTAATTATATTGTTTTGTTAACACAGATTCAGATTTCTTAATATACTTACGAGGATGATTCTATGATAGGACCTTTGCAAAAGAGTATTTTGAAAATTTATAATTATTTTGGAAATTTGTCAACTAAATTAGTTTCCTATCCGAGTATTGCATTAATTATTATTTAAACTAGAAGATTGGAATTTGGAAAATACCAAAATACCTTTGTTAATTTGTATTTTGTTAATTTGTATAAGAATTAGAAAAAAGTTCTTACCATAGAATTATCCATAAAAATATATATATTTACAATACTAGGTATCTTAAATTACGAGTCTTGCTCGGCGCCCTGACATAAGAATGTCAACGGGTCGGGTTTGAATAAGCCTTTTCCATACCCGAATCCGAACAAAAAATACACGTGGAGAAAAATTATACCCGAATCAGAACCCGTGGGTAACGTGTATATCCGAACCCGTTATCCGAAAATCACCAATAAAAAATCTGAAAAAAAAATCTAAAATTTTTATTATGAAAATACGTATAACACCAATAATTTTAAATACATAAATCAAACAACATGTACATATACATTAAAAATCCAATATTACAAAAAAATAATCCATAATCCATAATCCATAAAACGTAAAAATATTTATATTATTGGATATTTTCGAATATTTTCGGATACAAATACATTAGAAACCCGGGGACCGGCAACACATATTCGACCAGGGGTGTTCAAATGGTCGGTTCGGATCAAACCGAACCATTTAAAGTAAAACCAATTTAAATCGAACCAAATCAAATATAAATCGAACCGACCAAATAAATATCTGAACCAAACTAAAACCGAACCAGTCAAACCAAACGGTTTAATTGGTTTATTCGGTTAAACCACACCGAATAAGAATGCAGCGTAATCAATTTATACAATGTAAACTCTACCACTTTCATATATATAAAGGGGCAATTTCTTGTATGTCCCTACAAAAGTTCAAAATATCATATTTGACCCTATAAAATTGTTAATATCAAATTTAACCCTTCAAAACCCAAAAACTAACAAATTTGTCTACTCAAAATTACAATCTTATCAAATTAATCCATTTAAAACTTTCATATTATCGAATTTGTCCATATCATCAACTTAACATCCATCTAATCACAATTAATAATTGATGACTCTAGTTAAGTCACTAATTACGAATTTAAAAGACCAAAATACCCTTCCTAACATAAAAGTACTGTTCTTCCTCTTTCAGGAACCTTCTCTCTTTTCTTTCTTGATTCCCGCCCTTTCATCTAGTTCGACTCGTCACTAGAGCCTCTGACCCACAACATTATGCCATCCATTCATTGCCAGACATCTTGTCTTGTCCACTCTTCATCGTCATTGCCTGGTCAGTAGCTTTCATTTCATGAACCAGATGACTCATCCCATTCATGTATTTCACATTCACTACTGAAATTAAACAACAAATAGAGAGTCAAACTGTTAAATTATCATTCAAGTATATGGCAAATCATTCTCCGGTAACAAACAACAACAAATTACTGTTAAATGGGGAAAAAATCATCAACAGTACAATTAAAAGTACAATAAATTGGAAAAAAAACATGAATATTGAAAAATCACACCACTTACATAGTCTGGAATCAATTTGCCAAGTGGTTGCAATCGTATGGATTGAATTCGCTGTGGTAACAAACCCTAGGAAAAAGATGAGCAATACTAAAACACTTACAGAGACTAGTAATTCAACATAATTTAGTCATAATTCACTTTAATTTGTTCCAATTTAATCCAAATATTGTTCTTAAGACAACCTCAAAAGACCCTAAATTAATCATAATAAACTGATATTTAATCATAATCATGTCATAATTGACCATAGTTCATTTTAATTTATATCCAATTGAGAAATAAAAATCAGTCCATCAAATACAACTACAAAATCATACAATCTATTTAATCATCAAACAAAACAGATACTGAAAAGAAATGGGATAAATGCTTCTTCTATTTCGAGCCCACTTTCATATCAATTCTGGAGAAATAAGAATTTGTTCATTCATCCACCCATGCGCGTCACGAGAATCAGAGATAGTCACGAAATGTCACTAGAGAGAAAATGAATCACTAGAGAGAAAATGGAGGGCGTCGCCAGAACGGCATCGCCAATGAAGCTTGCGATCATGAAATGCTAGGAGCTAACAGAGTTTACGATCGAGATATGTTAAAGAGGGTTGAGCTGAGGAGATGAAGGGCAAACATGTAATTTCATAGTATTTCCCTTAAACTTAACGTAAAGGCTATTTGTGATAATGACAGACATTTAGAAGGACATACTTGATATTAATACTTTTACAGGGCCAAATATGATATTTTGAGTTTAGAAAGGGCTATACCTGAAATTATCCCATATATAAATAACAAAAATCAATTTCTAATTATCACATATAGTTAATTATCTAATTCAATTCACACAACAAAAAGAAGAATGCTCAATTTTTTAAAAATAAAAGTTACCACTAACCAGTTCAAACTAATAACCAAAATGCCAACATATATCAGTGCAAAATAACATCAAATCCATTAATTAAAATTCACTAGTATTTAATAGAGAAAAGTCTGATATTGGTCCCTGAAAAATACCAAAATGTTCAATTTGCCCCCTGACATTTTTTTTGGGTCAATTTGCCCCCCAATATTTCAATTTTGTTCATTGTGCCCCCCAAATTTTTTAATTTCGTTCAATGTGCCCCTTCCGTCTATTTTTACCGTCAAATGGCTGTCAATGATGTTATTTTATTCATTTTTTTCAAACCCGACCCGCTTATTCTAACCCGACCCGTTTATTTAAACCCGACCCACATTTAAAACCCCTCTCTCTCAATTTACTCTCTCCATCTCTCCGATCTCTCTCCAGGTCGCAAAGAAAAAGAAAAAAAAAAAAGCTCTCGGCGATCTCTCTCTCTCTCGACGATCTCACTCTCTCGGCGATCTCTCTCGGCCACTCTCTAGGTCAGTAAATCCACTCTCTCTCTCTCGTCGTTCTTAAATTTGTTCCACTCTGTCTCGTCAGATATCTAGGTCAGATCTCTCCGTAAATTGCGTGAATTGTAGGATATATTTGATCCAGAATTTCTGCTCTCTCTCTCTCCGTAAATTTGTTCCACTCTCTCTCTCTCCGTAAATTTTGTCCAGAATTTCTGCTTTCATCAATTTTTTTTAATAAAAAAAAAACTAACTCTATCATTTCAAATCTATAAAATCATATTATTATGAATATGATCCATTCAAATATTTTACGCATTTAAATTTTTTATTATACTGTATATTTTTACATGTCACATGATAATTATAATGATCGGTTCGATTTTATTTGATTTACACTAATTTTAAACCAAACCGAGTAACACTAATTTTAAACCAAACCGAACTAAATAATCCATTAACCGAACCAACTAAATCAAAATTGACCGATTCAGTTCGATAACCAAATAAACCAAACCGTTTGAACAACCCTTATAACTGACTTCTTAATTGCGGAATAATACATTTAACCAGACCGCACAATTAAACCCTACCGGCAAGACTGGACCCGTTAATTCTCTCGCTCGCTAAATCTTAAACCCGACCCGCATCTCTTTCCCCCTCGCTCGCTCACTCGCTCTTGCCCTAGACCTCGCCGACTCGTCCCGTCGCTCGCCGTCGCAACGTCACTCGGCAGTCTTCACTGCTGTTGTGAGAGCTACTGCCAGCTTGACAGTTACTGACAAGACGAGGAACTCTTGAATTTATTGTGAATTCTGGTAATTTCTTGAGTTGTGCTCTATATTATGATAATCAATCGTAAAATTGCTGTGAATTACAATCGAATTATCTGATAATTGCAATTACGACAAGCAATAATTGAATTCAAATTACAAAACTATTATAAAATTGTGATAATAACTATAGGACCCGTTTTCAAAATTGGCTTTAGGTACCTCAAAACTTATGGAAGCAGAAACATCAACTGCAGCAGCAATGGAGGAAGAACAGGAAGAGGACAACTTGGAAGAAAATATAGAATACGAAGAAGAAGAGGAGGAAGAGAGATGCGAATTAGAATTCGAGGAAGGAACCGATCCCATAGAGCTGGTCCACGGCGCCGATAACGGCGTCGAGCTATTCAAACAATTCGAACGACTCGAGTACGAAGCTCTCGCAGAGCGCAAACGCAAAGCTCTTCAACACCAATTCCCTGATCGGTATATACACCAAACCCAACATTACCATCAAAAGATTCAAAACTACAGTTCTTTAATTCGCTTATTTTTCAGGAACGAACCCGCAAAAAAACCTCGACAAGACGAATATCTCGGCGCAACCATGGACGAAATCGACGAAATGATGAATTTCGGCTTCCGCAAAAGAAGAAAACGCGGCGAAGTACCTTCTTTTCCAACTCATTCCCTTTTTTAAAATTCTAACACATAAATTAATTTTCAGCTTAAGAAAAAAGGTAGAAGAAAAGGCTCACGAAAAAAACTCACCCCCGAAGTCAGCCGCAAAATCGGCGACGCCACTCTTTTCTACGCCTCCGGAAAATACAAAGAAGTCAGTATTACAAATTTAATATAATTTAATTAAAAAATCAAAATTAAAATTTGGTAACAAACTTTCAGGCGATACCAATACTCCACGAAGTGGTCCGACTAGCGCCGAATCTCCCAGACGGATACTACCTTCTTGGGCTAATCCATGAAGCAAACAAAGACCGCAAAAAAGCATTCAATTTCCACATGATCGCGGCCTTCTTCACGCCCAAAGACGCTTCCTTGTGGCGCAAGCTAGTGGCCTGGTCCATCGATCTCCAAGACCCCGCCTTGGTCAAACACTGCCTCTCCAAAGCGATCATCGCGGATCCCGAGGATATCGGGTTGAAATTCGACGCCGCGTTGCTCTACTTCGAGCTCGAGGAGTTTGTTAAATCCGCGGAGCTCTACGAGCAGATCTTGACCGTCGATAAGGAGAATCTCGAGGCGAGGAAAATGGCTGCGAGGATGTATCGGAAGTGCGGGAAAGTCGAGAAGGCGATTGCGATATTGGAGGAGTATGTGAACGGGAAGAGTGATGTTCACGTAATTGATTTGCTCGTGGGGTTGTATATCGGGACTAAATTGTGTGAGAAGGGAATTGAATTGATTGAGTTGGCTAAATGCGAGACGAAACGGGTTCCCTTTTGTTTGGAGGCGAAGTTGGTTGTTTGTAGAGCTTTTCTCGGAGATATGAATCATGCAAAGGTAATTAATTAATTAGTGGGATTGTATATTAGTTGTTGTATGAATTTTGGTGTTTGGTTTAGGTTTTGCTTGAGAATATACCGTTGGGAGAATCGAGAGAGGTTGAAGAGGCTTTGGGTGAAGTTGCTGATTTGTTGTTTGAAATGGGAAAGTACGATTACGCCCTTCAGTTTTATTTTGCTTCGGAACAAGTTGTTGGTAATCCTAAGGTATGCGTAGAAAATAAATCGTGTGTTATTTTATTTTTATTTTGTGGTGTTTTTTTTTTTATATTTGAAAATACGCAGGGTGAATTGTATAAGAAAATTGCGGAATGTTATATAGCTATGGAGGATAGAAACAAAGCCATTGATTTCTTTTATAAAGGTTTTTATTTAGTTTTCTTTTTCGAATTTTTTTAGATTACTTTATGTGAATTTATTTATGTTTTTATGCAGCATTGAATAGAATGGAGGAAAGTATTGAGATAAGAATGAGACTCACTTCTCTCCTCTTAGAAGTGGGAAAAAAAGACGAAACGATCATTTTGCTTTCACCCCCTCAAAATTCTGGTAATTTACATGTACAATTTATTTAACCAATATTCAGTTATTCTTTTATTTATATATTTGATTTGATATGATGTAATTATTTTTGTTCAGAAATGGATGCGAATTTTGAAAGAAACAAAGACGAAAACTTGTCTTTTGATTCGCCAATTCCTAATTCAGGTATGTACTGCGTACATCATAAAATGGATATTTAGGGATTTGGGTTTTGATAAAAAATGTTAACCTTGAACAGAATCTATATCCGAGACAACGCCACCGAAAATAAAACTATGGTGGCAAAACTGTAAAATAAAGATTCAACTTGCCAAAATATACCGTGACAAAGAAATGCTCGAAGATTTCACAAACACCATCTTTTCTTCGGTTCGCGAAACCCTAATTATAGAATCAATCAATCACAAGGTAAAAATAAAATTTCAAAATATCACATATTATACCCCCTTTCAAAAATGTTGAAATATCATAAATACCCTTGGCTAGTTGAAACCGGTGAAAAAGCTATCGAAAAATATACTGAAAGAAAGGGCGAAATTATTGGACGAACAACAACCTGATAATGTGTTTAATGGATTCAGACCTCTTGCAAGACAGAACGACTTGTTAGTATTTCCTCTCTTTTTCAATTTAAACTTTTTATTTATTTATTTATTTGTTTTGTTGTGAATTTAGGATAAAAGCATTAAGGGCGAAGAAAAAACTCAAGAAAATTGCAGCTTTGAAAGAAGAGAAAAAAACCGCTACAATTGCTGCCGGTTTGGACTGGCAAAGTGACGATTCTGATATCGATGAACCACCGGTACAATCATTTTTCTTTTGGTACCGTACCATACCAGTCAGATTCGGTACCAGTTGTCCCAAGGAAAAAAAATCTTAATTTGCAATCTTGGGTTCATTTTTTTTTAAATAACGAGGGTTTAATAGTCATTTCGTAGGCGTAAATATGAATATAGAAGCTTTCGGGGGTACTTTTGGAATTTTATGTAATAAATTTAATTCTCTTTTTGGTCCTTTTTAGAGGAGAGAGAAGACAGAGCCTCCTCTCCCTGGATTTCTAGAGGAACACGAGAACCATATTCTCTTACTCGATGTATGTATTTTACTTTAATATTATTTTGCTAACCTTACAAATATTTGGACTTAATTGCCGATTTTAATTAATTGTTAATTTTTTTTATAAAAGTTGTGCAAAGCATTGGCATCGTTGCGAAGATATTGGGACGCATTGGAGCTCATTAACAAAACCCTAAAACTCGCAAACGATGATGTCATCGCTCATGACATCAAAGAGGACTTCCGTTCTTTAGGAGCTCGTAAGTCTCATTCATTCAACCACGTATAAAATAAAATTTCTAACTTTTTTGTGGGGGTATTTTTGTAATTTTAGAAATAGCGTACGGTACGAGCGATTTGAAACACGGATTCGATTATGTGCGGTACATTGTTCAACAACACCCTTATAGTAACGCCGCATGGAATTGCTATTACAAAGTCGTTTCAAGGTAATTTATTTTACCTTATTGGATAAATTTGCAAAATAGCCCCTCGAATTAATGAAAATTCGCAAATTTTTTTTTGGTGTAGATTGGAGGATAGATACACGAAACATAATAAATTCATAAGACATATTAGAGGCACGAAGAATGATTGTGTGCCCCCAATTTTAATTAGCGGACATCAATTTACTAATATAAGTCAACATCAATCTTCTTGTGTGGATTATTTAGAGGCGTTTAAATTGCAACCCGATAACCCGTTAATCAATCTCTGCGTCGGTAAGACTTCGATTTATTTTTACTATTTATTTAGTTCAATAGTTACATTTTCATTATTATTTCAGGGACCTCTTTGATTAATTTGGCTCTTGGGTTTCGGCTTCAAGAGAAACATAAATGTATTCTCCAAGCATTTTCTTTTCTCTATAATTATTTGCGCCTCTGCGATAATAGCCAGGTATTAACATGGGGGCGTTTTTGTAATTTAGGCATAATTATTAATTACCATAATTGAATTTTCGTTTATTTTTATTTAGGAGGGTTTGTATAACATAGCGAGGGCATATCACCACGTGGGGTTGGTTACACTCGCAACTTCATATTATGGAAAAGTTTTGGCGATAAAGCAAAAAGACGAACCCGTCCCTAGTTTGCCTTACGAGGAGAAAATGCCACCTAGGCAAAATGGCAAGTATGATTATTGCGATTTGAGAAGAGAGGCTGCGTATAATTTGCATTTGATTTATAAGAAAAGTGGCGCAGTTGATCTGGCCAGACAGGTTTTGAAAAATTATTGTAGTGATTAAAAGTTAAATTTAATCATTAGTAGGGCTTTTTAGTTTATTTAATAAGTTGAGTGTAAATGTTTTATCGATTGTCTTTTCATATTTGTAAAACTAGAGTTATATTACTTGTATAATCTTCGAGTTAATTATAACTTTATTAGCGTATATCTTCGAGTTAATTATAAACCAAACCGGTTAGAACGAATTGTCTCTTCGAATTTTGCGAATTTGAGATGGATGATGAACAAAACACCCTTTGATACATATCATTACAAAAACCACCGAAGAATCAACGAACGATTCTCATAACTTTACATAGTACAATCAAACCCAAATCAGTGACCAAATTATAGGGTGGGTACTCTCTCAGCCGAGCTGGAAATAACGGTGAGCAAGTTGTTTCCAAACGGGTCGCTCAAATGCTTGGCAAGGTTCTCTACGGGTCCCTCGCCCGTGACGTATGCTTGAATGAAGAATCCGAGCATCGAGAACATAGCTAGTCTCCCATTCTTGATTTCCTTCACCTTTAGAAGAGCTGCTTGGTCCGGATCCTCGGCCAGACCGAGCGGGTCGAACGGGCCTCCTGGGTGTAGCCTGTCCTCAAATTCCTGCATTTACACAAAACTATGTTGATTTATCTTCGTCGCGCAAGACATATAATTAGAATAATAATGTACTATGTAGTGGTAATAAGCTTACGAGTCCATTGGTGATTCGATAGTACTCGGCTCCTCCGAGAAGTACTACCTCGGCAGCCACGGCGACAACGAGGTTAATGGGGATGCTGCTTCCAAAGTAGTTCAAGGTGTTTCCATCGAGGAGAAGTGCACCGGTCTGATGCAAAACCGAAACAAATTTTGAGTAAAATTGCAAAACAAGACCAAGTAATATTTTTTTGTAGAAATTGGCGTATACCTTGAACCAGACAGCCTCAGGACCGCAATTTGCGCCGAATTTGTTGAAGGCTTCGGGAATGATGAAGCCAGCAGCGCCGAGCATGGCCCACCGTGCATGAATTAGCTCGTATCCTTGGTATCTGAATTTCAAATTAAAAAAGAGCATTTAATAATCACTTTGTGCCAATATAATAGAATCTGTTATTAAGGATGTGTATTTGACATACTTGGCGAAGTTCTCTGGTTTCTTGCCGAGACCAAAAGGATCATAGCCATAGCTGCAAAGAGGAATATCTTTTTATTACAAGCTTGAACAAAATAAAAAATGGTTTTTTTACTTTTTATTTTTATTTTTATACATTAGCAAGAAATTGTAATAGAATTGAAACTGTAGAAAAGCAGCTTACTCTCCGGGGACCTCTCCGTTGAGGTACTCGGGCACTTCAGAGCGTTCCAAGAGGCCTTCCGGCAAGAAGATCCTTCTGTCAGGGCCGTACCACTTTGCCAACTCATCATCTATAGGTGAAACAGCCGCAGCCTTTGCCTTTGCGGGCGCTTGCTTCTTCTGAAACAGTGCATAAACCTTTAAACTACTCGCTCGCGTTCTCCCCGATCTTCCTAACGTAGTCGTTGGTACCGTTGGAGCGACGGCAATCGAGGCCATGACTGTTTCGAGAAGAACAGATATGGAGTGAGAAAGAGAAGAGAGAATGAGATGGAGGTTGTGTGAAGAAAGGAGAGAATGACTAGGTTAAATGGAAGAAATTTAATTGGAAATGAATCAATTTGGATGGTGTGGCTCGATGTGGATTTGGGTTTGAAGAATTTGATTGGTTGATGGACAGGAGGTGTAATCTATTTTCGTGGTTTGGTTGGTTCTGTGTCGATATGGGTGATGACATGGCAGATTAGTAACGATGATGTGGCAGACTATGTGTGGTTTTATGGTAGGATGGAGATGGGCATGGGGGGCCTGTATAGACAGTTTCAATTCAAGCCACAAGTTTTAGGAGTCTTGAGTATAGACAGTTTCAATTCAAGCCACAAGTTTTAGGAGTCTTGAGTATAGACAGTTTCAATTCAAGCCACAAGTTTTAGGAGTCTTGAGTATAGACAGTTTCAATTCAAGCCACAAGTTTTAGGAGTCTTGAGTATAGACGGTTTCAATTCAAGCCACAAGTTTTAGGAGTCTTGAGTATAGACGGTTTCAATTCAAGCCACAAGTTTTAGGAGTCTTGAGTATAGACGGTTTCAATTCAAGCCACAAGTTTTAGGAGTCTTGAGTATAGACGGTTTCAATTCAACCCACAAGTTTTAGGAGTCTTGAGTATAGACGGTTTCAATTCAACCCACAAGTTTTAGGAGTCTTGAGGCCCCGAATTAGGACAGAATACTAATGCAGCCGGATTTACTTGCATTTACGGCTGCCACGTCAGCCATCGATTTTGGGCCGTCCGATCACCCTTTAATTTTTTGCTCTCAATCTCATCCGTCCGTTGTTGCGTGCGCTCGGTGTTTGAACACCAGGGTTCTTTTCTTGCATGGTCCACCATAGACCGCGTCCACTCGGTCATGCTATGTATAAGAAGGGCAGCGATTTTCTCTCTCCTCATTCTTTAGATCGGCTCGACAAAACGTGGGCGTGAGGAGAAAGGACGATTGCTAGGGTTTGCGCAGGATTCCTGGGGTTTGCGCGGTCCACGAGCACGGCGATTCCTGGTGTGCGCAGCCGACGAGCACGGCCTTTTCTAGGGTTTCCGCAAATTCCGCCTCGGACGAAGTTATTCTTTGTTTCTTCGATTTTTTCGATTCGGTTTGTTGTTCTGTTGGTTTTCCTTTGATTCATGTTCTATTTCTTCATGATTTGATGCACTTTGCAGCTTATGTTTTGGTTCTTATGCAAATTTCAATTCTAGGGTTTTTTGCCTATTGATTTTTCTGTCTTTCTTGGATGAATAAATCACGCAAAAATGTTTAAATCATCTAGGTGGAGGAGTGACAAGACCAAGATCAAAGCCGTTTTCAAGTTCCATTTCCATGTCTCACAGGTACCAATCCAAAGCTTCCAGATTCAAATCCAATTTTCTTTTTAAAACATGAAATTGAATTCAAATCTTTTTCTCCTTCAGCTTCCAAAATCTGGACGGGAGACTCTAATGGTTGAATTGGTACCGACCGATGACAAAATCATGATCAAAGCCGTTTTCAAGTTCTATTTCCAAGTCTCACAGGTAGTAATCCAAAGCTTCCAGATTCAAATCCAATTTTCTTTTTCAAACATGAAATTGAGTTCGAACTCTCTTTCTTCTTTCAACATCCAAAATCAAGATGGGAGACTAATGGTTGTATTGGTACCGACTGATTTTGGTTGACTGTGTTCGATATGAGAAAACCAGCACAACTGATAATGGTTCCTGTCGTTGGATCAATCCAGTTTATGAGACTGTTAAGCTGACCCGCAATGCGAAAACCGGCAAAGTTACTGACAAATTGTACCAATTTATAATCTCTGCTTCAGTAAGTACAAAAAATACTTTAATATATTTTGCAACTTCATTTCGAGAAATTGTCATATTGGAAAATTGATTATTTTTTAATTTTTATTGGTGATTTAATTGAAGGGATCAAGCGAAGGTGAAATTTGGGAGAAGTTAACATTAATTTGGGGGATTATTTGGAGGCGTTTAAGCCATGTAACGGAACTCTAGCTCCGAAAGGAAATTCTGGAGCGTTTTTGCAGGTGATTTTTTCTTTACTTCGAACCTTACACATTACCCTAATTTGCAAATCACACCGAATTTCTCTTAATGTGACAATGTCATCACAGGATTCCTCATACCTTAATAATAAATGATCATGCACACAATAAACACTGCATTTATTTCATTTTTATAACTACAATAAACTTAGTTTTATTTCATATTGTTGTTTTAGTTAATTTTAGGCTGATAATTTCTTTGTATTAAATTTGACAGGTTACCATACAGAGATTAGTCAAAGTCATCTATTTAGTCACGCAAGGACACACTTTGGGAAGCATACTGTTATTAATCTCCTTCATGTTCAGCAGGTTTGTCGGAGTTGTTCAAATGATTGGCATTTACCATCAAATTTTATTTTCGAGATCAACGTATGAAAAGATTGTTAACTTTTACAGGTTCTGTATGGAAAATTATCTTCTTCCTGATAAGTCCTAACAAGAATAATTCGTGAAAATACATAAACTAATTGGCAAAGAATGATGTTTTTCTAAATTACAATATTATTTGTATTTTAATGTAATTTTTTTTTTTGTTATAATATTAATTTGTGATGTTTTAGGTGTACATAACTGAACAAACTTAAAGGTAAATAATGATATTGTGACAATCAGCGAAAAAGGAGACACGGATCATGAAGGATTGACGTATGAGTCCCACAAGATTTTGATGATGAAAGGATAGGCTGAGTAGGGCTTTGAGGCCATGGGAAGGAGTGCGGTTTCTCTGTGGCCGCACAGTGGCAGCCACTTGTGAAACCGCCGACGTGGCTTCGTTTCATTGGTCAAAACAATATATTTTTCGTATAAACCCTTACTTTTTCGGAATCCCCTAGACAGTTAATTTATATAAATTAGGGATTTATGTGTAAAATTCATTGTTTTGACCAATAAAACGAAGCCACGTCGGCGGTTTCACAAGTGGCTGCCACTGTGCGACCACAGAGAAACCGCACTCCATGGGAAGTGGTTTGTGGAGCTATCACATAGACTATCATACAACATTTTCGCAATTTTTGGTACTATGTCAAATTGTAAATTCAAGAAAGTGCATAAATAAATATACAAATTAAATATAAATACAAAGTTGAATACAAATATTAAGTACGTATATAAATACCAATTATCAATGCAAATGCGTAATACAAATATAACACGAATACCAAATAAAATAAAAAAACCACCAATCTCAATACAAATAATAAAATACAAAATGAAAATACGTATACGAAAAACGAATACTAATACTAATACCAAAACTACCGAAATACAAAATAAGAATACAAACAAAAATAAGAATAAGAATACGAATATGAATACGACGACAAGATATGAATACAAATACGAAAACAAAACAAAAAAAATACCGAAACCAATACCAATACCAATATGAAATACAAAATACGAAACAAAAATACCCAGAGAAAAATACAACTACAAAATGAAAATGCAAATAGAAATACTTAAACAAAATATAAACACAATGCGAATACAAAATACAAATACGGAATGCATATACAAATATTAATTATCAATACAAATACAAAATACGATTGCTACTATGCACGAAATAAAAAAAAAATCTGATAGCAATAATAATTTCAATATTTTTATTACGAATACGAATGCACGAAAACAAATGAGAATATGAAACATAAATACAAAATATGAACACACAAAAACGAATATACAAATATGAATACAAGAATTATGAATGCGAATACGACATACAAATACACTACGGATACACAAATACGAATACACGAAATTGAACGTAAATAAAAAATACAAATACACTGAAACGAATGGAAATACAAATAGAAATACAAGTACAAATACAAATACAAATAAAAATAAACAAATCGAAACAACTTTATGATGACCTTTTGTTCCGTTCTCTTTATTTTGCCGACGGTGTATAAAAAAATAAACAAAGTCTCCAACAATTGAGACGGTTCTTACCCTAAATTATATAACAATCATGATGTACTGAGGCAAATTACTAAAATTGTCACAATGTTTCTTGCTGCGTTTGGTGCTCAATCCAGAACTAAGTGGCAAATAGATTTTCAACTTTGTGTTGTGTTTGTACAAATAATTTGATACTTACAAACAATGCAAACAATGAACAATCAATGAAAATAGGATTTTCAAAATCAAAAAATTGGTATACAAATCAGTCATATAAATTCCACGATTTTCTTGAGTCCCCTGCAATTTCTCGGTACTTAGAGGGTCTTGCGCATTCCGCTCAATTGCTCTTCTTCACTGCCATTAAAAAAAAAAATCCACGACATGTATGCACAAGTGAACTTAGCAAATTGACAAAAAAATCTTCGATAGATAAGTCGATCCCGGAATTGCATGAGATGCGATGTAAATTTGAATAGGAGATGCTAGGAGTGTCCGATAAATCCAATGCATCTAGATGCGTGGATGTTCTTGTAATTCAAAGAAGGGATCGAAAGAAATAAATGTCTAAGGGTATTTTGGGAAAATATTTTCCAAACAGAAAGTTCGGACAAGGAGTTGTCCCAACTAACGACTCAAAGGAGGATTAAACCTAGAAGTTGATTGCTTCTTTTGGCATTGACATCATGGCCATATAAACGAGATACACGTATCTAGATTCCATATGATGGATTCCTAGAATCAATCGAATTAGATTCAATTGGTTAAATGCGATACTTATTTATTAGGCAAAGACGACAAAGTGCATCATTCTCCAAAGGTTGGAGAAAGATCCAACGAATTATTGGAAATTACATTTAGATGTAAATGTTCCGATAAGTTCCGAGGCAAGAGGAGGCTATCGGTATTTTGTTACGTTTACAGACGGTTAAATTAGATACGGTAATATCTGATTAATGCGTGCCGAAACAGAGACTTTTGAAGGATTCAAAAGGTTTCAAAAACAAAATACAAAATCGACTAAGCAAGAAAATCAAAGTCCTTTGATAGGATCGAGGAGGCGAGTATTTGAGCTACGCACTTCGATAGGATCGAAGAGGCGATATTTGAGTTATAAGTATTGATTATCATTCATGATTGTGGAATCGTTTCTCGATTATCTTCATTTCGGAACATTGAGATGTGTCCGAAAAGAGGAATTGAACGCATGTTGGACATGGTTCGATAAATGATAAGTCAAACGGATCTCCCAAAAATATTTTGGGGATACGCCCTTGAGACAGCGGCACTAATGAAAGGTTGCATATATGATATGGACCATAAACCTTCTAATCGGTACAAAAGACGCCATATGAGATATGGATCGGAATGGTTCCGAAGTTGTCATTTGTACATATTTGAGGATGTGAGTATATTTCGAAATTGGTTTCGATTAAACTCAATCCCAAATCTGAAAATTGTTCGTTTATGATATATGTATCATAAAGGAAACTAAAGGGTATTAGTTCTAACGTCCTGACGAAAATGAGATTTTCGTGGCTCGAAGAGATGCCTTCTTGGAGGAGGGCATAATGCGCACACGTTTGGAACTTGATGCCATTTATCTCTACGCGGGCTAGTGGGAGTAGAATAAATCTCGAAAGAGTTCGAGATCTGAAAAATGAGCATAGTACCGATAAAAGTTGACATGACTTCATCAAGAGTTGATGAACGCAAGTCGAACACACAAAGGAATTTTTCGTAGATCAAGTAGGCTATATCATAAGCCGATAAATACGGATTTATCGTGGCTAATGATTTATCGAAATCACATGATGATTCGATATCCTACAAGGATGCTATGAAAAGTAACGATTCCACATGACATGATGTCATGAAATCTGAGATTCGATCCGTGTAAATTATCAAGTTTAGAACTTGATTTCATTACTTTTCGGGTTAGACCCGTGAAATGTGAATGGGTTTTCAAGACGAGAACGACACAGATAGGAATTTGCATATATGCAAAGCGAGGCTCGTAGCGAAGAGTTTCAAGTAATTCGTAGTTGGACTATGAAGAAACGTTTTAGCATGTTGCCATGCTTTTGCATTCTCGAAATTCTGCTTGCCATGGTCGCATATTATGACTATGTGATGTGGCAAAATGAATGTCCAAACCGAATTTCTTAACAGAAATTTTATGAAAGGATGTGTACTTGACACAACCTTACGGTTTTGTTGATTCATAAGAATCGGGGATATGATATGCACGTTTTAACGATCCATATGATGGATTAGAGAAATCTTCTCGGAATTGGAATATTCGTTTTGACGAAGTTATAAACTGTTATAACATTGTCGGAACGAATGGAAACTTTGTGTAAACATGAAGGTTAGTGTTAGCCGCGTTATATTTCTTGTAACGACAAAGGATTTAGGCGAGACCGCTTATGTATTAAGCGTGAAGATCTATATGATAGATCTAAGAAGTTCCTCGTTATATATTATAGCACGTATGTCGACATATTTTTGAAAATGGTTTTCAACATGAATCGAAATGAAAAGCCGAAAACGTAGTCCATTCTCAGCCGCTTATTTAGAGAACCTCACATATTAATTATTATTATTATTAATTATTAATACTATATATTAAAGTTTAATGAAGATGATCATGTTTTGACACGTGTCCACATATGTCAAATAAATAAAAGTTATGTCTTGAACAAACATTCCCCATAGCCCAGTTGGTTAAACATCATCGCAATTACCGTGCCCACCTGGGTTCATTCCTGCTTGATGCATTTTTCCAATTTTTTTCATAGTTTAACACACGTCTAGATATGCTATATAAATATAAGTTAATAACTGGACAAATAATCCTTCTAACCCAGTTGGTAAAGTAGCCTGGCATCTATGGTGCCCACCTGGGTTCGAGTCCCGGTTGGTGATTTTTTTTTAATTTTTCTTTTGTAAAATCAGTACAAAATAATTACAATAATTAGCAATAAAATTTATAAAAGAAAGGTTGGCTCAATGGTATTTTACAAATAATTGTACCACTTTGATATTTAAAAAAAATTATATAACTACAAAATAATGCTTATAAAATATTTACAAATAATTTTACCACTTTAATATTTTCAAAAAATTATATAAAATAAATCTTTCAAATTAATTTTTTTAATATATTTTGCAATTTTGTAGATGTCCCACAAAAATAGTTCAAAAAATATTTTTATACAAACAATTTCGTAAAAAAAATGAAAATTTATTTTTTCAAAAAAAAAATATTTCACAAAATTTATTTTATGCAAATCGCTTGAAGTTTTACATAGTTGTCGAAATAAAAAATGTCACTATTCTTCGAAGTTTACTAATAAAATTTAAAAGATAAGCATCGTAACAAAAAAGAAATGCCAACATCATTACTTTTATTAATAATCTCAACATGATAAAAAAGAAAAGCAATAATTTCAAATTTCATTATGTGATACATATGCTTCCGAAGCGGAGCGAGGTACCCCTTGTAAAAATTAAAATCAAACGGAGTATATTAACTGTATAAGATTCAGGAAAGATGTTTTCATTTATAACCTTGTATATTTTATTATTTCGTATATGTTGTGAAATTGGTATGAAATTTTGTTAAATTGATTAACATATAAAACTAAAAATAATCTATATGTCGTTATGATTGATTCCAAAAAATATTTAAAAATAATGATATAGAATATTTTGTAATAGAATAAATAAAAACAGACAACATTTATTGGAAAAAATATACTAATGTGTATATAGATGCTAAATCAATATAATGTATTTGATTTGTTTTAATATAATATAACATAACATAACATAACATATATTGATTGAACATATGTAAAATATTATATATATTAATGGGTTTATTTTCTTTTTTGATTATATAAAACAGTATGTTAAAATTAATATTATAATATTGTTATGTTTGAATTGATTTATTGAAATAAAAGATTATATATTAGAAAATGTATACAAATACTCTATGTTGCATGGATTCAAAGAATGGTATGTGGTTACAATAATTTTATTATTTTATTATTACGAGACAATAATTTGCAGCATAGAGTATTTGTCTATATTTAATTTCACTGTATTATCTTTTATTAAATAAATCGATTCAAACATAACAATGTTATAATATTAAGTAAAGAAATTGTTATCTATATTCAAAAAAATAAAATGAACACATCAGTCTATATCAATGTTTTAAATTGCGATATTGCGGTCCGTTGCGGTCGGATCTTTTTTGTAGCGTATTGCGTTTGCGGGAGCAATTGCGGCGCAATGAACTTATTGCGGATATTCGTTGCGATATTAAATTATGTAATAACAATAGTTTACTTAAATATATTTTTCACAATATTTGTTATCATCATTAATATCGTAAAATTTCCTTTATAATTTTTTTAAAAATTAATAAAAATGTTGATTGTCCAGGGACATTTTCAGTGTACAAAAAAAGTAGATCATAAAATTTCCATTAATATGACAATTATACGGAATTTTTGGAATTGAATTTTGTTGAAGAATTTTTTGTCGACATCCTAAAAATATCAAAACAATATAACTCAAATTGTAAATCGAAACATCAATGAAATACAATGGTAATTACGAAATTCATACATTTATGGATGAAAGTGACACATTTTAGCAGTTATATACATTATGAGCATATTTTTATAAAATATTGTGATAATAAAACATGGAAACTAAGTAATAAATAATCGCAAAATTATGTTATAATTTTTATATTAAATAATTCTCGATGGTATTACTTTAATGTCTGTTTAGTGTTTAATTCAGGGTAAAATACAAAATTTCACAAATCCAAGCTCATGACTGCGTTCTTCTCGTCGAGACGAGCGATTTCGATATAAAATTCTTGTCATTTGGTGCAAGGATGAGAAAGTTACAATAATTTTAATATAATGGGTCACAAACCTATTTTAACCAATCCAATAACCGCAATTATTAGCCGCAATACCGCAATTTTACCGATATTTGGTCTAAATATCGCCGCAATTTCCGTAATTTTTTCAAAACGCAATATCGAGCAATATATGGTTGCGATTTTGCGATTCTAAATTGCAGGCCGCAATTTAAAACACTGGTATATATATATATAATATGAGGGATGCTAACATACTTAATTAAATAAAGAAATTTGGTACTTAATGTTTTTCTACCATTTGATTTACATTGAGATTTTTGAATTTAATGAGGTGTATAAAATTCAATGGTTAAAAAATATTAAGTATCAAATTTATTGTACTTAATTAACTAGTTTAGCCTCCCTCATATAATATCTAACATATGTTTAATCAATCATGTTATATTATATTTAATTATATTGAAATAAAAGATAATATATATTATATTATATTATGTTCAATCAAATACATTATGTTGATTCAATATCTATATACATTTTTTATATTTATTTTCAAATATATATTTTGATAGACCCTCTATTTTTATTTATTTTTTAACAAACTATTATATATTATTATGTTTGAATATTTTTTGAAATCAATGATAATATCAAATAGTTTACTTTTTTATATGTTATAAATCGAAAAAAAATACATACAATTTTCACTGTGATGTATAATAAAATTTACAAGGTTCTATATAGAAAATAGCCAATAATTCATGTATCTTATATTCCGTTTGGGCATTCCGTTTTGCATTTTACCTTTATACGGGCTCCATTAAATAATTGGTCAAGAATGAGCCACGTAAAATAGGAGAATTCGTGAGGATAAACAAAATAATTTTATTCTCCAAAATAATCAATCCCGTTTTGAAATTTAAGAACTATGTAATGCATTTCTCGACTTCTCAAATGTCACATAAGTCCAGTTTCAAATTTAATCCTCCATTAACCAACAAACCTATCGATTTTTTAAAAATCGAGAACACGAGACTTTGCCAATATTTAAATTTCAACAATATGAAAATACTCACACACTCCCTCCCTCTCTTTCAAAAAGATATAACACATCTAAAAATATTATTTAAGTAAATATGTAAATTATTATTAAAAATAGGGGCAATTTCATGTATGTCCCTTCAAAAACTCAAAATATCATATTTGTCCCTCTAAAAATATTAATATCAAATTTAGCCTTCTAAATATCAATTATTATCAAACTAAGTAAAGGTTAGTTGTTTGGTTAAGTTTAACGGAAATCTTGTTAAATGACTAGTTTGCCCTTTACCCACCCCTTCATCACTGTACGACCCATCTCCATTTACGAATCACGATTCAAGCTTCAAGCTTCATTGGGGCTACTCTACTTCGTTGATCCATTGTCTGAGCTTCAAGCTTCAATCTGGCTACTCTCTCTATTGAATCAATATCTTCTCTCATTCTCACAAGTAAATGGGAACAAGTCGAGGAATGTCGGTACAAATTTTGATGAACAATACGAAGATGTAACTCAAAAATAGGGGGATGATTCATATTATTTCATGCCAGACATCTATTTCTTTGCTCATTTTGATCGCTTCTATGATTTTGTGATTGAGTTTGACCGATTCTAAGTTTTCTTTCTCAATGGATTAACGGAGACAAAGTAAAATGAGTTTGACTGAATTCGGATCCATTACGAGTTCATTATGTTGGATTTGGATAATTTGAGATTGGAATAAGGTTAATTGAAATAATTATTGCTCGTAGGTAACAAATTAAAATTAAGCATGATCAGTTATGGCTGAATTAGGATAAGTTAACAATGTATTAGGACAAGTTGGGGTTAAATTAAAATGAACTATTGTTAATTATAAATAAATTAGGTTCTATTACGACCCTATGAAGTATTCTCCTATCACTCATATTTTCCCGTAATTTTAAGATTTTGTTTTCAGAGGTTTGTTATCGTGACATATTCAATCTACACCATTTTCCCGTAATTCGAAGTAAATCGAAGTAAATAGGTTGAGTTGCTAGGCAAGCCAAGAAAGAGGAAGGCGAAATGTTGGTTGATGGAAGCTCTACGCTCAAGAATAAAGAGGAATATAGAATTTAATTCAAGAATAAAGAGGAGAGGGTTCATGGACTGGACAGTACCATTCATATCGAGAAGGGTATATTTGTCATTTAGATTTAAAACGTGTAATTTATTAGAGTTAATAATTTTAAATTATGATTAATTAGATGACAAGTTAACGGCTTGGACAAATTTGATAATATACTAGTTTTAAGTGTATTTATTTGATATAATTATAATTTTGAAAGGACAAATTTGTTAATTTTTTAGTTATGAGAGGATAAATTTGATATTAATAGTTTTAGAGGGACAAATATGATATTTTGAGTTTTTGTGGGGATATACTAGAAATTATCCCTTAAAAATATAATGATCACGTAAAAATTTATTCATAAGAGTTATAAATTTTTATTATAAAATATACAATGGACATTTTCCAAAAATAATGCGTAATGGTCATGTAAAAACATGTCTTTGTTCATATAAGTATATCACATATTAACAATTTATAACTAAAAAAGATATATTACAATAAAATTATAAATTCAAATATTTGTCATAACTAATTTTATGTCAAATATTTGTTTAATTACTACCGGTATATATGAATTAATTATATTAGATATTTGTTATAACTAATTTTAATGACTAAATATTATTAATAAAAATTATAAATTCAAATTCAGAATTTTCAGTTATACCAGTATATATGAATTAATTGTATTAAATATTTGTTATAAGTAATTTTAATTACTAAATCTAGTTAATAAAAAATAAAAAATTCAAATATAGAATTATCAGATAGTTAGAATTCAAAATATAATAACCAAAGTTTGTTTAGACAACAATAATGACCACTACATACATAATTACATAGTCAAGGCAACGTACCAATTTTACCACGTGGCATTTAGCTTCAGAGTTTACGTCATCAATCCGTTTGTCAATAACGGAAGAAATCCTATTATTAGCATAATATATTATTAGTTTAGGGACCTCTTCGTAAACATTTCAAAACCCTTTAAAATAGACGGGACACACTGCCCTAATTTTTCCAATTACTAAATCTAGGTAATAAAAAATAAAAAATTCAAATATAGAATTATCAGATAGTCAGAATTCAAAATATAATAACCAAAGTTTGTTTAGACAACAATAATAACCAGTACATACATAATTACATAGTCAAGGCACCGTACCAACTTTACCACGTGGCATTTAGCTTCATAGTCCACGTCATCAATCCGTTTGTCAATAACGGAAGAAATCCTATTATTAGCATAATATATTATTAGTTTAGGGGCCTCTTCGTAAATATTTCAAAAACCTTTAAAATAGACGGCACACAGTCACACACTGCCCTAATTTTTCCTTTTACATGTATTCGATTCACGGCACACACTGCCCTAATTTTTCCTTTTACATGTATTCGATTCACGGCACACACTGCCCTAATTTTTCCTTTATTCATTCTCCCAGATCTAGGGTTCTCGAGTTGCTTTCTGTCTCTGTCAGACTAGAGCCAAAGCCGAGCCGCGATGGCTGTTGATTCAGCGGAGACGAAGTTTGAGGGGGCGAGCGATGATTCAGCGGAGACGAAGTTTGAGGGGGCGAGCGATGCTTTACGCAAAGGAGATGAGGCGGTGAGTGAGATTTCAGAGAAAGGGGATGGGACGGTGAGTGAGGATTTTGACGAGAAGGGAGATGAGGATTTTGATATTGCGAGTAAGAAGAGGGATATCAGGAAGTATTACTGTGAATACTGTGGTATTTGCAGATCTAAGAAGGCTCTTCTCAGATCTCACCTCCTCTCCGAACATAAGGTTCTGTGATTTTCTTTCAAAAAAAATCTCGTTTCAGCCTCGTGAAACATAAAAACTTCGAAAATAGTTTTATGTATAAACTCAAAATTCATTGATGTTAGTGGTTAAGAAGAATCTAGTAAAATAATTGGTATCTGAATACTTTGGGAATGAAAATTCAGGATAAATTGCAAGAAGAAGATGAATTAAAGGAGGAAAAGAAAGACGAAAAAAATAAATGCGAAGAGTGTGGTGCTTTTTTCAAAAAATCAGCTCATCTCAAACAACACATGGTTTCCCATTCGCTTGAGGTTAGAGCCTAAGTTTTTAAAAAATTCCATAAAAATATCATATCCTAAATTATTGTTTCTAAGGAGTTAAAAAGTTGAAAGTTTTCAAAGGAATTAGTTTAAAACTTCAGAATTTTGCAGGATTAAAATATAAAATGGTGCGTGAAGCATTGGATCCCAAATAGTGAACTCCAAAATGCGAAAAGGGTATTTGAATGGACTAGTAGCCGGTTGGGTTGACCTCCTGTGAAGCTCCTTCAATTTAAAACCCCAATTCACGCTTCTTTCTTCCGAGGTTTCAATTTCATAACCTAAATTTGTTTTCTTTTCATTTTATTTACAATTTATTCTCTTATTTAAGCCTTGATTTTACTATTTTATAACTATTTTCCTAATTTCAGAAACCATTTCCATGCCCAATAGAAGATTGCAAAAATAAATATGCTAGGAAGGATCATTTAAATCGGCATTTAATCACTCACCAAGGAAAAATATTTGAATGTTCAATTGAGGGGTGTAAAAGTAAATTTTCAATTAAAGCCAACATGAAGAGGCATTTAATTGAAATGCATGACAATGATGAAGAAACAATTACTGAAGAAGAAAAGAAGTTGGTTTGCAAAGAATTGGGATGTGGAAAGGCTTTTCAATACGCTTCAAAGCTCCAAAAACACGAACAATCACATGGTAAGTCCTAATAATTTCAATATAGCAATATAATCTAAAAAAATATCAATTAGATTACCTAATTTGGTTTTTCAATTGTCATAGTTAAATTGGAGTGCACAGAGGTAATTTGCACAGAGAAGGGCTGTTTCAAAAATTTCTCAAACGCGAATTGTCTCAAGGAGCACATGAATTCGTGTCACAAATACATCGATTGTGGTATATGTGGACGAAAACAATTAAAAAAGAATATTAAGCGTCATTTGAGGTCTCATGAAAATGTCGATGCGGAAACTTCCTCTGAACAGATCAAATGCACTTTTCCAGATTGCCCCTCCACTTTTTCTAATGTATGTATTCTTACAAGGATATATTTGATATTTAATTGTTCTGTTTGAAAGCTTATTTATTTATATATTGCAGAAATCAAATCGTACGAAGCACATAAAAGCTGTGCATGAAGATTGTAGGTTGTACGCATGTCGCATTTCTGGATGTGGTCAGAAATTTGCGTACAAGCATGTCAGAGATCATCATGAAAATTCTGCCGCTCATACTTGTTGCCTAGTATGTATTTACCTATTTATCCTATTTCCCTTAATTTGTATTTTAACACGGGGTCTAATATTTTTGTTTCTTTTTTTATAGGGTGATTTTGAGGAAACGGACGAGCTGTTTAGAAATGGCGAGAGAGGAGGGAGAAAGAGAAAATGTATTTCGGTTGACTTGCTGCAAAGAAAGAGAGTTGGAGTGAACCCTAATTTGGATCAACCTACTGGGAGTGATTACTTGGCATGGTTGCTCGCTGCAGATTAAGGGTTTAGGGTTTTACTTTAACCAGTTAATTTCTGTGTGTGTGTATAAAGCTTTATGATATAATGAGTACTACTGCTATTGTTTTTGGCGAGTTGAAAGTTTTATATTGAGTTCTTTTGGAATCATTTTATTTGTGTGCTTATTTTAAATTTGTTATTTCTTTTGGATAATGTGATGAAGATGCAATTCTTTGGTATTTATTTAGAAAATTGGAAAATCATGCTACTGACTCGGTTATATTTAGCAACAAAGCAGTGTTTTGAGAAAAATAAAAATATCATGCTTCACTTTTTTCATTACCGTGTCTTTTTTCTGGGCTAAAATTTATTGTGTGAATATTCTATCGAAACGAATTACTCATCATAGTGTATAAAATTAGGGGGAATTTCCCCTTATGTCCTCCCAAAGACTCAAAATATCATATTTGTCCCTCAAAAAACATTAATATCATATTTATCCCCGCAAAAATGAAATTTCACCAAATTTATCCATCAGTTAAGTTTTTCATCAGAATTAACTGTAGTAATAAGAAATTACCAATATACCCTCCTTCCCACTCTTTTCCTTTCCCTCTCCCACCTGCAGAGAGACTTTTCGAATGGAGATCATTCATACTCAATTCGAAATGTGATTCTAATTGTATCTCTTTTATATTTCTTTTTCTATGAAACAATTCAATTTTGTGCATGTATGATGTATCTACATCACTCCTCTCTCTCACTAAGAAAAATATTTGGCAAAAAACTGTTTTTAGAGAAATCACTTTTGTCCTTCCAAAATTTTGTGCAAGCATTATGTTCATAATTATATTGAAGTTAACCTGTAACTCCACTTTTCTTATTTAAAAAAAAATATTATAATCTATTATGTTCTTTTTTAGAGAAAAAAAATATATTATAATTATCTACATTCTCTCTCTCTCTCATTTTTTTTTCTTTATTCTTGTACCAGTTTTTTTCTCTAGTAATTGTACAAGTTGATTGGTATCTAAGTACAAATCACCTTAATTAGTACCAATTAAGACTGCACTTGGCTGAAAATTCATTTTAGTTCCTAGGATTTTTGTGACAATTTTTAGTAACAAATTGATTTGTTACAACTCACGATAATGAATTGGTACCAAAATATGCAAACTTGTATAATGTATTCACAAACTCAACATTCTTATACAATTCAATGGAATAACAAATTCATTTATATTCACTCCATTCAGTTAGAATTATCCTAACCGTAACTCAATTACAAATACTCTTAACTCTGATCCAATTCAACGAAAATTTTAGTGAAAATGTCTCCAGCCCCTTCCTTCGATTCATTATTATTTGTTCTACATGTACCTGTCAAGTATAGTGGAGATGGTAATTAAATATTGTACATGTACATGTTTGAAAAGAGGGATTTTGAAATACTAGCATTACCCCCGCGCAATTGCGCGGGGCTGTTCGGGTTTATAAGTAATGTAGTCGAAAAAAATTGTTGTTTATTTTGTGTATGTGACTTTCTTTTTATAATCATTATTATATGTGTAATTTAGTGTGTTGTGTGCGAGTGAAATTTTGTAGCAAAAATCGTTTGAATATTTTAAGAGCCGGATTTCTTGAATAATTCAAACGGTTATTGCTAAAAAAATTATCTATATTTTATACTTCATAAGTAAAATAAGGAAAAAGAACGAATGAGTCGTCATGAAATTTATTAAGAACATAATAGTTCATAAAACATTACTGAAAAAAAAGTGTTTTTAATTTCACAAATCCTTAATTTCGCTACATATTTAGCACAAATATTTTTCGTCCTTTGTGTGGTCAGCCAACAACAAAGTTTGACGATGTCATCGCTAACCGTTTCGTTCGAACCTTTAATTTAAATTATGTCATGATTATTCGCACATCCATGATTTGGTATATTTTTAACCCCCTAATTTTTTTTGGATATTATAAAAAATTCTCTATCTTTTCGTAAACTACAAAAAAAAAAAACTCTTTACCAGACTTTTATTTTAAAATACTCCTTATGGATGATATTAATTTTTTTTTTCCCAAAATACCCTCCAAATCTCATATGTAATAATTAAAACTTATTTTTGTTATTTTTTATTAATTTTAAGAAAATTCATAAACACTTCTTAACACGTAGTGATTTAAAAAAATTTAAATTATTACATATTTTGTTTATATAATTTTAATATTACATTCTTTATTCATAAAAAAACTAACATTAAATGATAATAAATAAACATCTTGCAAATATATTCATAGAAAATATCTATTTAAACATCTATTTTTTATTTTAGTTTTCTTTTTATGTATTTTTTAATAGTTTTGTGATATTTTATTTTTAAATATTTGCAAGATGTTCTTTTATTAATATTGTTTAACTTATTATAATTTTATTTTAGTTTTTCAAGAAAAATAATAAAGGACCAAAATATAAATTTTAAAACTTCGAAGGACCAAAATGCAAATATAAAGGACCAAAATGTGAAAAAAGGACCAAAATATAATTTTTTAAAAAAAATAGGACCAATTTGAGGCCCCTGGACTAAAATGTAAATTTCAAAACTTTGAAGGGCCAAAATGCAAATCTAAAGGACCAAAATATAAAAAAAAGGACCAAAATGTAATTATTTTTCGAAAAAAGGACCAATTTGTAAATAAAAAAGGACCAAAATGTAAAAAGTTTTACAAATAGGTCCCTGGTGACGTGGCTGCATCAGGCAAGAAAAATAATAAAGGACCAAAATGTAAATTTTAAAACTTCGAAGGACCAAAATGCAAATATAAAGGACCAAAATGTGAAAAAAGGACCAAAATATAATTTTTTTTAAAAAATAGGACCAATTTGAGGTCCCTGGACTAAAATGTAAATTTCAAAACTTCGAAGGGCCAAAATGCAAATATAAAGGACCAAAATGTAAAAAAAAAAAGACCTAAATGTAATTTTTTTTTTCGAAAAAAGGACTAATTTGTAAATAAAAAAGGATCAAAATGTAATTTTTTTTTTTTACAAATAGGCCCCTGGTGACGTGGCTGCACCAGGAGGCAGCAAATCCCCTTGCATTATGGCTGCATCAGGCAAGAAAAATAATAAAGGACCAACATGTAAATTTTAAAACTTCGAAGGACAAAAATGCAAATATAAAGGACCAAAATGTGAAAAAAGGACCAAAATATAATTTTTTTTAAAAAATAGGACCAATTTGAGGCCCCTGGACTAAAATGTAAATTTCAAAACTTCGAAGGGCCAAAATGCAAATATAAAGGACCAAAATGTAAAAAAAAAAGGACCAAAATGTATTTTTTTTTTCGAAAAAATGATTAATTTGTAAATAAAAAAGGACCAAAATGTAAAAAAAATATTTTTTTACAAATAGGCCCCTGGTGACGTGGCTGCACCAGGAGGCAGTAAATCCCCTTGCATTATATATTAGATAGATATGTATTATTAAATACATGGATTTAGCAATACACAAGAGTTGTTTGATTAGATGTATTTTAAAAATCATGTAAATCAAAATCTTATGTTTGATTCTTGGTGCAAACCAAAAACATGTATTCGGATCAAGTTAGTTACCCAAATAACTTGTTTGAAATGAAACTTGTTTTTATAATTACCCAAAAAGAATTCTTATATAATAGAAAATAGTACAAAATATAACATTATATACAAATTTTGCCCAAAGTACCTTCATGAATTCTTAGTCCTACAGCTTAAATAAAATAACACGAAAAAATGTGATTGTTTTTCGATTAAAAAAAAACTTATAACGCTTTGAGGAGTTCAAATAACGTGTTTTTAGATCATTTGCATCGTATCTTCCACTACATAACTTTTCACCAAATTTTGGAAACAGTAAAAAAGTTTGTTTTTCAATTTAAAACAATCTTAAAATGCTTTGAGGAGTTCAAATAACGTGTATTTAGATCATTTGTATTATATCTTTCACTACATGACTTTTCACCAAATTTAACAAACACTAAGAAAGTTTGTTTTTCGATTCAAAATAATCTTTTAACGATTTGAGAAGTTCAAATACTGTGTTTTTAGATCATTTGTATCGTATGTTTGACTGCATTATTCTTCACCAAATTTTACAAACACTAAGAATGTTTGTTTTTCGATTCAAAAACAATCTTTTCACACGTTGATGAGTTTTTCAGATTATGTGTGTCGTATCTTTTACTACATTACTTTTCACCAAATTTTGCAAACACTAAGAAAGTTTGTTTTTCAATTGAAAACAATCTTAAAACGTTTTGAAGAGTTCAAATAACGTGTTTTTGGACCATTTATATCATATCTTTCACTACATAGCTTTTCATCAAATTTTACACATACTAAGAAAGTTTTTTTTTTCGATTCAAAATAATTTTTTAACGATTTGAGAAGTTCAAATAATGTGTTTTCAGATCATTTTTATCGTATGTTTTACTACATTACTCTTCACCAAATTTTACAAACACTTAGATAGTTTGTTTTTTGATTCAAAACAATCTTTTAACGCTTTGAGGAGTTCAAATAACGTGTTTTCAGATTATGTGTGTCGTCTCTTTTACTACATTACTTTTCACCAAATTTTACAAATACTAAGAAAATTTTATTTTCGATTCAAAACAATCTTTTAATGCTTTGAGGAGTTCAAATAACGTGTTATCAGATTATGTGTGTCATATCTTTTACTACAGATCTTTTTACCAAATTTTACATACACTAAGAAATTTTGTTTTTTGATTCAAAGCAATCTTGTAATGCTTTGAGTAGTTCAAATAACGTGCTTTCAGATTATGTGTCGTATCTTTTACTACATAACGTTTCGTCCATATTTACATACACTAAGAAAGTTTTATTTTTGATTCAAAACAATCTTTTAAAGCTTTGAGGAGTTTAATTAATGTGTTTTTAGATCATTTGTATCGTATCTTTTACTACATAACTTTTCACCAAATTTTACAAACACTAAGATAGTTTGTTTCTCGATTCAAAACAATCTTAAAACGCTTTAATGAGTTCAAATAACATGTTCTTAGATCATTTGTATCTAATCTTTCACTGCAAAACTTTTCACGAAATTTTACAAACACTAAGAAAGTTTTTTTTTCAATTGAAAACAATCTTAAAATGCTTTGATGAGTTCAAATAACGTGTTATTAAATTATTTTTATCGTATCTTTCACTGCATATTTTTTCACCAAATTTTTCAAACACTAATAATGTTTTATTTTTGATTCAAATAACGCTTTGAAGAGTTCAAATAACGCGTTTTTAGATCATTTGTATCGTATCTTTTACTACATAACTTTTCACCAAATATTACACACTAAGAAAGTTTGTTTTTCAATTGAAAACAATCTTATAACGTTTTGAGGAGTTCAAATAACGTGTTTTTAGATCATTTGTATCGTATCTTTCACTACATAACTTTTCACCAAATATAACAAACACTAAGAAAGTTTGTTTTTTGATTCAAAACAATCTTTTAACGCTTTGAGGAGTTGAAATGACGTATTTTTAGATAATTTGTATCGTATCATTTACTACATAACTTTTCACCAAATTTTGAAAACACTAAGAATGTTTGTTTTTCGATTCAAATCAATCTTTTAACGCTTTGTGGAGTTGAAATATCGTGTTTTTAGATCATTCTTATCGTATCTTTTACTACATAACTTTTCACAAAATTTTGCAAACACTAAGAAAGTTTGTTTTTCAATTGAAAAACAGTCTTAAAACGCTTTGAGGAGTTATGTTTTTTTGATCATTTGTATCGTACCTTTCACTACTTAACTTTTCACCAAATTTAACAAACACTAAGAAAATTTGTTTTTGATTCAAAACAATCTTTTAACGCTTTGAGGAGTTGAAATATCGTGTTTTTAGATCATTTGTATCGTATCTTTTACTACATAACTTTTCACCAAATTTTGCAAACACTAAGAAAGTTTGTTTTTCAATTGAAAGCAATCTTAAAACACTTTGAAGAGTTCAAATAAAGTGTTTTTAGATCATTGGTATCATATCTTTCACTACACGACTTTTCATCAAATTTTACACACACTAAGAAAGTTTGTTTTTTCGATCAAAATAATCTTTTAACGATTTGAGAAGTTCAAATAATGTGTTTTTAGATCATTTGTATCGTATGTTTTACTTCATTACTCTTCACCAAATTTTACAAACACTTTGACAGTTTGTTTTTCGATTCAAAACAATATTTTAACGCTTTGAGGAGTTCAAATAACGTGTTTTCAGATTATGTGTGTCGTCTCTTTTACTACATAACTTTTCACCAAATTTTACAAACACTAATAATGTTTTATTTTCGATTCAAAACAATCTTTTAATGCTTTGAGGAATTCAATTAACGTGTTTTCAGATTATGTGTGTCGTATCTTTTACTACATAACTTTTCACCAAATTTTACATACACTAAGAAATTTTATTTTTTGATTCAAAACAATCTTGTAATGATTTGAGGAGTTCAAATAACGTGCTTTCAAATTATGTGTGTCGTATCTTTTACTATATGACTTTTCACCCAATTTTATAGACACTAAGAAAGTTTTATTTTCGATTTAAAACAATCTTTTAAAGCTTTGAGGAGTTCAATTAACGTGTTTTTAGATCATTTGTATCGTATCTTTCACTACATAACTTTTCACCAAATTTAGCAAACACTAAGAAAGTTTGTTTTTCAATTGAAAGCAATCTTAAAACGCTTTGAAGAGTTCAAATAAAGTGTTTTTAGATCATTGGTATCGTATCTTTCACTACACGACTTTTCATCAAATTTTACACACACTAAGAAAATTTGTTTTTCGATTCAAAATAATCTTTTAACGATTTGAGAAGTTCAAATAATGTGTTTTTAGATCATTTGTATCGTATGTTTTACTACATTACTCTTCATCAAATTTTACAAACACTTAGACAGTTTGTTTTTCGATTCAAAACAATCTTAAAACGCTTTGACGAGTTCAAATAACATGTTCTTAGATCATTTGTATCGTATCTTTCACTGCAAAACTTTTCCTGAAATTTTACAAACACTAAGAAAGTTTGTTTTTCAATTGAAAACAATCTTAAAACGCTTTGATGAGTTATTAGATCATTTATATCGTATCTTTCACTGCATAACTTTTCACCAAATTTTCCAAACACTAAGAATGTTTTATTTTCGATTCAAAACAATAGTTTAAAGTTTTGAGGAGTACAAGTAACTCATTTTTAGATCATTTGTATCGTATCTTTTACTACATAACTTTTCACCAAATATTACACACTAAGAAAGTTTGTTTTTCAATTGAAAACAATCTTATAATGCTTTGAGGAGTTCAAATAACGTGTTTTTAGATCATTTGTATCGTATCTTTCACTACATAACTTTTCACCAAATTTAACAAACACTAAGAAAGTTTGTTTTTTGATTCAAAACAATCTTTTAACGCTTTGAGGAGTTGAATAACGTATTTTTAGATCATTTGTATCGTATCTTTTACTACATTAATTTTTACCAAATTTTGCAAACACTAAGAATGTTTGTTTTTCGATTCAAATCAATCTTTTAACGCTTTGTGGAGTTGAAATATCGTGTTTTTAGATCATTCGTATCGTATCTTTTACTATATAACTTTTCACCAAATTTTGCAAACACTAAGAAAGTTTTTTTTCAATTGAAAAACAATTTTAAAACGATTTGAGGTGTTCAAATAACGCGTTTTTTGATTATTTGTATCGTACCTTTCACTACATAACTTTTCACCAAATTTTACAAACACTAAGAAAGTTTTGATTCAAAACAATCTTTTAATGCTTTGAGGAGTTCAAATAACGTGTTTTCAGATTATGTGTGTCGTATCTTTTACTACATAACTTTTCACCGAATTTTACATACACTATGAATGTTTGTTTTTCGAATCAAAACAAACATATAACGCTTTCAGGAGTACAAATAACGTTTTCATAGATCATTTGTATCGTATCTTTCACTGCATAACTTTTCACCAAATTTTACAGACACTAAGAAAGTTTGTTTTACGATTCAAAAGAATCTTTTAATGCTTTGAGGAGTAGAAATATCGTGTTTTTAGATCATTTGTATCGTATATTTTATTACATAACTTTTCACCAAATTTTACAAACAGTAAGAAATTTTGTTTTAGATTCAAAACAATCTTTTAACGCTTTGAGGAGTTGAAATATCGTGTTTTTAGATCATTTGTATCGTATCTTTTATTACATAACTTTTCACCAAATTTTGCAAACACTAAGAAAGTTTGTTTTTCAATTGAAAAACAATCTTAAAATGCTTTGAGGAGTTCAAATAACGTGTTTTTTTATCATTTGTATCGTACCTTTCACTATATAACTTTTCCCCAAATTTTACAAATACTAAGAAAGTTTTGATCCAAAACAATCTTTGAATGCTTTGAGGAGTTCAAGTAACGTGTTTTCAGATTATGTGTGTCGTATCTTTTACTACATAACATTTCACCAAATTTTACATACACTATGAAATTTTGTTTTTTGATTCAAAACAATCTTGTAACGCTTTGATGAGTTCAAATAACGTGTTCATAGATCATTTGTATCGTATCTTTCACTGCATAACTTTTCACCAAATTTTCCAAACACTAAGAATGTTTTATTTTTGATTCAAAACAATATTTTATAGCTTTGAGGAGTTCAAATGACGCATTTTTAGATCATTTGTATCGTATCTTTTACTACATAACTTTTCACCAAATATTACACACTAAGAAAGTTTGTTTTTCAATTGAAAACAATCTTATAACGCTTTGAGGAGTTCAAATAACGTGTTTTTAGATCATTTGTGTTGTATCTTTCACTACATAACTTTTCACCGAATTTGACAAACACTAAGAAAGTTTGTTTTTTTATTCAAAATAATCTTTTAACGCTTCGAGGAGTTGAGAACGGTTTAGAAGTGACAATTTACATCTAAGAAACTATTTTTGCAAAACGGAAATATTGGTTTTTATTAATACTTTTTCATGATAAATCCTTGAGAATTGTGGAGTGAAATGAATTGAATGATGGTGTTTAATCATCTTTTTCGGTTGAGATCATTTTCTCTAGTAACTCATCGAATTTGTGAAATTTATTGAATTAGGTTCTATAGTTGATCAACCTTTATCACTTTCAATATTAGGGAAACTTGATGAAATGAGAGAAACCCGAATTGCTTTGTGAAATTAGTTTTTAAACAACCATATAACTTCAACAAAATCTTATGCGATTCTCTCTTGTGTTTGACTTTTATACTCCAATTGATCGAGGACGATCAAGGGTTTAAGTGTGGGGATATTTGATGTGAGGCAAATAAGGCACAAATTCGATGCTTAATTAGGGCATTTTAGCCTTTGGGGAGAACATTTCTATATACTTTATTAATCATATTTGAGATAACATGAATAATTCTTCACTAAGTGTGTTTTATTGCTTATTCACAGGAATTAGAAGTCAATTATGGGAATTTGGAGAGTGTAGATGTCTCCAACACGTCAAGAGGAATGAAAATGATATATTATATCGATATATTCGGTAAAAGAATGAGACGGGAGGCAAACAATCATCATGATAGAAACTTACACAAAATTCTACACGAAAACCACTCCATTCTTAATCCTTATCCTTCCCACCTACCTTTGGTGGAAATTACCTCATTACCCTCCATCCTCTCCATCCACTCGTGGCCAATAAGAAGACTCTGTGAGTGCTATAAATAAGACCCCAAGGGCCACGAGTTAAGACACGCTCTTTTACGCCCTTCTACTCTCTCTCTCTCTCTCTCTCTCTCTCTCTCTCTCTCTCTCTCTCTCTCTCTCTCTTAAGCAAGTCCAAGAAACTTTCAAGAACACGCAAGAATTGCAAATTCGAACGATAATTCCCTAAGATCGATCACCGAATAGAAGCTCACTTCATTCGGTGGATTGGTCTACACTTCGACGAAGATCGAGTTGTGAAGTTAGGGTGGAGCTCTCTTCATTCAAACTCTCACAAGCAAGGAGTCGAGCTTACTCGGCGTTTTGGTTGGAAGCTTTTTTCCAATTGAACTTTGCAAATCTCGAGTTCACTCAACCGATACGAAGCTCACTTCGATTGGCGGGTGGATCGGCACGAAAGGAACGTGTTGTGCGAGTTGTCTAGCTCACTAAGCATCTCAAAACAACAAGGAAGGCATCCAAGACGAGACTCGTAGCTCACTTCTTCTCTCTAGGTGTTTTCTTTCCTTTCTTGTAATTCTTGTAGTTAAAATGGTATTGGATTTGTGTAAAGAATTCTCGGTTTAATGAATCTTTAAGTTATTGTTACTTGAATTGAATTCTTGTTGTGTTTTAACTTGATATTTTTCCTTTGATTACTGCCTTGAACTTAGCACAAATCTTCACTAATTCAATCCCAAAACATTCCCTTAATTCAATCCTCAATTCAAAATACAAACTTGAAATCCAGAACTTATTCCGTTGTTATTGAACTATTATTGCGTTGTAACGGACCATTCGGTTTGTACCTGACTTTCAGTCAGTTGGTACTCCGTTGTAACGTAGCTTAAGTTCCGTTGTAACGGACTAGTGAAGAAAAGCACTCGAAAACACACATAACAGTGCGTTGTAACGGAGTATTAGGTCCGTTGTAACGAATTCACCAATCCGTTGCAACGCTACTTCTATCCGTTACAACGGACTCCTACTTTCGTTGTAACGGAACTACTTCCATTACAACGGACTATCTTCTGTGAACAACTCTTGCTTATTTTTGTCTCATTTTTATCCAAATTTTGACACAATCGCTCCTTGTGGAACGAATCTATACACTTACCACTATACAAACATAGATTACAAATTTTAGTTGATCGAATCGGGTTTTCACACAACGACATGTGAATTCAAATAAAACGATAGAAAACTCGAGTCATCAAACATTGAGAATGTTTTATTTTCGATTCAAAACAATCTTTTAAAGCATTGAGGAGTTCAAAAAACGCTTTGATGAGATCAAATAACATGTTCTTAGATCATTTGTATCGTATCTTTTACTACATAACTTTTCACCAAATTTTACAAACACTGAGATTGTTTTTTGATTGAAAACAATCTTAAAACGCTTTGATGAGTTCAAATAACGTGTTCGTAGATCATTTGTATCGTATCTTTCACTGCAAAACTTTTCATCAAATTTTACAAACACTTAATTGTTTTTCGATTCAAAACAATCTATTAACCTCTTGAGGAGTTCAAATGACGTGTTTTCAGATTATGTGTGTTGTCTCTTTTACTACATAACTTTTCACCAAATTTTACAAACAATAAGAAAGTTTTATTGTCGATTCAAACAATCTTTTAATGCTTTGAGGAGTTCAAATAATGTGTTTTCAGAATATGTGTGTCGTATCCTCTACTACATAACTTTTAACAAAATTTTACAGACACTAAGAAAGTTTTATTTTCGATTCAAAACAATCTTTGAAATCTTTGAGGAGTTCAATTAATGTGTTTTTAGATCATTTGTATCGTATCTTTTACTTACATAATTTTTCAACTATTTTTACAAACATTAAGAATGTCAGTTTTTCGATTCAAAACAAACATATAACGCTTTGAGGAGTACAAATAATGTGTTCTTAGATCATTTCTACCGTATCTTTCACTGCATAACTTTTCACCAAATTTTACAAATACTAAGAAAGTTTGTTTTACGATTGAAAACAATCTTTTAACGCTTTGAGGAGTACAAATAATGTGTTCTTAGATTATTTCTATCGTATCTTTCACTGCATAACTTTTCACCAAATTTTACAAATACTAAGAAAGTTTGTTTTACGATTCAAAACAATCTTTTAACGCTTTGACGAGTTGAAATATCGTGTTTTTAGGTCATTTGTATCGTATCTTTTACTACGTAACTTTTCATCAAATTTTACAAACACTAAGAAAGTCTGTTTTTCGATTGAAAACAATCTTCTAACGCTTTGAGGAGTTGAAATATCGTGCTTTTAAATCATTTGTATCGTATCTTTTACTACATAACTTTTCACCAAATTTTGCGAACACTAAGAAAGTTTGTTTTTCAATTGAAAACAATCTTAAAACGCTTTGAGGAGTTCAAATAACGTGTCTTAAGATCATTTGTATCATATCTTTCACTACATGACTTTTCATCAAATTTTACACACACTAAGAAAGATTGTTTTTCGATTCAAAATAATCTTTTAACGATTTGAGAGGTTCAAACAATGTGTTTTTATATCATTTTTATCGTATGTTTTACTACATTACTCTTCATCAAATTTTACAAACACTTAGACAGTTTATTTTTCGATTCAAAACAATCTTTGAACGTTTTGATGAGTTCAAGTAACGTGTTTTCAGATTATGTGTGTCGTCTCTTTTACTACATAACTTTTCATCAAATTTTACAAACACTAAGCAAGTTTTAGTTTCGATTCAAAACAATCTTTTAATGCTTTGAGGAGTTCAAATAACGTGTTATCAGATTATGTGTGTCGTATCTTTTACTACATAACTTTTCTCCAAATTTTGCATACACTAAGAAATTTTGTTTTTTTATTCAAAATAATCTTGTAATGCTTTGAGGAGTTCAAATAACGTGTCTTAAGATCATTTGTATCATATCTTTAACTACATGACTTTTCATCAAATTTTACACACACTAAGAAATTTTGATTTTCGATTCAAAATAATCTTTTAATGATTTGAGAGGTTCAAATAATATGTTTTTAGATCATTTTTATCGTATGTTTTACTACATTACTCTTCACCAAATTTTACAAACACTTAGACTGTTTGTTTTTCGATTCAAAACAATCTTTGAACGCTTTGAGGAGTTCAAATAACTTGTTTTCAGATTATGTGTATCGTATTTTTTACTACATAACTTTTTGCCAAATTTTGCATACACTAAGAAATTTTGTTTTTGATTCAAAATAATCTTGTAATGCTTCGAGGAGTTCAAAAAACATGCTTTCAGATTATGTGTGTCGTATCTTTTACTACATAACTTTTTACCAAATTTTACAAACATTAAGAATGATTTATTTTAGATTCAAAACAATCTTTTAAAGCTTTGAGGAGTTCAAAAAATACTTTGATGAGTTCAAATAACATGTTCTTAGATCATTTGTATCATATCTTTTACTACATAACTTTTCACCAAATTTTACAAACACTAGGATAGTTTGTTTTTCGATTGAAAACAATCATAAAACGCTTTGATGAGTTCAAATAACGTGTTCTTAGATCATTTGTATCGTATCTTTCACTGCATAACTTTTCAACAAATTTTACAAACACTAAGAAAGTTTGTTTTGCGAGTCAAAAGAATCTTTTAATGCTTTGAGGAGTTGAATTATCGTGTTTTTAAATCATTTGTATCGTATCTTTTACTACATAACTTTTCCCCAAATTTTACACACAGTAAGAAATTTTGTTTTTCGATTCAAAAAAATCTTTTAACGCTTTGAGGAGTCGAAATATCGTGTTTTTAGATCATTTGTATCGTATCTTTTACTACATAACTTTTCACTAAATTTTACAAACACTAAGAAAGTTTGTTTTTCAATTGAAAACAATCTTAAAACGCTTTGAAGAGTTCTAATAACGTGTTTTTAGATCATTTGAATCATATCTTTCACTACATGACTTTTCATCAAATTTTACAAACACTCAGAAAGTTTTTTTTCAGTTGAAAACAATCTTAAAACGCTTTGATGAGTTCAAATAACGTGTTCTTTGAACATTTGTATCGTATGTTTCACTGCATAAGTTTTCACCAAATTTTCTAAACACTAATAAAGTTTTATTTTTGATTCAAAACAATATTTTAAAGCTTTGAGGAGTTCAAACAACGCATTTTTAGATCATTTGTATCATATCTTTTACTACATAACTTTTCACCCAATATTACACACTAAGAAAGTCTGTTTTCAATTGAAAACAATCTTATAACGCTTGGAGGAGTTGAAATAATGTGTTTTTAGATCATTTGTATCGTATCTTTCACTGCATAATTTTTCACCAAATTTTACAAACACTAAGAAAGTTTTGTTTTTCGATTGAAAACAATCTTTTAACGCTTCGAGGAGTTGAATTATCGTGTTTTTAGATCATTTGTATCGTATATTTTACTACATAACTTTTCACCAAATTTTGCGAACACTAAGAAAGTTTGTTTTTCAATTGAAAACAATCTTAAAACGCTTTGAGGAGTTCAAATAACGTGTCTTTAGATAATTTGTATCATATCTTTCACTACATGAATTTTCATTTACTCTTCACCAAATTTTACAAACACGTAGACAGTTTGTTTTTCTATTCAAAATAATCTTTTAATGCTTTGAGGAGTTCAAGTAACGTTTTTTCTGATTATGTTTGTCGTATCTTTTACTACATAACTTTTCACCAAATTTTACAAACACTAAGAAAGTTTTATTTTCGATTCAAAACAATCTTTTAATGTTTTGAGGAGGTCAAATAACGTGTTTTCAGATTATGTGTGTCGTATCTTTTACTACATGACTTTTCACCAAATTTTACATACACTAAGAAATTTTGTTTTTTGATTCAAAATAATCTAGTAATGCTTTGAGGAGTTCAAATAACGTGCTTTCAAATTATGTGTGTCGTATCTTTTACTACATAACTTTTTACCAAATTTTACACACATTAAGAAAGTTTTACTTTCGATTCAAAACAATCTTTTAAATCTTTGAGGAGTTCAATGAATGTGTTTTAAGATTATTTGTATCGTATCTTTTACTAAATAACGTTTCACCAAATTTTACGAACACTAAGATGGTTTGTTTTTCGATTGAAAACGATCTAAAACGCTTTGATGAGTTCAAATAACGTGTTCTTAGATCATTTGTATCGTATCTTTTACTACATAACTTTTCACCAAATTTTACAAATACTAAGATAATTTGTTTTTCGATTGAAAACAATCTTAAAACGCTTTGATGAGTTCAAATAACATGTTCTTAGATAATTTGTATCGTATCTTTTACTACATAACTTTTCACCAAATTTTACAAACCCTAAGCATGTTTGTTTTTCGATTCAAAACAAACATATAACGTTAGAGGAGTATATATAACGTGTTCTTAGATCAATTGTATCGTATCTTTTACTGCATAACTTTTCCCCAAATTTTACAAACAGTAAGAAATTTTGTTTTTCGATTCAAAACAATATTTTAAAGCTTTGAGGAGTTCAAATAACGTATTTTTACATCATTTGTATCGTATCTTTTACTACATAACTTTCCACCAAATATTACACTCTAAGAAAGTTTCATTTTCAATTGAAAACAATCTTATAATGCTTTGAGGAGTTCAAATAACGTGTTTTTGGATTATTTGTATTGTATCTTTAACTACATAACTTTTCACCAAATTTAACAAATACTAAGAAAGTTTGTTTTTCGATTCAAAACAATCTTTTAACGCTTTGAGGAGTTGAAATAATGTATTTTTAGATCATTTGTATCGTATCTTTTCCTACATAACTTTTCACCAAATTTTTAGATCATTTGTATCGTATCGGATTTGGAAAATTAAGTGTTTTTCAACCCGAATTAACAGAAAATACCTTTTTCATAATTTCATCATGAATTATTAAATATGAGGATTATTGCATTGTAACTTTCACGTCATTTCACCAAATAGCACGATTTACATATTAAAATCGCTCACCTCGACTAGAGGAATGCAGATGCGCCTCTGGATTTGGAAAATTAAGTGTTTTTCAATCCGAATTAATAGAAAATACTATTTTTCGTAATTTCATCATGAATTATTAAACATGAGGATTATCGCATTGTAACTTTCACGTCGTTTCACCAAGTGGCACGATCCACATATCAAAATCGCTCATCTCGATGAGAGGAATGTAGTTGCTCGATCAGATTTGGAAAATTAAGTGTTTTTCGACTCGAATTAACAGGAGATACCATTTTTTTGTAATTTCATCATGAATTATTAAACATCAGGATTATCGCATTGTAACTTTTACGTCCTTTCACCAAATGGCACGATCCACATATCAAAATCGCGCCTCGACGAGAGGAATGCAGCTGCGTCACTAGATTTGGAAAATTAAGTGTTTTTCAACCCGAATTAACAAAAAATACCATTTTTTCGTAATTTCATCATGAATTATTAAACATGGGGATTATCGCATTGTAACTTTCACGTCGTTTCACGAAATGGCACGATCCACATATCAAAATCGCTCGCCTCGGCGATAGGAATGTAGCTGCGTGATCAGATTTGGAAAATTAAGTTTTTTCAACCCGAATTAATAGAAAATACCTTTTTCGTAATTTCATCATGAATTATTAATCATGAGGATTATCGAATTGTAACTTTCACGTCGTTTCACCAAATGGCACGATCTAATATCAAAATCGCTCGCCTCGACGAGAGGAATACAGCTGCGCCACTTGATTTTGAAAATTAAGTGTTTTTCAACATGAATTAACAAAAAATACCATTTTTTCGTAATTTCATCATGAATTATTAAACATGAGGATTATCGCATTGTAAATTTCACGTCGTTTCACCAAGTGGCACGATCCACATATCAAAATCGCTCATCTCGATGAGAGGAATGCAGTTGCGCGATCGAATTTGAAAAATTAAGTGTTTTTCAACCCGAATTAACAGAAAATACCATTTTTTGTAATTTCATCATGAATTATTAAACATGAGGATTATCGCATTGTAACTTTCACGTCGTTTCACCAAATGACACGATCTACATATCAAAATCGCTCGGCTCGACGAGAGAAATGCAGTTGCGCCACTGGATTTGGAAAATTAAGTGTTTTTCGACCCAAATTAATAGAAAATACCGTTGTTTCGTAATTTCATCATGAATTATTAAACATGCGGATTATCGCATTGTAACTTTCACGTCGTTTCACCAAATGGCACGATACACATATCAAAATCGCTCGCCTCGACGAGAGGAATGCAGCTACGTGATCGGATTTGGAAAATTAAGTGTTTTTCAATCCGAATTAACAGAAAATACCAGAAAATCAGCGCAATCATGCAAGTTCGTCAGTGCATCGTCTAGACAGGTGCATCCGCGACCGAGCGACTCACGGTGGATACGGGTAGAGGACCAACACTTGTGGTTCTTCGTTTGTGAACAAACCGGAGAAGTGAAGGAGTGAAAGGCCGTGGAAGCGTGTGGGCATGAGACGCACGAAGACAACCGGAGATGTGTCAAGACGGTGGGAGACATGTGGTATGTGACGCACGGTGTCACGGTCCAACATAAAATAATCATGCACAACGTACTTACCTTAAATATATGAGCATTAGAAGAGTCAAAAACACACACTACGAAAACCAGTTGGCATAAATATATAATCTACAATCTACCAATATACATATGATGGGCATAAACAAATAAAATTAAAATAAATATGTAACTGGTGATCGCAACTCCGCTACACTCGCAATCTACACAAATGCCACAGCCACTTCAAGTGCTAGCTGAAAATGTTGGCTGAGAGTTAGATGAGTAAAATAATATTTAATTATTATTTACTCAACGACGACTAACACGACAACCTACAACGAGAACTACTATGAAAACCGACTACAACAATCGAGGAATTCTGCAAACTATGACAACAACCACTACAGAATCCTCATCATGAACCACAAACCGACCTACATCAACAATAATCCTACATTCTACAAGAAAACTGCACATATTCTATAGATAAAATGATGATTAAATATTTGAAGATTCAGATAAATAATTATAATTACTGCCATCTAAACCGTCTCGGAATAAGCTTTCCAACGGAACCAAAAACACTCAAAACGGAGATCGAATGAAGACGTTATGAGCAAACTACGAAGACAAGATACACGAAATCTGGTTCGGTAGACCCGTCAAAGAACCATTCAACTACAATACTTCTACTTATCCGACATACCGGAATAACTAACGACTATGAACTGAAACCCTAAAAGGGATACGAGAGGACCGAATAATCCTACAAAACTCAGCCATGTGTTCAATATTGGCCAAAACGCTCACCAATCCAACCATTATCTAGTTGGACGTTATCAAGCGATTAAGCCTTTTCTCAATTGTATAATTGTGCCCCTGAAAAATCATATCTTGCAAAATTACGAAATCACCCCTGATGTTCAGAATTTGAATTAGGGTTTGAGGATATCGGGTTAAAGGATCTTGACTCAAAACCAAACATAAACCTGACGCATTAACCACAAACAACTCAATTGTATCACTTCTTTTCTTCCCTAAAATCGAAACCCAAATTTTTACCCTTTCTCGATGGAAGCCTCTAATAGATGATCGAAACGCCATTATTCGAGCGGCCGAATCACCATGGCCCGATCCTTATACTCCTAAACCATCTATGAAACTCTAAAATCCAGAATTTCTTCCACCCCAAAAAATCTAGGGTTTTCGCAAAGAAAACTCAATTCAATCTTCCAATCGATTTTCATGGCAGTAAATACGAAGGGTTCTACGAATTAGATTAGAAAGTAGATTTAGAACCTCAAAAATTCAAGCTCATCGATATTGACAACTCCCCCACCACCTATATGTGCTTGCCTCGATGAAGATAACCTCGAAAACGAGTTCCCTTTCATCGTTTCTTCTCTTGAATCACTTGCTCTCTTCCTCTTCTCCAATCTCCTCTTCTTTCATCTTCTTCTTCTTTCACCTCTCCCTTAGCCACGAAATTTATGATGATGTGTGGCAGGATAGAAGGGTCTAGAGGCAATAAATAATACTACATACATCACAAGGGTGTAGGTGTGAAAAGGGTTAGGGGTTTTGGTCATTTTCCATTTTGATCCCTCATTTTTCTTGTAATTATTTTTCTGTCCAGATTTTGTTTTATATTTATTATTCATATAACATCCTCCCCCCTTTAACACACGGGATAGTCACCAATGTGACACCGAAGAAGAGAAGGATGCGAGCGATCAACCCGTCGTACGTGATCAATTACACGTTGATAATCGTATATCGTATTTTGCATCGTACCCTCGAAGTCGAGACGTGATCTCGGAATTTGGGAACCGGACCGGGCCTACATATCCGCTGCGCGGGCCTGAGACAGGATTATTCCCTTCAAAAAAATTTACACTTCCGCACCAAATTGTAATTGTATTCTATTATCGCAGAAATAAGACCTAATGACTTTCTATTCACTCCCCTCTAGGTCTAAATTAAACAACACTGGCATTAATATATTTGTAAACATATCATGATTATATATATTGAGTTTAAATATACCCACACAAATTTTATTTAAACAATTTATACAAAAATGTAGAAAGAATATGAAGTCCCGCGCAATTGTTGCACGGACTATTGCTAGTTTTTTTTTTTATGATTTTTTATTATATTTTTTGTATGTACATATTACCTTTTTTTTACCTATTAAATGTTCATTACACATGTGAATGACATTATTGTCAATACATTGTTTTGTATTTAGAAAGATGCTAATATTAGGGATTGTGCAGCCTCTAATTTAAATTATTGTAGCGGAACTATAACTCGTATTCTTCTACTATAAAATACAACACATTGGGCTTTTGGTAACATGTCAATCCTAGATCATTCATGATTCATGTAATCCTACTTCCTAATATCAAATATTTATAATTTGGAATTTATTTTATGGGCACATTTAATTGTACAAAGGAACATTAATTGATATTTTTACAATCGAATACTTGACAAAATCATGAAATACAATAAAATTAATGATCAATTAACGATACTAAAATAAAAGAAATACTAATTACCAACAAATAATACACAAAAATAACAATGAAGAAAAGAATAACTAGTTAATAAATAAAATAACACAATTTGCAAATAGGTTTTTTTCCTAAGAAATTAAGAATTAAGAAAATTGATGAAATTAAATTCAGATTAATAGACAAGTCTAAGCATATTTTTCTGAAAAAAATAACAAATAACATTTCAAATTTTGTTACTAATTAGTAATTACTCATGTAATAATTGGAGAGAATGAAATGGAGGTTGTGAAAAGAAAGGAGAGAGTGACTAGGTTCAATGGAACAAATTTAATTGGAAATGAATCAATTTTTATGGTGTGGCTCGATGTGGATTTGGGTTTGAAGAATTTGATCGGTTGATGGTCAGGAGGTGTAATCTAATCGAGGTCATTTATCATGCCCCACATATTTCTCAGAGATTGTCGATAGATTAGTGATTAAATGATATTTTTAATTAATTCAAATAATTTTGATTAGTGATTAATTAGTATTAATTTATGATATACGTGAATTAATTATTAATAATTAATATTCATTAATTATTAATTGAGTAGGATTGAATTAATTAAGTAGTAAATTAATTATTAATTGAAGAAGAGTATAAGCATAGAGAGTGTTGGAGTGGGTTTGGTTTGATGGCACCATATAATTTCCTTAATGTATTTGTTTGGTTTGATTGGTTCTGTGTTGATATGGGCGATGCCATGGCAGATTATTAGTGATGATGTGGCCAGACTATGTGTGGTTTTATTTGATTGATCAATTCCTTGGAAAATATCAATTTTAATTTCATGAATTGGAATCTTCAACAACATTAGTCAATAAGACACATATCGTACACATTAAATTGCATATTTCTGCTCTTAGGATACAATAGCAGAGAATAAGCAATCCAAGGAACTTTTTTTTGATGAAATTAGAGAGGGCTTAAACATCCCCCATCTAATATTTTTTTGTATTAATTAAGTAATAATTTACAGATTACCTAACTAAATCTAATATCTTCCCACTTAATATTTCTCATTAGATTTTACTTTTACACCCATCAGCTCAAAACGAAAAAAGTAAAAAGCCCATAAGTTTCTTTCCACTTCAAGAAGTGACTTGATCAATCTCTCTTTCATCTCCTATTTCCTTTTTTCATCGTGAGCCGACAGATCTTTTCTCCTCCTCCTAAACCCTAAATCCAAGGAACTTATTAAGTATTTCCTCTTGCAAAACAATGACTTATACGATAAAATATAAGAAAAAAGTTGGACCTCCACACAAACTCTCCCCCCAAGAAGTTTGATGACGTGGCTAAGATTTAACATCTTAAAAATGAACACCTTAATTCATGATTTAATATTATAATTGAGTGTTAAACATACATTAGAATGATTAAGTCATAAATTAACGTGTTAAATCATACATTAATGTGTTAAATTTAAAATTTAAAATCCTTGCCATGTCATCAAGAGCTCGGGGGAGAGTTGGGAGATGTACATCACTGCCAAAATATGAACATCACTCACATTTTTTTTTTGAAAAATAAACATCACTAACATTACAGCAAGAAAAACATTAAATAACAAACAATTATAACAAAATGAAATACAATTCCAATATCAGAATGAGATATAAAGACGAAAAATAACTAAATAAAATAAAATAACGAAGTGAAAGAAGGAGAGTAGAATATAGGAACAGAGAAGAGCACTGTAATGAACCTATATAGAGGAACGAAAAACAATTCCAGTATGTCTTCTACCATTCAGTGCACCGTAACAACATTCCCCTATAAGAAGCATCCGGTCCATCCAGTCCAGCTCGATCGTCTCACCGGCACAGTTACCTCAATCTCATTTTGCCGAGCGAGAGCCTCGGCCTCCGGCACAGTTACCTCAATCTCATTTTGCCGAGCGAGAGCCTCAGCCTCCCACGAAGCCACCTCAATCTCATTTTGCTGAGCACGCTCTCGCGCAGCCACACGAGCGAGAATATCGAAGGCCTCCCCCGCAGCTACCTCAATTTTATTTTTCCAAGCGAGAGCCTCAGACTCCTGCGCAGACACACGAGCGAGAATCCCGAAGGCCTCCCTTGCAGCCAACTCAATGTCATTTAGGCGAGCGAGAGCCTCGGCCTCCCGCGCTGCCACACTAGCAAGAATCTCAAAGGTCTTCCCTTCGGCCACCTTAATCTCATTTGTGCAAACGAGAGCCTTGGCCGCCCGCGCTGGCGCCTCAGGGTCATTTGTCCGAGTAAGACCCTCGACCTCCCGCGCTGCCACACGATCAAGAATCTCAAAGGTCTTACCCTCAGCCACCTTAATCTCATTTGTGCGAACGAGAGCCTTGGCCGCCCGCACTGGTGCCTCGGGGTCATTTGTCCGAGCAAGAGCCTCGACCTCCCACGCTGCCACACGAGCAAGACTCTCGAAGGACTTTCGCAAAGCCGCCTTCATCTCATATGTGCGAACGAGAGCCTTGGCCGCCCGCGCAGGCTCCTAAGGGTCATTTGTCCGAGCAAGAGCCGCGACCTCCCGCGCTGCCACACGATCAAGAATCTCAAAGGTCTTCCGCACAACCGCCTTCATCTCAATTGTGCGAACGAGAGCCTTGGCCGCCCGCGCTGGCGCCTCAGCATTTGTCCGAGCAAGAGCCTCGACCTCCCACGCTGCCTCACGAGCAAGACTCCCGAAGGACTTTCGCACAGCCGCCTTCTTCTCATCTATGCGAACGAGAGCCTTGGCCGCCCGCGCAGGCGCCACAGGGTCATTTGTCCGAGCAAGAGCTTCAACCTCCCGGGCTGCCACACAATCAAGAATCTCCAAGGTCTTCCGCTCAGCCACCTCAATCTTAGTTTGCAGAGCTCGAGCTTCGCCCTCCTGCACAGCCACCTCGATCACATAGCACCTCGCATCATCATCACTATCCTCAATGTTCATTGGCAGAGATCTTTTATACTCCGGATATCTTTCAAATATTGCTTTTACACTAGCAATCAAGAAAAAACAAGAAGAGAAAAATGATGTATAAAATATGTTTGTGACCAATGGTGATAAGCAGCCCGCAATTTATACCCCGCAATAGACCCGCAATGATACAAAAAGAATGTAATTAATGATAATTAATGGAGAAAATAAGTAAATTAGGAGAAAATCTACTCAAATATTTGCAAGTTCCATATTTAATAAATAATATTTGCTACTAAAATTCCAACTCAAAATATATCTGCTACCAAAAGAATCTACAATTTTTGTAATTTATTTCTGTGATATATGGAAAACAATATACCGCGTCCCACTTCAATTTATACCTTAAAAGACAGTCGAGATGAAATTTGTGATTTATTTCTGTGAATGTATAATTTTTGTAATATTGTCTACAATAAAAAAATTCTGTACCTTTGGCTAGTAGAACTAGAGAACTCAAACAAGTTAGGCTGATAAAAAGGATGGTAGAGCATTCATTTATATATAAAATTATGTTTAGTTATTGTGTAGATAAATCAAAGAAATCGTAGATCACTAATCAGATTTATCATTGTGTTAATGTGAGTTATTCACTTTTAATAGTCACAAGCATTCAAAAACATTTATATACTAGCTTTTTCCTCGCGCAGTTGCGCGAGAGTTACGCGGGTGTTTTCGAATTTGTGACTATTTGTTTTTGATACATTAAGTCTTATTTAATTTAATTTTGTGGTATTTTTTTTTTCAAGGTTGTAGGTTAGTATAATTTCTCGAATTTAAATAAAAATATCATATATAATTATTGCACGCGTGATATAAATAAATCATGAATACATCTAATACGATAAACAAAACCTAAATATTTCGCAACTAAAGAAAAAATAATATTACATAATTTCTAATTATAAAATAAGCAAACGAATTACAACAATATAAAATTTTAATTAATTACGTTACTAAAAGATTATACAATTAAATACATCCGAAAGAACGAACGTTTTCATTCAACAATAAAAATATACACGTATTGTATGTTTGCCTCATTTATTTATAAATGATATTTATAAATATTGTTTATTTATAAATTTTACAGCAAAATATTGTTTGAATTGTTCAAAAACCAGTTTTCTTGAACAATTCAAACAATTTTTGTTGTAAAATTTGTCTATTTTGTATACATCATCGGCAAAATGGAGAAACCAATGATGATGATGATGTCATCATGACGACGATGATGATGATGTATTATTCTTAATATTTCTTGAATATTTATTTATCTTGAACACGATAAACACAATGGAGTGACATGAATTTGGATTGACTCAGTATATATGGGTCATTTTATATTGCAAGAAAATATTTTAATTCTTCAAGATCCGGCCTTCTTGAATTATCAAGATATTTCATAAACTACAATACAATTATATTTTTTCATACATCACCGGCAACATGTTAGTGCTGATTGTAGAAGTGGGACAATGTTTTTTGTGTAGTGATGAGTAAAAAAAAAAAAAAGAGTATTTCTATATTTTTGTATTTTTTATACATCAAAAGATATCATCATAACATGTGTTTTGTTTATGTCAATATTTGAATTGAAATAATTTCACTTAGGTATTTTAGATTGACACACAATAAATATAATGGAATTTCATGAGTTTCATGTTATCAGTAGAATACTAGAATATGAAGAAACCTTGAACAATGTATTTGATCTGTACCAAAAGCAATTATCATTGAGATGAATTATATTTAACATGTGTAATAATTGTGTTTATATTCATTGACTTTGCGCGTAATATAAACCGGGGAAATGCATGAACTCAACGATATCATCAAGTTGTGAATAATTTTGTGTGCATTGATTATCTTTGTAAACAATATTTCATGAAACACCAGAAAATATAAAAGCAAAAATTGACATTTTTTATTTTATTTTTCGTATACATGAAGAAATATTTATTGTATCGAATGTGAATATTTATTGGTACAAAACATGTATTCTCTGAATTTGTATTAAAATAAATAGTTGTTCAAAATTTAATGGCAAAATTTATAATATTTTGTATTAAGTTCCTAATTATGGTACAACTTCATAATATTTTGTAATTAAGTTCCTACCAATTTAAACAACTTTATACATGTTCAAACAATACATGTTTAATTGCGAGAACACACATAAAATTTTCAAGACCTGACATGTAGGTACATATATAACCTGGTACCACATACATAATTGCAAGAGTACCTATTTTTTTTTTGTTGCAAAACTAGTGCCTAAATTTTCAGATCCGATACACATATTAGAAAAATTGAGATTCGATACACATCCATTTCATTTTCAACACATCCCAAACAATATTATATTTCGATACATATCCAATTGCTTGCAATAACGAATATTATATTTCGATACATAACCAATATTCATTAGAGGAATATTTAATTATTAGTGCCACCGAAAATTGATTCCAATTGCTTACAATAACGAATATTATATTTCGATACATAACCAATATTCATTAGAGGAATATTTAATTATTAGTGCCACCGCAAATTGATTCCAATTGCTTACAATAACGAATTTTCTCGACATCATCCAAATCTGCAAATAAAGAATTTGAACTATATAAAATCAAGTATTGGACAATTATCCTAAATGTGCACAATATAAAGCCTGAACTAGCTTAATGGACCCTAATTAGCCCCCAATTCATCGAAATTAGCCCCGATATATAAAATACAGCCCCACGCAGCACCATATAATTAGCCCCCAATTCCAAGAATATCAAATTCCTAATAACATAATTTTAGAAAAATTCTCATTCCCAATTACTTTCAATTTCAGATAAGTTCTCTATCGATTTCCAATTAAGTTGTAATTACTCAATATTATGAATTCTCCACCCCCAAATGGACGAACCGAGAGACAAAAAGGATGAAACTCACCTCTTAGAAGAGATTTTCGACGACTGGTTCGACGAACGACTGGTAGGACTTCGTCCAAGAGAGAGTCCTCCTTCAGCGAGAAACTAACCTCCTCTTCAGTCTTCCATAGAGATCCTCTTCGCTGGAGCCTTCACTTCGGTTTCACGCTATCTCAAAGAAACCTTTTCACCGGGCGTCTTCCACAGCAACTATCTGGAGGACGAAACAGGTGGAAAGAAAGAAGAATAGAGCAGCCATGGATAGCTCGAAAAGGAGGAGAGGGCATGAGTTGAGAACAAGGTATTTTGACGGAGATAACTAAAGATAACTTAAACTAACGGGAAGGCATGTCGTAAAAGCTTGCACGGATCTGGATGTAAATCTAACGGTTCAAAACTTACAAGCAAAAAACAGATTAAACTTGTACAAGCTTTTTAGTTATTCTATATATATAATTAAACATTTAAACATATATCAATACTGAGATAATATATTGTATTGGAAATAGTATTCATAAAGTAAAAATGGGAAAATATCGTTGATGAGGTAACAAAAAATAGTTAAATGAATTAATTAATTTTTTTAATTGATTTATTAATTATTAATTGATACGTAAATAATTCATAATATATTATATTAGTACATATTAATTGACGTGTAAATATAAATAAACCATCAATTAAATGATTAATTGAGTTAATTAATATAAATAATCAATTCATTTATCCCACCTTTGTCACCTCATCAAGAGGGTTATATTGAGTTTACGGGACTGAATATATAACCCCAAGTAAAATTGTTCAATAATAATGAAAATAATATCACGTCATTTTAAAATTTCAACTAGAACATAAAAGTGGGACGTTGAAATCGCTCTATTTCTTAAAAAAAAAAGAAATTTAATTTCAACGCAACATCTTTATATTATGTAATTGGATTTTACGTTTTTTTGTCTCATTGTTCATACATATGTGTTTTGGTGTATTTTTAACCTATTATTTTTTTTGGATATTGTAAAAAATCTCTATCTTTTTGTAAACTCCAAAAAAAACCATCTACAAAACTTATATTTCCATATATCCCTATGAATGATATTAAAAAAATAATGACCAAATACCCTTCAATCTTCAATTCATTGTTAATGTTTTTTTTTTGGTTTGTTAATTTTAAGAAATTAATAACCATTTCTTAACCTGTAGTGATTTTTAAAAAAATAAAATTATTACATAGTGTGTTCATATAATTTTAATATTTCTTTTATATTGAAGAGAAACTAACATAAGATAATAATAAAAAAAATAAACAACAATATATAAACACATTAAAAACATATTGTAGAAAAATATCTATTTAAACCTCAAGTTTTACTATTTTTGTTGTCCTTTTATTTTTGTAATAGTTTCATGATTTTGTGTTTTTTTCAATGTTTGCAACATGTTCTTTTAGTATTACGTTCATCTTATTATTAATTTGTGTTAGTTCTTCAGAAAAAATGTAAAATTCAAATATATATATAATGTATGAAATATTGAAATTATAAATATAACATAAAGTATTTTTTTAATAATTATATGCTAAAAATTAAGATTTTTTTAAAATTAATAAAAGATCATAATAATATTTTTTTTCAATTACTACATATGTAAATTTAAGAGGTTTTTACAATATTCAAAAATTGAATGAGTTTTTTGAAAAAAAATATATTTAATTGAGACAAATAAATATGAATGAAGTTGGTCCACAATGGACCAAGGTTCATGTAATTTTCCAATTAGTTTGTTTATATAGATCATGTTCAAAGATAGAATTTATTTTCCATTGAACTTGAGATCTGGAAGTCCAAATGGAATGATAATGCTATAGAATTTAAGTATAGTCCTAGTACAATACAGTGATGAATTTGGTTCGGTCTACAATATAAATTAACTGGAAAATATTCACACAGTTTTACAGTTAAGTCCTAAATTCAGAGTAATAAGTTCAATATTCAAAATTCTATATCAAATGGAAAATAAAACCAAAACAGATGATTCAAAGAGATTATGAAAATATATTGTTTGATATTGAATATAAATTAACTGGTTTTATCCAGATAAATCTATAAATCAATTAAAAATGTTCAAGGAAGATGTTCTTGAAATTCTAATTCTGTGAAATTAGGTCAAAAATCTGGAAACTGGAATTTAGGTTTTGGTGAACTTTAAAAATCAATAACAATTCAACCAAAATTCCAAATTCAAATATGTAAAAAAGGATTTCAAGAACAGATCAAAATCTACAAGAATTAGTATCAAGTGGTAATTAAACAGTTATGATAAATTTTATAATTAATTAAGAAAGTTAGACAGTGATTAACAAAAATTAGGATTTCATGACAAAGAAAATTCGTAATAAATTCAAATAAAATCCATAAAAATAGGAAAAAGGTTTGTAATCATTAACTAAGCAATATTAAACATAAATAATACTGTTGGACACAATAAATCACCAAAACCAAGCTTTAAAACCCTAAATTTATACCAACAAGGAAAGAAATCACCTAAGTGCGTGAGAGAGTGGCTTCAGATTGCTCCTCCACCATGGTTTGGGTCTAACGGAGTATATGAAGGATGGAGAGTGCTCAATTCTTCTCGACAACGCTCAATTTCCCTGAAAAACCCCTGAATAAATCTGAAATGTTCTTGCCAGGGGCATTTGGGTAATTTGGTTGAAATGGCTCTTGAAGAGGGTTGTATTGATCTCTCTTGAGTGTGTTCGAATGTCACCAACACCTCAACGCTCCTTCTTACTCGAGAACACACCTGATCTAGGATCTGGTATGAAGTGGGAAGCCGAATTCCCACTTCTGGTGTCTCAGATCCCTAACAAACTCTCAAAGATACTTTCTTGTGGCTAGATTAAAGTGTTTTAAGCTTTGAATGGGATAAATTGGTCTCTCCTCCAACCTTATTCTTGTGAACCAAAACAATGGCTTTTATAGGCAAAATTCGTGCTTCCTGGACAAAATTCACCCAAACAAACTCCAGATCACACTCCTCACGTTCCCACGATCGTTTCGAGTACCAGATCATGGAATTTGGTGCACGGGAGAGGAAGTTACGTCCTCTCCAGTGATTTCGTCCAGAAATCTGGCACTGATTCGATTCAGTTATATTTACCACATCAGACTACCAATGGAGGTGCCATTAATAAATAAATGGAGAGGTATAGATGAGTTGACAGTTGAGTCATGAGTGCTGCAAGGGGAATTCAGTTAGGATTTTCTGTGGATTTTCTTGTATAACCTTTCGCGTAATAATCCACTTAAAAGGGTATATTGGGCTTTTAGTGTGGGCTAGACAGAATCTGGGCCACAGAAAATCATGCAAATAGTGCTGGGCTGATGGGTTGTTATTGGGTCGTTTGGAACTTGGTATGGGCTGTTCTGTGTGGGCTTCGTGTAATGAGTCACTCGGGTATGGGACCCACTTTCTCTCTCTACTTTCTCTCTCTTCGTTTCTCTCTCATTCTTCAT